>MU385715.1:168785-647278 GCA_022497155.1 Whalleya microplaca | reverse complement strand
CGCGCTGCCCCTCCCCTCGCCCCGCCGCCGCCCCCGCCCCCCCCCCGCCCCCGCCCCCCCCCCCCCCCCCCCCCCCCCCCCCCCCCCCCCCCGAACTCCCCAGGTCTCCCTAGGGACATGCGGCGTATGAGGCTATCTAGTCTATTCATTCTAAAATACACTGATATCCCACAATTGAAACCCGAGGGCACACATGAAAGTCAAACCGTTACCGTTCGCCCCGCGTATTGGGCTCGTGTCCGGCGCTGAGTGAGAGAAGTTGGTCGCCTTTCGAGGGAGCAGGCCAGAGTCCAGATACAAAAGAAATGCGAAGAGAAAAGAAAATTACTGTGGAAACAGCAGGTCTAGTTACGGTTGTCCCGCCTGTCCCCATCGTGTTCCAGATCCATTCCGATTTACATCCCGAGACGCCTCAACTACATAACTTCACTATCAAATAGAAGGCTGACTATCTCTTTATACTTAATCATATAGGTTGTGTGATGAATGAGGTTCTATTCATATCTCGGTGGATAATACAGATGAGCCAGTATCATCTACTTCCTGCTGGGCCATCATGAGCCCCTGTAAGTTAGCTATATATTAGCGAAAGTAGGGCATACGGCTTCACAGGGCTCATAGAGCGGCTGAGAACTGACTGGGCTGTGGCTGTCAAAGGCTAGCTTGCTGGCTCAACAGCCTCAGAGTTGGATTAAAGATCACGTTCAGGTTCACAAGTTGAATTCCCAATGGCTGAATAACAAAGGTTTTGCGATATATAGGGGACATTCCTGGAGATAACGCATCATAGTGATCCCTCACAGTTCTACTTCAGATGACAGGGTTGTCGACCCAAGGCGCCATGAGAGTCATGTTAATCCAGGATTTCTCATCGACTTAACGAAAGTTGAAGGCTGGAATAACAAGTCTCTCATTCTATAGGAGCTGGTTATGCTTATTTCAACTGCGACTTTATGAACTAGTCATATAAGGCGTTGTAGGGAGATAGGTACAGAGACCATGCCTAGTCCATTTCGAAGCTAAGGGGTTTGTACTTGGAAAGAACAACAAAACGAAAAGCCAAAGCTTGGTCTGAAAGAACTTCAGTACTCATCTAAAGATATACTCGAGGGTTAGATAGACAGAACGTGATACTAGTAGCGGGATATGGAAGAAGCTTATAGTAGAACCGAAGCCTACCCCTGGTACGTGCTAAGAACCGAATCTATACCTACGCTCAGGCACATTAAAACAATCCGAGTATACCGTTATACTTTAGATATAAAAGTATAATAAGAGGATCGCTAGATAAAAAGTGTGTCCTATCAAACTTAGTTAAATAAATTAAACTCACTACGTGTTACCCGCTGTTCGGTGCGGTGGACGGGGTGTCGTTTAGGGATTATAATGAAGGGAAATACGGTCAAGATTTTTGATTAAATTATTTAAGTATTATATTTTCGTGTTAAATAGATGGTGGATTTCTTACCTAGGTAATTGGCTACTTACTTAAATAGATAACCAGAGCTATAAACCATCATAATTAACAACTCTTCTCGTATGTGACGGTAGACCATGAGGTGACATTAAGATGTGTATCATTGATAGTCTCTCCAGGACTGACTGTCCTGGAGGACAGCTATCTAAGGACGGACAATCCGTCCTAGCTCATGGGGCGTTCCTGGGGCGTTCCTGACATCGTATAAGGAGAGAATTTTAGTTTCAACGTTCAAACAACCTAAGATGTCGTCAATCTTTTAGCTAGTAAAAATCATTATTTTACTTGTTATCATCTATTTAGGTCCAAATGGAAGATTTGTAAGCACGCACTTGCCTTACTGAATTATGTGCAATATTACACTAACTTGAGGGAGGTAAAGATCATCAAACGAAGCATGTAGCTTCCTCTGCTCTATGAACCAGCCGTTGCATCACAACCTACAATCATAAAACTAGAGTAACACATGTAATCAATCGTTCACCTTAGTCTAATCTTCAATCCTTCCGACACACTAGAATTCTTCCAAGCCAAGTCATAACCCTCATATTAACAACAAATCGCGTTTCTAAATATTCGTCCTCGATAACACCTGGTGGAATCGCTAACTGGCTCGAGACCGTAACTCTGTAAAATCATGGCTTCTACTACTACTACTACCGCGCCCGTAACGACCTCCGTGTTCCCGCCGCCCAATATTCCCGGGCCGTCTGTACCACGAACCGGCCGCGGCTCGCGTTCGCTTTCACTCAGATCCCGATTCGGTTCTCGGTCTTCCGGACCTTTTAGTCCCCGAAAGCGGCGCGCGCTATCCCAAGATCAGAAGAGGTATCTCGTCGAATCATGGGGTGACATCGTCAACTATGCCCCGAGCAAGGACGCTAGCCCCGAGGAGGTCCGCACTTGGATGCTGATGGTGCTCCATCGTCGATCTCATCTTGCACCTGAGACCATTCTGGAGAAGTTGCAATGGTCTGGCCGAGACCTCCATCGAGCTACCTACCTGGCGTTAAGACATCGTCTTCGGGCTGAGCCAGATGGTATGGTCATTGCTCACGATATACACGATGCTGCCAAGGTACGGTTCTTCCAAGCACCATCTACATGTTTTCTATGTACATGGCCAGTCCCTTCTTGCAGTCCCTGACTAATCACTTGCACTGCCCGCAGGAATCGCGCCACAAGAAACGATCCCAGAAAGGGCAAGGCGCACAGTACCAAGCCTAAAATGTGCCGTCAAGGACAGAATGAACCGAAAAGGCACGGCCCGACAATGTGGAGTTACCGAGGTGACCAAAACTGACATAGAGACGAATCTGGGGTGCTGGGAATAAGCAGAAAGGCAGGGGTCTTTTACACGATTTTTACCGTAAACCCTAGTCTAGTCTAGTCTTGAATGAAGTTTCTTGGTATTAGAAGTGGTTGGGCGTCAAGTGCATGTTTGTCGGTCCTTACCGTATGAGAATGTTGATATATTGACTCTCATTACCAGAATCATCAAGATGTCCGTCCGAAAAGCCAAAAAGGAAGAGCGGAAGGCGCCGTTAACTGTAAAACAATCAGCTGAAATGACGTCCTAAAAATAGACTTTTCGATAATGTTTACTCATGTGATATATCACTTGGCTAGTTCAAGAGTCAACCAAGGTTCAGGAGTCACCTAAGCCTTAACTAGTTATCGACTTGCTATCCCGATAGATCGACGTGCATATGAACCATTGTCTTAACCTTTGTCATCTGTCCCCATGCAAATCGATAAATAGCACTAGATTTTACCCCAGCTCCGCTGATCTCTCTACCATTGCCGTCTCAGGGTCCCATCGACCCATATAGTTAATGCTTGACTGGACCGCAGACGGCGGTTCGCTACAACCGACTCTCCACGCCGAGTATCACGCTAACGTACCGCAATTCCTCGGCCTGGACCTTACGGACTAGTATGTATGGAACTGTGTCGTGTATCTGCTTGGCTTTCTGCAGGATTACATGGTACGCGGCTACTTGCAATAACTAAGATGGATGATGGCTACGTATGTAAGCAATTGGTGACGCGGCGCATCTGATGTCGACGTCAGTGACTTGGGTTTCCCTAGCCTTAGCTGTTTGTGTGTTCAGATTAAGCTGTTGATGCATAATCATGTACATAATGGGTCCGACGTCCTCGTCCTTAGCACATTCACAGCCAGCCTAGTGGCTGACGCGTGAAGTCGACAGAGGAAACCACAAATATATGCCAGTTAGTACCCTATCGATATGACTTAGACTGAATTAGTAATGTAGGGCATTTAACTTCGTCCGATGATCGTCATGAAGTATGCTAGTAGATAATTCGGATAGAAGGGTTTGTCAGATTAAGTAGTCGTAAGGAATGAGACCTCACTACCCCTAGCCTACGGGATATCATCTCAGAAAACAATTGACAATCGATAACACAATAGACATGAATGGAACAAAAGTTGAATGGAAATTTGACCTCAGAGGTTCGGATTCTCGATTGAAAACGACCGGCTCCGTCTCCTCCATCTAACCTATTTCTACATCCTTGCCCTTCTATTGACTCCCGAAGAAACCCTCCAAAAACTGCCAATCTGTGACGCCCAATAGTAAAACTTCCGTGATACCATGCTCAAATATTTTTCTTCCAACGCCTGAGCCTTTTTCTCATTGATGTGTCCCAAAAGTACAGAGATAGTAACCAGCGAAGGTCCTAAATCCCCCTCCCCCCTTTTCCCGAAAATTGACGCTTGTTCTCCGAAGAACACCCTGATGTTCTGTTCGTTTGCACAACCAAAACATGAATAAACTCCGAACCTATAAAAAGGTTCTCTCTAAACACCCTTTTCGTCGTTGTACAGAGGTATCGCCAGTTGTTTCCCCCCTTTCCTAACCGAGGTGAATCTAGTTGCCCAAACCAGTCTATGTAGCAAGTAGAATGCCTTTTTCGTTTTCCCCCACCCATATTCGTAAAGTAAAGGACCAGACTAAGACAATCCGATGAATGTGGCGCCAAGGAAAATAAGTCATTAAAGGTCGTAATCCAAACAAATTCGGCGAAAAAACCCAGTGTTGAACTTAGAATGACATCGTCAGAATGAGAATGATGCTGAAAACCTCGAAGACTCCTCGCCAGAGGAATATCCCTGCTAGTGTCTACGCCCTAACTTAGGTACGATTTCTTGGGCGGTTCCTTGGGAACATCTGCGGTTAACTTGCGCCGGCATCGTCATCCCGGTTGGCGTTGTCGTCTGAGTTTCCGCTTGGGTCTTGAATCTGAAGTCCCACAACAGCTCCTCCAATAGCCACCAGAGCACTGCACCACCATGCCAGGCCTGAGTAACCAGTCTGCAGGCCGACGGCGTAAAGAATTCCGGAAATCGTAGGGCCAAAAGCACGGCACAGGCTCGCTGTCGATGCCGCAACGCCATTGATTGTACCGAGGGCCAAATGACTAGGTGCTGAATCTGCTGTCATAATTGCATTGCTCGGATATGCCATACTTGAAAATGTGCACTTCCAAACCAGGACCAGTCCAACGCCCACCATGCGATAGTCCTCTGGTAGAAGCACTAGATACGGGGTGATTAGGTAAAGTGCGAAATAAATAATAACCAGGAAACGGAACAAGCGCCGTGGGCCCATGCGCTTCAGCACCGGCGGAACCAGGAACATGTTGACGACCAGTTGATAGGCGCCTTGAGCACTCAGGATAATGCCGACTGTCTTGCTGTCGAGTCCAAATCCGCCGACAAACTGGAATGGTAACGAAACTGGTTTCGGGTGCTCCGGTGGTGTGGTGCTCAGGAACACGGGGAACAGTTGATCGAAAGTCATTGTGTGACTTGTGCAGCGTTAGCAATAGTAAGCTTATTGCTCAGCATCACGGGAACTTACAAGGCCAAGATACCAAACGAAACGATATTTAGAACCACTGGTCGAGTGAAAATTCTTGATATCCCTAGACCCAAATCCTGCCGCCCTCTTTCAAGATCCAGGGTGTCCTGCGAGATCGACGGTCCAGACGTAGCGATGAGGCGCGGCGAGTTTTGCGGCGAATTCTCCTTCGTTCGATATCCCGGCAACTGCTCGTCATGGTCAATCAGCGGCTGCAAGTCGTCGTCGATCTCGGCTAATTTTGATTTCTCGTCTCGTGGCTCGGCGCACTTCCGGAAATTTGGCAAAGCTGAAAGAATCCAGTTCCCTAATTCCAACCCTCGATCCGGCTTCAGTTTCTTTCCAGCATGTGTCTCTTCGAGGAACAGGATCCCGTTGACAACCCCAATCAATACAATAAACGCGCTGAAAAGGTTAGGCAGCAGGTACGGATATTTGTCCCAAATGGATCCAGCTGGGAAGATGCTCGGATAGCTGATACATGGTCGAGCTAGCGCTCCGCCAATCATGGGCCCAACAATTGACCTGCCAGATAGTTAGAATGAAGTCTTTCGGAGAAATAGCTCGTTTTGTGGTAATGACGAACCCTAAGCACCACACCACGGGCATAATGGTATAAGCGCGAGCTATCACGATATTAGTCTTCGGCGGTACAACATTTCACAGAAATATAAACATACGCTGATGCGCCTTAACAGTGATCAGTTCTGCCACCGTCGTTTGAAGCACTCCCATGTTCCTAATAACAGTATTAGAGGACCGAATTTTCAAGCTTGATAAGAACATCTTACCCGTTCAAAAGACCGCCGATTGCGCGGGCCATGAGTGCTACCGTTAGATTAGGGGCAAAGCCGAATATCAGAACACTCAGAGCGGTGCCGATGAGACCCGTTAGTAGTACTGGCTTCCTTCCAATTCTATCACTTAGTCGTCCCCATAGGAGTCCCGTGGAAAACTCGGCGAAGGTGAATGCTGATGTGACCATGCCGGCGTAAAATGAGATTTGGTTTTTGTCGTCGGTGATATTAAAGTCCTCAATCATAAAATAGATATATGGGAAGATTCCCATGAATGCAATTGGTTCGCATATTCGACATATTGCTACAATATGGGTTAGCTGGACACAAGCAGGAGGTCACGATCTACGATCTTGACGAAGACGTACCCAGAACTAACATCTGCCGTCTTGGAAAAGGCGGGAGGGGTCGACTACTGTGGTCCATCGAAGGACTAGTCGTCCTCACGAAGGAATCGTTCCTCATGATGTGTGTTGTACTACATGAAATGTTCGAGGACGACAACGATATATAGTAGTGGCAAGAACGCTTGAACTAAGGGAAGCTAGCGTCTCGAGTTTAAGGCCGCTGGATTATCTCAAGCTTTATCTGAGCTTCGAAGGTGAGGAGCTTTATGAAGGTTACTTAGATCAGTGCAAGCTAAAAATGCGTTTACACCTTTCTAAAGGGAGATCTAGTAGAGCTAAAATGCAAAGTGCCTGACGCGACTTTGAACCTAACACTGTTGGGCTGACGTAGTAATAGATGGAATTATGTAAGATAAGCTGCAGAACGAAGGGAAACTCGAGAAGGTCAGCTTGTGTAATCGGCAGAAGGGAGAAGAGAAATCTGATAGAAGTACGGTAGAATATCAATTCCAGAGACAGACATATCCATGGCGGAGGACGGATATTAAGTCATTTAATATTGGAACCAGCGGTGACAAATGTTAGGGCGAAAAGCAAAGTGCAAGTTCAATAGATGATCCTTCCAACGGTGCCAGGTGTAACGCGGCGATGGTCTCACAAGGTATGGAGACATTGTAGTCCTAACTCCCAACTTCGTGGAAACGACTCTGTCTGTCACGGAGACCCAGAAGTGGACTGGCCGGTGGATCCCTAATGCCATGTTCGAGGCGGTACGGAGTACTATGACATGTACCTGCAAACGAGAAAGTCGGGACTTGGCTCTACAGAGCCTTACTAAGTACGAGACTGCATGAGAAGGAAGTACAGGCCGAGTCGAATGACCACGCGGTTCGCGGAAAGACCTGACTAGGATTATGGAAGCCCATTGAGGAGTACATACATAGATAGGCCCCTGCTGGGTCCCTGTTTGTCTCCGGCATTGGATGCATGTTCTGCTCTGACAGGAGGACAGGGGTTGACCCCGGGCTGCCGGGGCTCGCCAGGTAAGAAAGAAGCAAAGAATCAAGAGGTAGTGAACCTTTCCCTTCCGGGTTAAAGTCCTCGAATCATAAGCCGGCCAGTGATGAGCGTCAAGCAATCCGAGTTCATTGGCAATTTGACCACACCAAACGCTGAATGGTGGATCCGCCGAGGATCTGAGCGAATGGGCAGATGGGCCTGTCGCGACAGTTGGAAGATAGTAGTCACTCAAGCGGTGAAGGATTATCCACAGCCTGTGTTTGTCCGAAAATACTTCGTAGGCTACATACATCCAAGCCAGCAAGCAAAGCCTCGCTGACAAGGCGAGGCTTGAAACTTAAGCCGGATAATAATAATAAGGTCTGAGGTACACGTAACTGCATGTGGGATTGGGTAATGGAAATAGCAACTGGGGGTTGGTTTTAGCATGGGATGAACCGAATGGCCGGGTACTGCATTTTTGATGAGAGCGCCCATCATGACGCAGGTTGTGCAGCCAACCTACCAAGCCTCATTTACTATACTACTGTGTATGTACATGCGCGCTCATAACCGACGATAAGCCGTGGCCTGGGCTGTTGTAGGGCTTTGCGATCAGTAACAGCAATGGATCACAACACCTGACAAGCTCAGCCCATGGGGTCGGATTCGATCCCCGTCTTGCACTACACAAAGTGTTGAAGTATATGTTGTGTTACCTGCGTACGGCAGCCGGCTGAGTTGCCGCGCCTGTTATACTTCGTTCGATATGCCACTGTCCGTCGTTTCGAAACTAATATCTCTCGGGTCTTTGCACAGAGCTTTGATGGCATCACATTTAGGTGTTGCCGGCTGCACGTCCATCGACGCACGGCCGGTTAGTTCTCGTCATCTTGATTTCTAGCATCACCCTGATGGCGATCATCATTACCTAGTAGGACTCAGGAGCCTGATCCGACTTCTCTTGTACATAGTGATCGCTTCAAAGATCGCGAAGCCCCGCATCCTAATTCTCCTAAAGCTGAGTCCCTTCGTGATGTGGACGCTGGTCTTTTTGTGATGACGATGCAAGTAAACAGCCCGGTATCGAGGCTACTTTTAATAGCAACGAGATTGTTATCAGCCGATGCCACGACAGCTTCTATGGAGCCATGCATTGCATTTCCCCACAGAACAGGATCCAAGATCCCTGTCTTTAGGCAGAGTCTCTAAAGTAATGCCTTTCTTGAAAGTCGATGACTATTGACCGTCTGTTTCCTCGCCGGGCTGGCGGTCAAATGCGACTGTCTCTCATCCATACCAAGAGATTGGACGAGCTTATGATATAATTTGTCACTCAGATAGTCACCTGCTGACAAGTCACAGAATGATTCGGTCAGTGAAGATTCTTAACAGCGCTGTGCAACACAACGGTGGAGATTGTTGTCTTGTCAGCTGAGTACACCGTACACGTATCTGGACGATCGTAAAGGAAGGCGTCCAGGGCGTCCGTAATGTATGTATGTATTGCGTACATAGTATTCTGTATGTAGAGTACAAATATCTATCTGAGGGCGACGACCCCACAGTCATTTGCTCCGGTTTCCGACTTGGCCAGGTCTAGCCCTAGAGCTAGCACTGAGGAGTATGTAGGCCGTGCTTTGGTTTTGGAACAAATAGAAGAAATCCGTAATATTCCAGAAAACGTGCTGACAGGCTAGACCTTGTCTAACCATGTGGCAGTTGGTGTCTAGCGTAAATTGGAGCAACAAGATTGCGAGTCGGGTTCAAAGCGAGATGAATTTTTCTTCTTTTTTTTTTTTTCTCACTAGGCAACTTGCCTAAGAACCCGCGGCGCTCGAGCGGCGTGTCGGGTGAGTTCCGGTGAGCCACCATAATTTTGAAACAAGCGAATGCGGAGAAGGTTGCCTCATCTGTAGCTTCTTATTATTTTAATATATACTTGTGCTGTCCAGCATACTGATGCGAAGACGGATGAAGTAGCTTGTCCTCATAAGGGTGGTAGCAGGATATGTCCTTCAAAGCTCCAGGTGTTGCGCAACATTTTGTGATGATGTGATGGTTAGAAACAAATGAGCGCTGCGGAGTTTCAGCTCGTCGTCGTAAGGAAAATCCACGGCATCGCCGGCGTGGAATCAATTTCAGGAAACCGGGTCGTGAAGCCTACCGTAGTAGTTTCAGGTACCAGGGAGACCCTAGCGAACAAGCCTGACCCGGCCATTTGGCGCCGTGAAGTTAACTACCGGAAGCGTGCCGTGGAGGGAAAGTCTCTTGTTCATTCTGAACGCCAAGCTCCAGGTGCTCCGCTGGTCGCCCCTTTTCTGTTGGCGATCTGGTCCGGGTCGACCTGATTAATCGTTCCAGGGATCATTCTTTTCTGGGATAGAATGCATCCTGGACGTGCATGCAGAACTGATTGATCATATGATCTGGGCTTAAAAAAAATCATAGCTACTATGTAGTGTATGGCGTTTCATTGATGTAATGTTAGGATCGTCAATGTTGCGCAGGTACTATAGAGAATGAGGCTTAAAGTGTTAAATCTCACGAGATCAGGAGTCTGCTTGGCATATTAAAATCTACAGTAGCACGACCATGGATGAATCAATCAATGAGCTGCTACGATTAGCCTGGCAAACCGAAGTGGAAGGCTAGATTTGAATGTTCCGATATTCTGCATACATGTGGAACATGCATGTCATGCAGCAGTGGCCCACGTTTAAGGCGCGTCAACATCGTGCGCAAGCTGCTGTTCCAGTCAACTGGGTGCATACAGAATGATGTGTTTCATTATTCTTTCTCGATGAGACCCAGTGGTAGTAAAACTGCTGTGTTGTCGCTCACGGCCAGGGTTTATTTAACTCCAGGCGATCCGACTGCGTCGATGGCATCTCACCGCTCCCTAAGCCAAGCTCCAGGCAAGTTGCAGTTCCTGCAACAGTGCCTGACCAGATACCTACCTGCAAATGTTAGTAGATCTAAGGCCTATGGACAGCGTAGAAGAAGTGCTGATCCCTGCACCTAGGCTAGACATGTTCTTCTGACGAATAGGGGCGCCGACCATAGATTGATGACATAAGCAAAAAAAAAGTTGGTGGTGGCCCTACAAAGTAGACGATGATGATTCTGCCGAGTACTTTGAAAATACTTCTGTGGCCTTCTAGGGCAAGTTTCGACAACTTGCGCACGCGGAAGCTGGTAGCTGGCGTGGTAGATCTATTGACCCAATTTCCTCGGAGTTCTGGCAAAATCCCGAATGGACAAAATCTACCCCACTTGCCCACCCCCCTTCTCTAGCGCCTGGAAGCAGTCTCGCGGGAAAGGGGTAAACGGTGAGCAAGCAGCCGGGCCGTTCTATGCCACCGGTACTGGCAAGGTGAGCTCATTTTGGGGGGGAGGGGAAGGGAAAGGCTCCGGGCACACGAACTGATCCGACAATGCGTTCATTGTAATGGCATTGGCCCTTTGGATGATGACTCCTTCGGATCTACAATTGGAAAGTAGGTAGGGCTGCATTGGGAATAACGGCCAGCGGTGAAACATTCGGCAGGGTTGACGGTGACGGACAGTCGCCTCGGCTCCACTGCTCGCCTTGCTATACGCAGTAAGGCGAAAGCGGTGAGCCAACGTTCGATATAGACTAGGTATAGGGCTGCGCCCGGTGAGGCTATCTTGGTCACATGACGGTGGTTTGGATGATGGGTAAAGGAAAGTGGTGAAGAATCCCATCCCTCTTATTATTAGTGACAGCATCGTATACACCTGAGTCAAGCAAAGATGTCCAATCGGGATGGGACCATGATGAGGTCAACGGTGACTCTGACCGCCCGGCGGATGCCGGACGACGAGCCTCCAAGCTCACGAGACGACACAGCTTGCCATAGCGATGGAACTGATATGACCGTCATAGCCAATGGAGAATCCGCCCATAGGAAAAGCGGTCAAATGAGAGTGGTTTGATGTGATAACTTGTCCAGTTGCAGAGCCTAGGCCCGCCGTCGCTTGATCAGCCGGCCTTGGAATGCACTCGCTGACTGACAGTACAGCATTGTGTATGCGTCCTGTTACGCAATTGTTCCATCATCTCCCTTCTGGAGGAGCTCCACCTCAGTTGAGGTTGTTTGAGACGGGGCTCATGTGACGTTCTGAAAGAGAGGGAGGGAAAGAGAGAGATGTGACAGCAAAGAGTTACCAGCTTGGTGGCACGCATGCCATAGGTAGAAGCGATTGATCGCATCTATTCGTGAGACTTGACGTCCAGGGGACTCCCATTTAGGTTGGGTTGGATTGGGTTGCGATTCCTGATAGGGAATGCAGATCGATTGGCACTCTGTGATGGATATGTAACATGGTAACATGTCAGGTAGGAATTATCTCCACGTGGGTAAGTATATAGATGTTCACCAGGGCTGGCAGCGGTACTGTGTACGGCCTACATACTTTATGTATGTAGGTACATGCATACATCCATACATATGGACGTAAACTGCAGATTTACTCTAATCGTTAATCGTATAGTGGACAGTGCGTCGATGCTGAGTAATCGACTCCCCGGTAGTGACTTGACGTTTGCGTCTGCGTCTGATGCCACCGACTGGGGTTTATTCACACTTACCCCGTACAGCCCATAGTTGATGATTACCAGGTTCGGCTGCTTCACGGCATTTACTCTCTACCGACCGAAGATCACTTGACAAAGCGTTCTAAGGCTGATCTAGAAAGCTGCAAGTTCAAATACACATCACAGTCCGGCTCTTCCGGCACTTCTAAGTGGCTATCGGGATCATCTTGCCCTTTGCCGTAGCTGACTTGAGGTCTTTCTGCTAAACTACAACACCAATCTCACTCATTATTTACTCAACTATAGCCTTCCGACATGTCTGATGCCTAGGTATTTTCCTACTATTTGATTTTATTACATATACTAGAGCGCTTACATAACAAGATGCAGAATTGCCGTGTCTCATTGGTACGGAGCAAAACCGGTACTCTGCAGAAACTCTTGGGCTGTTGGCCACCATGGTAGATAACCTCAGAAAAGGCTGTATTCACCGAGCGTACACTCTATCGGGCGACAGGTACGTGCCGATGCAGCCTGCATCTGAGCGTCGACCGCAATCAAGCATCGAGCTGCAGTCGCCCAACCTTTTTGGGCTCTGCTTGCATGTCGCCGTTAACCAATAACAAACTATGCTTGACCGGATCTTCACTGAACTCACCGTGTTTGATGCCGGAGGAGCTTAATTCGATACCTACGCAATGGTTGGCCAGATGTATTCTGTGTCGTGCTGCCCTGCACAGCCTCTGTACTATGGATACTCCTCATCGATTCCGTTTCCGACAACACGGCTGTGGTGTGGATGCCGCCGGGCTTTCCCGCCTTTAGCTCCCGATGACGGCCAGGTTCCCAGACGTCACGTCTTGGTTGCGAAGGCCCTCATTCGCGAATCTTTCCGTTCCCTCAGGATCGCCCACCTGTGCAGCATCTAATTAGAGGAAGGCTTAGCTCCGTCGAATGACTTTTAACGTTCTGTTCTAGGCCCTGATGACACCCTGTTCGCGACTGTGCTCATCCTTTCGAGATGCACCATCAAGGCGCAAGCCATATCTTAGATCCATCATCTCCAGCTAGCTCGGGCAACATATATGCAGTCGATGAGCCTAAGGAACTATGTTGCTATCGAGTAAACGGCGCAGAGATATCATCATGCATTGCAGGTATTATTCTGCGCCTCGGTGTCAGTGGTCCCTCCCCGCTCCTAGCAATCTCCTAGCCCGTATGGCATTCCTGCCTGCATTGACAAGGCACGGCGATCCGAGAGCCATCATCTCTAGTCAGCTTACCTGATTTACCGCTTATGGACTCAATCTGCCAATTCCGACAATATCACTGTCCATCGTGTGTATGACCGCATGGGACTGTCATCGGATCATATCCTCCACCAACATCGGGTAACACACTTTCCAATATGCTCGAACTTTCCCAGACTAAGATATTGCTTTGACTGATCAAAGAACCCCAGAGGCTATCTCATTCAAGTCATGGCTTATTTCTTTGACTCTGCCGGGATACGTACGTCTGGGGTAGTGAAACGTGTTTGTGGCCACGGAGGTGCCCACGTCTTTGCGTACTGTACTTCATCTACCGTCCATGCACTAAATTACCAAATATAGAGGACTGGTAGCTCTAGGACCAGTCATGACCGACATTGGTTCATACATGTCAGTGTTTCGGACCGGAACACAAATTTTAACATGTGTCCTAACATCATGCGCAGTCTAATACATGAAGTATTTGATTAAAGCTAACCTTCAATCTTAGCAAACGCCTCTGAGTTTACAGAAGCAGTATAAAGCGTCGTCCTCTCAAATGTAAGTCTTTCATTCAGGCCGTATATATGGCTGCATGTGATACAGCCTCCTATGCTTGACCATACACTGATCAAGCTTTTTGTTAAACTCCCCGTTATTTACCTTGTAACAGAGGACACAATGATTTGCTACTATCTTCCGTGATCAGCGCCGGGGCCTGAATATTTCTTGTTGATGTTCACGGCCACAGCTAGGGTGATCCTCACATGATTCTCTGTTCGTTGATAACAGTTGTCATGCCCTGCAGATTCTCAAGCGAAACTAGTGTATGTGGATGAATGTCTTGTTGGATTGCATTCCTGTCTCGTGACTGAATTAGGAATACATATCAAAGTCAATAGACTCGTAAGGTGCATCTCTTCAACCAACACTCGTCCGCATTTCCGAACGAAGTCGCAATTTTCGTACCAATTACGGCGAGGTGAGATGTAAGCGTAGTACCTACAGGAAGCATTTAAGTTGTCGGGTCAGTCAGCGGGCGTCCGGAAGATGCATCCGCGTTACACAAGCGCGTCACCGTCTAAATTCACACACATAAGCTCCCAGCCAGCAGGTCACTCGGCTGTATCATCCCTTTAATAAGCCCGATGCAACATGACCATCGCCCGGGATAACTGCCAGTTTCTCGCTTGGCCAACAATTTGGCCAGTCAGCACATTACTAGATAACCCGCGAGACGGTTTTACCATCCGCGGAGGGCGTGACTATAAGCCGAGCCTTATGTGGCGTTGCTGTACTGGGATCGATTTACCACCACCTCGACCTGTCACGGACCAGATCTTCTCAAGCTAGCCTAGACCTCCAATATTCCAACACGTTCTAGGCCTGATCTGGATTGGGACGTAAGAAGGGGCGTTTTTGAACCAGGACTACAGCTATTATGGACGAGCTGAGCCTAAACACCAACGACGTCAACCGGCCGAGAAATGGACAAGAAGAGTATAGCCATTTTTAACCTCTATCTCACCGCCCGCTCTAGCCATTGTTCTCAGCATGATTTGATTACGAAGAGCTGTCTTGTAATGCGAAGTTACGACAGTGAAGTTACGATAGCCTACACCATTATCTTCAAGTGGCGACGTGCATTACACCGACTAAATAAGAGGCTCAAATAACCATCGATTTGGGCGGCTCTGGTACCGAGGCACGGGCCTTCCTCGACACCCACCAGGGATCTGTCAGCACCTTAACTCAGCTTTGGGGGACTTTTGAGTCAAGTGATAGGTGTTAGCATGGCCGGGGAGACAGGGACTGTTGTTGATCTCCGCGCTACGATTCGTGATTACTGCAGTCGCCTTGTAGCGTTGATACCCGACGGGGGGGTTACCAGACTAGAATGGCGACGAGTTGGCATCCTTCAAGAGGAAACCAAGATGACGATCTTTTCCCTACAGCCTCAATTTTCCTCGGTAAGATTACTTTGACGTGGTTACACATATAGCCAGGCTCGTAATGACGCAGGTCTAGTACCTTGCTAGAAGGCTTGCTGGCAGCTTGCTGGCAGTCATGCGGCCGTGTTAAGACTAGAACGAATAGCTGGGAGTAGATGTGTCAGTTAGGCCGTGAGAGAACCTGCACAGCCAGCATCTCGAGGTGATATCTCATATGCTACCCAGAGTAGGTTAGAAAGTTTCGAATTTGAGGAGCTGGAATGGGCCCAGAACCATAGTCCCGGTACATGGCCGGGAGCTGTACTGCGCGCACTAAAAGCTGTCATAAATGACAGAATCACGATGTCGGTGAGGACCCCTGACTGTTCGCAGCAGGATGCAAATTCTCAGCCTTAGAGATGTTCGCCGTGATTGGGCATACTGTATGTATGCTGTATGCACACTTGCCATAATAATCCACAAGTAAGTCCCATAGTTTCATGAACAACATACGGCATGAGTGAGACCTTCGATGTGATGGCCGTGGCTCGTCTAATCTTGCTCGTTCAAGGGGGACCATGCGATGTGATCTCAATCCTCGGATTTGGAATAGACCAATGTGCAGATCACATATTATACGTAACCCCTTACTTCCAATGTATAATCTCTGTACGGATACGAACCGAGGGCTTTGGACATGAGTAACTGCTACCTTCGGAGAGTTTAGCAAGTCATCGAGAGTTCTTCGATCCTTCCCAAAGGTCATCAGGAATCAGAATCAGGATAGAAATGGCAATGAATAAAGTGAGAAGTATACATGGGGACTCGGGGCTAGGGATCTTGCCTCGTGTCTAATTAGCCTGAATACTTCGACATATACTCAAACACTTAACCAGGTATTCTAGCATCTGATACAACCTTGAGTCGTTATCCACACCTTTTTATTAAGGCCTTTTACTTCCTTCGAGAGCTATGCCCATAAGTCTGTAAAGATTACCATAAGGGGATGTCCCAAGCGTGCCCATTGACAAGGAACTTTGCGAAGCTGTGAATCTCCCTTCTTGACACAATTGTTCTATTAATTTCAAGACAGGGGAGGACTTGTGAGCAACTCTATGCAGGAAGATCCTGTTGGCATGATAACTGGATAGAAAGGTCCGGGAAGCCCTGTGATGACGGCAAGGTTTGGTAATATGTGCTGCGACAGTAGAAGGGCCGAAATTGTACCATCTATAGGTAGAGGTTAGACTTGCCAAACTGATAGTACTCTTTCACATGTCTGCAGCTTAAATTATAACTTTGGGTTCATTTCTTACAACTCCTTGTTGTCTAGGCTAGGTTCCAGTGAGAAATATATCTTACAGGTATCTATGCCTCCTGGAAGAACATTATTCCTAGCTGATACAGAACGCCGAAGCGTACTCCCCCTCAACATAGACCAGACTGCTTATAAGCTCCTGGCTCAGTTCCATCGAAGCTAATAGGTAGTGTATAGCAGCAGCTCCTTGTTGGTTTCGGCAAAAACAAAATCCGCCACCTGACTGGAAAGTTGGTCTCGGGAATATAGGTTAATCGAATCTAGAGGAGACTCATCACAATCCCCGACAGCATGGATAGTCTGACACTCGGTAGATGTCGTAAGCTCTCCAGGGTCGGCATATGTAGGATCAATCTTCCTCCGAGGTTGATAAATTTGAGGAAGTAATTCGGTACAAGTGTGGCAGCTCAGCTACGCTCTCATCTCTCTGATGCCCATTCTACTTCGTATCGTCCTGTCTAGCCAATACTACAACGATCTGAGCATATTGTTTCTGGTTTCTGTTCGGAACGTCACATTTCGGAGAAGAAAGGAGATACTAACGTTAGGGTTGTGTTCTAAAGGACGGGAAACTGTCGGGATCACGATATCTGCATCTGCATCATTAATGTACATTACTCGAAATATCCTCTTGAACCATGACCTTGGGTGACATGGATCATACGGAAGTAATCAAGCCAACTGTGGTATTTTTCTGCAATTTTCGGAGATGTCATTTCATTTTCGGGAGTATGAATGGTACTTCTCACCAGAGGCTCAGGAGTTGTAGAGAATGATGGGGCCTGGCTGAGTCAGCGACACGCGTCTGCTCTGGTCTTTACATTTTGAGAGAACCTAGCTTTGAAATATAAGCATCGTAGTGTACTGTTATCAAGCTTGACTTGGCCGAATATACTGTTAGCAAGAATGTCAGCGGGATAGGAGACCTTAACATCCCCGAACTATCTCATAGCAAACTAGCTGACAGGAGGACGCATTAGGTATGACATGCCGGCCGGATTGCCGAATCAGTACTGTCTTTAGTTCTTCTTCTGCCAACACTAGATGCTTCGATGGACCCGTATTACATGATAGGGACATTGGAGGGTCTTCATCTACACCCCAAGCAAAGTCAGCGGCCGACTACGGGCATAATCTTACATCAAACATTACGAGCGCTTACGACACAGTCGAGTAGAGATACAAGTGGCTTCTCATCATCGCTTGTGTGGAGAGGAAAGGTGCATAGTACCTAGGCTGTACAGCAGTACTTAGATATAGTCGGTCTCGACAGCAGACAAGGGCTTCTGCGGAACCGGTGAGCTTTTGGTTGTTATGTCCTGGCGCATTGCACATTTCGCACAGCCATTGACAGGGGATCCGTTTGTCTTACTGCGCATATGTTGTCTTTGCTTAGAACCTCACGATGGGGGAATAAACTGGCTTTAAAAGAAAAGGGGGGGCAGTTTCCACCTTTCTATGTCAGTTTCTGGCATTCTCCACATGGGGATGCATTCTCGGTAAGAACAGAAGAGGAAGTGATCTTTCAAACAATCGTGTGACTATATCCCAGCATCATGGTTCTTCTTAGACATCAGCCAATGGAATTGTTAGTAACTGGGTTGATTACCTGCAGTATACCTAAGACTTAGGTTGGTATAATGAAGCCATCAGACTATCGTGTTGGTGGCTGATGTCTTGAGACCTATGTATGAGTAAGATGATAACCACCTTATTGGATTATGTCTTCTGCATCAAGACATAATGACCTGGGTATTTCAATGGCCTGATATTGAGTTTATATCTCCTTCAATATAACGTGAGAACGGGTAGAACGGCAATGAGCTTTTGGGTATCCTAGATACTGACCTATTGATGTAGCCTCTTTGTACCCCTATTCAACTTCCCTAGCCTAGTATGAGCCTATTCCACGATACCCCCTTTGATCTTAAGCTAGAGCACGAATTCGTTTGATCTATACTGCACCTTTGCCCTAGCCTATGGTACCTCGACAGGCCAGGTCGATGCCTGATGACAAACAAAAGATTAAGATGAAGTTATTATCCATAACATAACGGTCGCTGAGTAGTTACGCTTGATTATACTCCAAATCTAATATAGCCTAAATGTTATATTTGAACTCCATGAGGCGGTAAGAGTGCTCTGGGTATTACCAATGGCTCTAGTTTCTAGAATCAGTAACATAGGTACACCTCATATCACGAATTCAATGTATATAGGTATAGTAGAGTCTCAAAAACGACAAGCATGCGGTAAGTATAGGATTTTGTAATACCGTGTCTTTATAAGTCATTATCCCTTGAGTCTTCGTTTCTGCGCTCGATAGTAGACTTCCATCACATGAACCTTGAAGAATCATTCCAATATTAACCATTCATTATTCATGTAGCATTGAAAGAGCCTAAATACGAAGGGGAGTGGAGGCGGTTGGTTTCTACTAGTTTACTAATCTTGGTGTTTGTTAAAGGAAAGGGGGTGGTGGAGTGGAGCTACTCATGTAAGTATGAGCTTTGACGTACTACATGCAGCCTGAACCATTGAATAGTATTAAGAAAAGCAAATAGTCATTGTTTATAGAGACACACCCATAGAGGAGATATCAGTGAGGTGAAGATATCGTTGTTCATTCTTAGTACTCGAGTGCCTAGGTGTAGCTTAAGTTGAGTGACACCTCTGGTCTGTGAAGCACTAGGTACATGTGCCGAGTTTCTCAATGGGTTGGCAAGTAGATTATTTTATAATCCTAATCAAATGGGGTCTATAGGAGTTCATTATATCTATATAATACCTTAAGACTCAGAGTCTGATACTAAGCTTTTACTGAATCTATATTGTGGGCCAATTAACGTGCCATCCACTGAGGGCTATGGTTCTAGGGGCTGATGCTGTACTCGAGTTAGCTTTAGGATTTGACGAGCCTCGCATATGTAACAAGGAGCTGGTGATGATCACGCCTAGTCCTTGTTCCATGACTTCACCATACAAATTGCTAACAACGAAAGGAGTAAAGTGAGAGGTAAGGTGATGAGCTGCATGTCGGTAGGATTCTCGTTTCTGTAAGGTATCTTGGGGTACATTCAAGTCAAGCCTCGTGTTGACTTGAGTGTCCTTCACCATGGTTACAATGCGTCTATCGAATAAGAAATTTCCTTACCGGCATACTGGAAAGGTTGCCTATTGGTGCTTAAATCCCTGCCTGGTTTTCCAATGAAACGTGCTACCTTAAGTACCTGGTTGGTAAGTCAACACCAGGTCTTAGCCTCGCTCCGGTGTTGATGGTATTTGGTACCAGATATAAATGCCTACGTACCGAACTTATATCATTAACACCCACGAATCAAACCCGCTATCCAAGTTAACCAATATGCGGTCTCGAATCAGATCTGTGGTAGCTGACCAACACCCCGATATATCAGCGAATGGACGTGGCACTACATACAACGTGATAAACCGTTCTTATCATTAACGGTAGGCTTACACACTCGTGGTAGGATATTCTCTAGAGTTTTTATTGAGCGGCCCGAAAGCGTGGTTCTTGTCTGACAGATCTGCATCCCGGCCGCAGAAATGGTCTTTTTAAGACACGGCATATCAGTGAAGCAACGTGTTAGACAGTAACCCCAACAGCGTATGCAGAGTGATTACCTGTATCACTCTCGTCTACATACTGGGTAGCTGTTATTATTACCCCGTTATCACGCAATCGCTCTGCAAACCGAAGGGACGAAAGCACGCCATTCGACCTTCTCATAGGGAGTATAGAATAGAAAGTTATTATTGTCGATAAATCCGATCAAAAGCTTGGGTAGCAGCAGGGTAGAACTATGTAGTTGGTGGCTGGTATAGGCCAGCATTGTCATATTCGCAGAACCCCTTGACTAGGCAAGTACTCTTCATATCCGTCTTAGGTAGTGACTGCGTACCTGTCTGGTCCCTTTCGAGCATACGCTACATAGACGACCGACTATCCCCGAAATTTCCTAAAGATGGCTGTCTCTCGGGGGTTCGTCCGAGTGCTCCCTGATACCCATTGGCCCACAAGATGGTTGGTTCAACGTACTACTATCAGCGTTTGTAGGCTCAAGTTGTCGACATTCAACCAAGCCATCAAATACGTCCAGGGGGGTGGGGGAGGTTCGCATAAGCTAGCTCGTCCGCTTGGTGCTAGTCTTTCCAAACGTAAACACAACATGGTACACTAAACTCACAGCCAGGATTGTAGAACGCATAGGCTTCGAAATGGCTTTCTATGCCTGGGCTGTCTTTAACCCAGGCCCCCCTAGTTGGTAGAGATCAGATAACGGTTTTATCAATGAGTCCATACACTAGTTGGTGGCGCGAGCTGCCTTAGCCCACATCTCTATTTAAACTTCATGAGATCCTCAATTTTAGGCTTCTGGATTATCTTATCGGTAGAAATGACAATGGGATGTGGTTATTTTGTGTTTTGGTGTTTCAAACAGGGGATGGAGGTACTTAATTGCAAGGCCTAATTGAGTGGGATTGATGGAACCCTAGTCTGACGCCCTGCATCAACCTGAGGGAGTATCAGAGAACTACAAGGAAGAGACAGCAGTTTGACAACGAATCAAGCGCTTACTTCCAACAGAGACTTGTCAACATCACGAACAGAAGTAACAATTCGTTACGAGAGACGAATAGGCGTTCACAAAGGACGGTTACAGTCTCTGGGTAACATTTGGCGCTATTAGTCTTGATTTGCGATCCTGCCGGATAGAACTACGTCTTCCCCGAGCGGTATCCAGGTGGTATCGGTAAGCCGAGCAGCGGCGCTTGGTAGGTTATCCTGACCGGTCTTCCGAGGAGGGCAGACAAACACACTGCCTTGGCCTAACCACGTTGGAGCGAGAGTTATAATCACCGAGTCGATTAAAGGTGCATTTTCGTGGGAGAGGAGCGAGTTTATCACTTCGCCGCCGCCCTCGACCATGATGCTCTGTAAACCCTCGTTCCGTACAGCAATAAGAATATCGCGCCAATCAAAAGACCGTTTACTCGTGTCCGTGCTAATCTTGCTGCTTCTAGGCTGATTAAGTAGGATGAACTTCCCACCGGCATCTTCCAAAAGCTTCTTCTTGCACAAGGGGGGCTCGGGCACTGCCGTTATGATGTACGGCGCCAAGCCCCGTCCTTCCCAAGCTAACTGCATGACTTTACTTGAGTGGTTGAAGTCCCAGCGTAACATTGGGTCAACAACTACCGGCCGTGGTTGACGTGGAGTGATTGCGTTATGTGACAGGCGGGACCCAGTTCCCTCAGTCGAGATGGGTGCAAGACCCAGAAGAGCACCGACACCAGCTGTATCAGCAGCAGGCACGGAGATTGGGTCTGGGATAGTAGCCGCCAAGCGGCAGTTTAATCCTGGATCATCAGCAATTACGGTCCCAACTCCCACACAGATTGCGTCGTGGCGGCTGCGGAGATAGTGAGTCATAGCCTTTGATTGGGGTCCGGAAAGGGCTGTTCTGATACCCGGTCCTAGGGACAGAGCCGAGTCGAGTGAAGTGGCAAAGGTTAGTGTGACAAAAGGCAAGGGGGATGACGAGTGGTGCTTCTCCCCGGAGTCCTTTGCACCAGCGCCTAAAGGTGGGAGATAGGGCTCCAGCCGCTGAGCCTCGACCGATGGGAAGACTAGAAGCTCAGCCATCTAGAATGAACATTACTGGCTGGATATTGGTCTTGCCAGGGGGTTGTTCTCTAGAGGACCTCGGGATGTAAGTATCCGGAAAGGCTTGCAGATGGGCGGCCTTGGGCGTTGCAGAGGTTTTTGATAGCTAACGGGCTGTGGCCAACCTGACCAACCAGTTGCGCCCGAACGACTGCGAGGCACGATGCTTCTCTCCCTGAAAGCTTCACCGGGCTTAACCGATGGAGTCAGGAGTAGGGGTGAGGAGTAGGGTTGGATGATAAGAAGTTGCTATGATGTGACGTCTTCGGGTCAGGTGGATCAAGTATAGACAACTTGCCTTCACCAAGACTGCAGGTCATAGGATGTTGAAAAGATAATGGAAGAAAAGATGATTGGGAAGAAGCACCGAAGCCCCGTCAGCATAAGATTGGTTGGTTACCTATGCAGCAGCAATAGATGTTGGGCTGATTTAACTAGGCGTCAACCCAGACACTGCCAGAACGTCGACGTTCTTGAGATCCTGCACTCCCAGGGCCCAGGAGATGGAGACGGGAAGTATGCAAGACGGACTACTCCCGTAGCAGGGATGATTATTCGCGGTCCTACAGCGTCCCATTGGGCGGACCGAGGCGGAGAGTGGGACCGTTGAACTCCGAGCTTGGCATTACCTACCACATTATGTACTTAAGTATATAGTTAGGTACAATATACATGCAGCGCAAACCCCGAAAAGCATTATTACATAACTGACGCTTTCAGACATTCCAGGTTGTAACCCCTCAGCTCGGAGCATTCTCCTTGGAGAGATCGCGTCAAGTCTAATCAAGCTCAGCAACCTTTTTGCCAGATCAAAATTGCAGGAACCAACTTTAATTTTGATATAGTTGATGATAAGCTTTCAGCTCCCGTCTCGAATGGTTACTTTACCCTCTTGACACAAGTGTATTATTGCCCTTAGTAGGACACACTGCCTCCAAGTGGGTGGTCCATATTCAGCCTGTTCATGGGTTACCTAAGATAAAGAATGCCGGTATGGCTTGCTTGGTCTGATCTACAAAGTTGAGTCCGACTATATTGTCATCATAATAGCTGCGACTGCACCATTATTATCGGCACCGAGGTGAGCCGCTTGACGTAGTGAGAATATCCTCGATATCAAGGATCCAGCATGCTTCAATCTGCAGCCATATCGAGGCAGACTGAATTGGGGTTCCAAGGACGAATTCGGCTTTTGGGTGATACGTCATATTGTGAGGTCATTCCCTGAAATTCACCCCATACAGATAACTTCATAGTCTATCTTCCATGGATATCGCAGGCAGAGTGTAGTCACTTGATCCCTGATCCACGCTTGGATTCTCCTTGATTTGCATTGCCGAGACTGACGTACAACCATATGCCTGCCAATTGCCCAAGAAAGTAGGGCTCCCATATATATCATTTTCTTCCACCTATATGATCGACCGTCGATTCTCAAATGGTGAGGTATGGCAATTTCATTCATCGATTTTGCCGCTGACGGGAATTCACATTCAGGATCACCGAACGTGCCCGTCTCCCCGACCACATATCATTATGATAGGAATTGAATACCAGGTACTACTGGAGCCGGCCGGGAAATTGTATTGCCTACCTCGGCAGGTCATGAGGGCATACTATAACTTGTAAGACCAAGCACTAGGTCTAGGCAGAACCGTGATCGCTTCGGAGTCGAGAGCGAACCAGGTGTCCATGCGACCTCTACGTAGGAACTATGACGATCTAGTGATAACTACCAGCAACCCAGCTCCTCTCGCAACAGGTATAAAATGTTCAAGGTAGCACTTGGATATCTTGTACTAGGTTATATATCAAATATGTGGCTAATGGTGATGATAGGAGTGCCCATGTGTTGGGTCGCATGGACGGCTGTAAGGTTACGCGAAAGCGATTTTCACTCGAAGATATGCTTATCGTTCGTAGGAAACACAATCTGTTGGAACACGCCGCTAACAGCACATCAAATCATAAAGTGTGTTCTATATTTCAGATGGGCGAGTTTTAAGAGCTTTGGAACCGACTCTGAGCATGCCAGCCCATCATAGGCAGAGGTGGGCTAATTGAGCCTCGTTATCCGCGTTATAGAACTTCATGTACCACGAGTAGTACACAAGCAGGATTATACATTAATTCAGTAGCCCTTCTAGTACCTATTGTTCATACTTGGATGTTAGCTACTTGATATTTGTCCAGTCTCATGAATTCCCGTCGGGACAGCATGTGTGAAATTTATGAACACGTATCTCATCTTAAACCCAAGACTATCCTCTCATTACGGAGAACCTCGTATGTGTCGTGAAATACCGGTACCCTATCGCAGAAACCATTTCTGAGGACCCATAGAAGTATGAAGTCGGATGCAGGAACGCTTCCCTGGACATTTGTAAGTGAATAGAGGCACACCAGGCGTTAACAGCTCGACTACTTCTCAACGTCGTCGTTGAAGATCGAGACCTATTTGGGCCAGTTCAACTGGTGCTCCCTATGTATTTGAAAGTCACGAAGATTTCTAACGGCCATCAATTTTCGGCATGATCCTACAGTTCGATGTCCATACACTCGTCAGAATCGACGAGCTTGCTCTCGGCATCGTCGAAATTTGTCAAGTATGTAGCAAAGACATTGTGCAGCTACATGAAAGTCGACAAACGTGTAGCCAAATACGTCTCGGCCATTTATTAACCTCATTGTCTTTTCAATTATAAACTCCGTAAGTGTTATGATGAGCCGTAAGAAAGCATTATTATTATTCTTAACAATCTATGAGTTTATATCTTATGAAAGCGAGCCTGAACTTTTCACTAGAAAAGGAGCCTAGGCTAAAGATTCCTCGGATGCAGGAAATGACCCAAAAATCCAAGTTCTCTCTTTACTCAGAACAATTACAAGCATCATTCTTATATAGTTAAGAGACACGTTGCAGTATGTCTAGTTCTATGTTGGCTCAGGGATATCTTCGTCAACGAACACTCGACAAAAGAGGAGGGCTTGACCATCAATATACACAGCGAATGACTCCATGGGAGTTAGACATCTTGATTGAAGCTATAATGTAAATCTGCATACCCTGCCTCTAGAGGGTATATGGGACGTGAGATTGAGTTAGGCTACCCAAGTATCTCCTCCATACTCCATTTATCGGTGCTGGGAGCATTTTTGAAATGGGGCATAGTATTACTACTTGGAAATTACTTACTAGAGGTACCCACGACTGTATTTCATTGATCGTTTTTCTTTCTCTTCTCTCCCAGAGCCTCGGGCTCTTCAGTTATTCAAGTAGTTCAGTTGCATTAACTTTGATCACAATGGCTTGAATTTGGCTGCAACTGTTATTGAGCTGCAAGACTTCAACTGCGCGAATAGCTTCTCTCACACTTGGCTTTCTATCACAATTATTGTATGTGTGGAATTATCATCTAGGTGATGCCGTAATCGCAAGTAGTTGATCGAGCATTATATCTGTCTACCTAAGTGATCTCGTCCCGGCGGATGAGAAGTTTTCTTTTAAAAATTACGCGCTTGGAAATACCATTCACCCGAGCTCACAACAAAAAGGGGATCTAACAATTACCCCTATCTTGACACTCCCTACATTATGGTACCCCTATCGTTATGCTACGTATAGACTAGCTTATCGTCGTCCAAGTTGGTATTGGAGGTTTCACTTAACCTCGTTAATAGTCTCTTTAGAGGAGTCAAGGTAAATCTTGTTACATTTGACTAAATTTGTGCTCGTGTAGTCTGAACAAATATATTCAGCTAGGTTCTGAAGGTAGTATGCATGTTCTCGGAGGGCCCTTTAGTAAACGACTTCATACTCTTGTTGAGAATACAGATTATCCTTTAAGCTTATCTAAGTACCCCGAAGTCTTAGAGATATAAGTGGCATACCCACTGCTGAAGCATGCTAATGAGAAAAGTCACAATATAGAGATGATAGATAGAGAGCGGAGTAAGTCTACGGTTAACTATACCGGTACTAGCAACATCGAAGTTTCTTAGTGTCTTTGTGTTTGAGATGATGCCGTTGGTCTCATCATGGAACATTGGCATGAATACCCCTCAACCTCCTGCGAATGCCTCTTTCATACAGATGAGACTTTATAAGTTTCCGTCGTAGAGAATTCCCATTATAATGCGGCCATGAAACTTATGGACATCATACATGGAGAATAGGAAAGCATCGGCGGACAGCTCTCAGCTATCAGTCTCATTCTACAGTGAAGAGAGATGGGCGTTTGGTGTTCCCATTCTCCTGCTGGGATATATGCTCATGACTCTAGAACCCCGTGCGGCAATTCTAAAAGCAAGCAATAACGAGCTCGAGGCGGAGCGGAGCGGAGAGGGCTTCCTCGGTGAGGGCACCCCACACCTGAGGCCCGGGACAAGGTGAAGAGCTAGTGCTGATACCTGGTCACCTCCTTACCTTAATTTTTCATGTTCTGCATTAACATCCAGATTACGCTAACAGGCAACCCAAGTGTGTTCTAGATCGCAGTGGGGTGCTCCAAGATAAGATCTTTTGGTTCGAAAACTGACGCTATTCTGAACTCAACTCACTGATTCCACTGCTTTTCGAGGATCTTCTCTTTGTGCAGGCGAGTTGCTCATATCTCACTCAAACAAGGTCAATGACCAGTGAAGAAATACAGGATGCGTTTGAGGACATTTCAGAATAATGAACTCGAAGTCAGCAGATATAAAAGTAGCACACTTTCCCATCAAGATAACTAACACTCATGACTAGTAAATGGTGTATGCCGGTGAGGCCATTGTAGAGCCGAGTTTCTTGAATGGGCTGCTCAACTATTGGTGACGATAACATTAAGCTTGACTAAGTTTAGCTGTTAAGATGGTAATTTCAGAGTCTCTTTAGAGGACTTAGTCTGAGGGAATGTTAAGACGGTGCAAGCAGAGTCTTCTTAAATTGACGTTAAGCTGTCGAATGACACGCGTATTCTCACAAGTCACCTCGTCCCTCTCTTATAATATCCATGCACAAGTTCTTGAAGAGTCCCATTTAACTGCCATATTCAAGAATTTTCGAGACAGTTGAGAGAAGGCGAGGCTCTTTCAGCCTGGAGATGTGACATATGTCTCAATGTAAATAGTGTATAATACTGTATTCTGTACCTAGATCTAAAAGTATTCCCGAGATATATGTGTAACCTAGTAAGAACGAGTCGCGAGAACTTACTGTACCCCTCTGACTACAGCCAATGAATCGACCCTGTTAAGAGACGGACCGAGGCGCAGCAGACGTTGCGTATCACGCTTCTAGCGCCGATTCCCCGCCTTTTCTGAGGCCGTAGTGGCGCAAACATGCGAACCTGTCCCACAATTATCAGCATCAACACCCCTAGTCCCCTGCTCCCGTGTGGCTTACACGTACGTATGAGGAGGTACAGGTATCTAAAAATCTGTTACATACAGCAGTTTGACCAGAGAACACCTCGTTTCATTCGATCCTTCCAGGAACAAATTTTGTAAACTGTACGTCGGTCGTTCTTTCTTTCTGAACTCTACCCGAACTCATATTGCGGAAAGAACAAACCCTTTTCTCTCACTTTTTTTTCCTTGCCAAGATCTTGTCTTATTAATAAGCTCTGTTGTCTACCCGCCAAAGAGCTCAGGACTGGACTCGTCAACCAGACGACGCCTCCCCTCGCTTCGCCACAACTCTAAGTTCTAACTTACTCTTCCCAGCGCCCAGGAGCCGGCTATCCGAAAGCATACCACGTACTTATACGTACCTACATACATACATATTTAATTGTATATTAGCGCAAGGCTCCGGCTTTGTTTGGCTCTCCCCCAACACTCTATCTTCTCGTCTCTCACTCATCAATCAATCCGCCGCACGGGATCCGTTCGATCGCATACACAGCGCTTGCGAGAAATCGACCTTTTCTGAATCGACCGAGTCGCGCCTCTGCCCCTCTCCATCAACATGTCTCACAAAGTCGACGAGCCTCCCGCATACGGCGGTCCCCAACAGCCCCAGGCATCGTACCACCAGGGCTATCCGCCCCAGGGACCGCCTCAGGGATACGGCGACCCGAACCAAGGCCAGAACTACTACCAACAACCGCCCATGGGCTACTATCCGCCTCAGGGCCAATATCCCCCGCAACAGGGCTACCCCCCGCAGCAGGGCTATCCGCCGCCGCAGCAGGGCTACTATCCCCCTCAACAGCAGAACCAAGGCAGCAGCTCTCGCGACGGGTGTCTGGGTGCGTTGCTCGGTGCGGTCGCCTGCTGCTGCTGTTTGGATTGTCTGTTCTAAGAAGACGGCGGCGGCGGTGTGGGACGTGGATATTCCCGAGATGCTACGCGGATCTGGACGTCAGATAAAAAAACATTTGCATACACAACAAACAAGAACAAGGCATCACTTGGGAAAACGTGGATAGGAGTGGAGGCAATCTTTCTTCCGATGTCTACGTGATATTGCATTTCCGCGCGCATCACTAGCTGAATGGATGGTTGAAGATGAAACGACGATGAGCACCGAGTAGGATATTTGCGAGGGTATGTTTTGTCGTCCGTCTGAAAACGAGCTGTCAAGACTGGCGCTTTGAGCTTATGAAATAGAGTCATTTGTAATCATAGTACATTTCTGCTTCCTCTCTAAAGCAGCCTTGAAACGACACCTCAAGTCTCACTCGGGACGATGCCATCTTCTACTGCTAAGATCGTGCTACTGCTTCTTTATCCATACGCATTTCTATACAACGCCGTAAACTTAGCTTCGGCTCTATGCCGCCACCCCGTTGCTATGCCCATTGGCCAGTCCATTCGGCTGGTCCGCAAGCCCTGCGAAAAGCTCATCGAATTTCTCCTGGGCCTCCTTCACGCAGTCGTACTTATAGATCATATCCTGCACCTCGGGACTCGCCCACTTGTCCGGGATCGGCGTGCCCTTCTTCTTGCCGGCCGCGAACTGCCTGTCCCGCTCCTCCTTGGCCTTGCCCTCGCCCAGGTGCAGCAGGCGCGCCGAGTAATCCGCCATCTCGACCAGCGTCGAGGTCCGCGTCTTCCGCAGCAGCTCGTAGACCCGCAGCGCCTTGGCCACGGCCTCCTTCTTGTTGTCCCCGACGCCCGCGGCCCGGCTCACGACCTCCGCGAGCACGGCGCCGTCCTCGATCGCCATGGCGGCGCCCTGGCTCAGGTGCGGCAGCGTCGGGTGGCAGGCGTCGCCGACGAGCGCGACGGTGCCGAGCGACCAGGCCGGCAGCGGCTTGTGCGAGCGCAGGCGCCACTCGCAGACCTCGCCCTCGGGGACCATGTTGAGCATCTTCTGCACGAGGGGGCAGAAGTCCGCGTACACCTTGAGCATGGCCACCTTGCTCGCGCGCGTCGTGTACGTCGCGCTCGGCGCCGCGGCGAAGTTCACGTCCGGCTGGCACGTCGACAGGTTGTAGATCGTCTTGCCGCTGATCGGGTACGCCACGATGTGCCGCTTCTCGCCGATCCACCGCAGCGCGGTATCTGCGTCGAGGAGCTCGAGGAGTTCCGGGTCCGATTCCATCATCGAGCGGGGTAGCATGATCCGGTAGGCTGCCTGCCCCGTGTCTTCTACCTCGGCCGAGACGTTCAGCGCCCGCAGCAGCTCCGTGCGCACGGTGGACTTGATGCCGTCGGCGCCGAGCAGGACGTCGGTCTCGACCTCGTAGGGCTCGGCGTTGCGGGGCTGGGCGACGAAGGTAGTCCTCTCGGGGCCGAAGGAGGTCACACTTGCTAGCGACGTGGAGAAGTGGAACGCGATGGCGGGCTCGCGGCGGCAGGCGTCGTAGAGGCCGCCGGCGAGCGAGGCGCGGTGGCCGGTGCAGTGGGGGTAGCCGTACTTGGCCGCGATGTCGGGCATCTCGACGTGGGCGAGCTCGGCGTTGGTGGCGCCGACGCGGATGCTGGACGCGCGGATGTTGGTCGCCTCGGCCTCGATCGCCTGCCCCGTCCAGCACCCCCACCGGTCCAGCACCCGCACCATGTTCGGCGCCAGCTGGATCCCCGCCCCGACGAACCCGAGGTTCGACGCCGTCTCGTATACCGCGATCTGCTTGAACCCCTTTTTGGCGAAGGCGAGCGCGGCTGCCAGTCCGCCCATGCCTGTGAGTGCACACGATGCTTGTTAGCCACCGTCATGAACATGTGTTGTATGTACCGTTTCAACGTGTATGCCTTCGGCTGCGCGGTTGCGCGCGCGAGAACTTACCGGCGCCGATGACGGTTATCCGTAGATCCGTGTAGTCCGGCATTGTGGTACTGTGAGTGAGTTGAGCTCTATTCTATAATAGATGCTTCACAAGAATTGAGTCGAACGTTGCGACGAATTCCCAAATTCCTCCAACTTATAAGACTGCTACCTCGAAGTGTCGCGGCGAGGACAGAAATACATATCCGGAAGAGGCCCTTGTCCAGGGTTCATCCATGATAATCTGGGGATTCTGCCGGCTCGTGAGATAGACCCGCGGAGGAATCTGGGGGATAAGGTTAGATGTGTAGAACCGTTCAGCGAATCAGGTGGGGGGTTCGATGATTGCCGGCTAATGAGGGGCTCTCTAGATCGGCATTTCATAGCTAGAGGTCAGTAGGCTGATTAGGGGGATTATTTTGCCAATTCGTATCCTTTAACTCGAACCACTTTATTATATGTTGTGATAGTGTTGGCTGTCATACGGGATCTCACATATATAGTATTTATTATTTGCAGAGGATGTTGATCCAATCAATCACAGTCTTGTACGACGTAGGAACAAGGAATCTGGTCTTGTCGTCTTCTTTTTATGTCTTGTCATCGGATCATGTTACTCTCCAATGGCGATCCCAGCTACCCGGGAGCACCGGTTCAGGAGTTGTGCATTCCGACTGTATGTACATCCACACATCCGTACGTATCTGCATACACAGTATGCGCATAAGCCTGATAAGGTATTCCGTAGGTATCCATGTACATACATACATATGTACATACCTAAGCTCGGTAAGTGGGGTTCTTATCACGTAGGTTAAGGTAGGCAGGCATGGCCCATATGGACCTGACGGGCTGACGGGGTAGGACTGACCTGTTATCGATAAGCCTGCCTAGTACAGTTCCGTACAGTCTGCCAAGAATGGACCTTAGGTGGTGGGCGGTGCCGTGGACTGTCGCACGCAGCCAATTTACTTAGTCCAACGCATGAAGCACTAAACACACGGAATGTCTCAACATTCACATCATTCTCCTGCCTTGAAGGCAACCACTCCCAATCGATGAGGCGATATGGCCTCTTCCAGATTGAGTGCGCTGCCAGCGCTAAGAAGACAACACCTCCTAGTCGAGTTGTGCGTGAGCTCCGTTCCGTTGCCGTGCCGCTGATTTGATGGGCGCGCCTCTTTGAACTGAAGCTAATCATCCGCGCCTCTCAGCGCTGGGCTTAAGCAAGCTTGCCCCGACGGCGTATTCGTGAGCCTCACCCCGGGCGATCCCAGTCTCTGGTCAGGGGTAATATTTGTGCGCGATGGTGAGATTAGATCTATGCCACTTTCAAGCGTCAATCGCTGAACAATGGACGGACGTTCTAACCAACTATCAAAAGGACCATATGCTCCAGCAGTGCTGCGATTCCAGATCTCCTTTCCCGACTCCTATCCGAGACTCCCACCATTAGTGACCTTCTCGACGGACATGTTCCACCCCTTGATTACGCCATTGAGCACCTACATGTACACGACCGACATACAGGACAATGGCACAGTGAGCGCGACGGATGACGAGCGGTTACCGCCCGGAGGATTTAGCTTAAGGCATGGGTTCCCCCACTGGTTCGGGCGCCGCGGTAAAAAGGCCGGCAGTGATAGGTCATCTAATGGACAGCAAGATGGACTACGAACACCACATAGACCTCCTCCGCCCTCGATGAGTTCCGGAAGCAGTCCTGGTTCGAAAGGTTCTGCCGTGGGCGAGTCTCCTGGGTTCGCCGAGACGCATAGAAAGGACGTCTCGACCTTCGAGGTTCTCCGGTACATACGCAGCACATTTGATGACGAGGACGTTCTGGATTCTGTTCCCCTCGAAGCCGCCGGAAACCCTGGCGCCTGGCACGCTTGGAGAACTCATCGCATAGACAGTGGGAAAGTTTTCCCTGATACCCCTAGCGGTGGTAATGCGACTGACGCAACTCCCAATATTTCGATGACTCCTGAATCGTCGAGGAGACCTGGGGAATGGAACTGGGAAGGCGTGTGGGAAGAAAGAGTCAAGAAAGGTGTAACTGCAAGTCTGTCTGAGCCTGTCCTGTTTGGTGGGGTGGGTGCTGCCGACGATGTGGTAAGTTGTCAATCATCTTGAGCTGAACCAACCCCTGCACAGCCGCTAATACAGTGCCACAGATTCGCTTTCTGAATATGGAGGAAAATGACGTGGCAGCCGTGAAAGACAACGTGCTGCGAACTTTGGGTCATGACGCCTGATTGGGCTCTTGATTGGACCTTTCCGTCTAAAGCTATTGAGCTTATTGAGTGTGGAAACCGCATCTTCTTTAAGGCATCCTTTGAGAGTAAATGGTTCACAATGGGGAGGGGACCCAGTCGACCAATATCCAGTTCTACTACTACTCCGAAGGGCATCACTATTCGAAGGCATGACATACCTCACATATTTTGTAAATCGTACTATTCCATTGTTCGTGCCAACAGAATTCGATTTCGATTTCGGTCATCCACCACGATCGACCCATTTCTTGGCTATGCCCGACCAGGCTCTGCATCCTGGAATCATCTGTGCCATTGCTCTGATCCCGACTGTTCTGCTCGTAATCATCACCCTCACGATCCTCCAAGGCTTCAACCTCCTGCCCAACCGTTGGGCCCTTCTACCAACTCATTGGCCTTGCTGGCCAAAGTCGCAACAGCATCATAGTTTATCTTCGCTAAGCCTTGCAACTCTTCCTGTGGTAGGGAGCTCCATAACCGTCGAAAGCAACTTCATTGGCCAGAAGAGCGACTCCGATAAAGCCGTTGCCCGCCCACTGCCTATCCACTATGCCTACCAGTCAGCTGCCGGGTGTCGATGTGCCTTCTCCGCTACAGATCACCAAGAAAAAGGTACCCAGACTGGCCCTCAACGGCAGTCCGGGGAGAGTCAACGATGAAAGCTCGGATAGTGGCTCCGATAAACCGTTGACAGTCGTGAAGAAGCGAAAATACCAGGGCATCCGAAGCGACTCGGATTATAGCAAAGCTAGCCAAATGCGGTCACGCAGTGCCATTAGAGACAGTACAGGTGAACCATCCTAGTCATATAAGCCTTGCTGTCCCTCCTTCCATTAACACGGCTCGTAGCTTTAAACGATAGTTCGGACTCGGTGACTCCCAAAGCCAGCAAACTTCCAGCGTCCCAACGCTCATCTAGCTTGCAAATTGGACAGACATCGACTCCTTCATTTCTGACCAAGCTGCGGTCATTGCCCACTGACAGAACTGCTTCTTCCAAAACTGTATGCCGTCGACATAGCTCGCAAGCTCCCAGCGAGTCTTCCGAGGGTTCATATTTGGGGCCTCTCGATGAAAACTCAACTGCTATGTCATGGTACCAATCGGATGATTCGAGCCCCTTAGATTCCTATAGCGGTCGCGATGAATTCGACTCCTTTTATAGCCCACCCGGTAGCTCACACCCTAGCAGTCAGGAGTTAAGTGGTAGGATTCTTGACCCTTACTTGCTAGTCCCGCGTATCTCGATCACACCAGAAGTTTCCATACTGGGGAATGGCCAGTCCAATTTCTGGACAGCTATTGAGATCTCCGCCCAACTATTCCACCCCTGCGATGGTAAGCTAGTCAGTGGCGTAACACATACAATCGGGCATCCTAGCTTTATGCCTGTCCATTATTGCGAAGCCGGTTTATCACGATATGGATTTCTATACGACATAAGAGTAGACGTATTACCGACTGCGCATAGCACCGTTATCGATGTCATAGAGGATACCGCACCAAGGTATGTCGTATCGTGTTGTCTGGGATAATTGTGCTCACGCAGCTCTGTAGGACAATAGGCCCTGGTTCCAGCCTCCTTATCCTGGCTTGCATCCAAGTAGATGCTCCAAGGAAATCCGAGCCTGGAGCAATTACCCGCAAGTCGGACGACCTCATTGCTGATCTTGAGCTCCAGCTTGGGGACATCAAGACAGAATACGTACAGATCCGTGTCAACTATTGTCACTCGGCGTTTCCAGCAATCAAAAACAATACTTCCTCGGAAGACGGCATCTCAGCATGCCAGACCCGATTAGAGACTACAGCAACTGGAGTCGTCAGTCGACACAATCCCATGTCGGCGTGGTCTCCCCGTCCCAATTCTGCTTCCACCCCCTTGTTCGCAATCGCCGCCTCTCACTGGGGTCCTGCTCGGGCCAACGACGTGATGCACAAAATGATGAGTTCGGATCCCCGCAAAGCAGCGAAGCATACAGATACAAGCGACGCCGCCGCCGCCACACGCAAAAGTGAAGAGGTCACCACGCCCTTCCATCGTCCGATGACGGCGCCAGCCGTCCAAGTGCCCCAGCGACGAGCTAGCCTCAAGCGAATAGCCCCAGAGAAGGTCGTCGATCCGGCCCGGAAGATCTGGACGGAGATGCGTCGGACGTCGACTAGCAATCGTCCGGCCTTCCACGTCAGCAGGGCCGATCGCCTGCCCGCGGAGACAAGTCTGCCTTCCGTGACGGCCAGCCCGAACCCGAAGACGGAGGTCGAGCGCCGGCGCGAGCTCATCCGGGACACCGCGGTGCGCAACAAGAGATCCATAGGCGCGGACAGTCTGAAGAGCCTGGTGCCGTCCATGGTGAACATGAATCTTAATGGGAAGGAGGAGAACATCCGGCCGCAGACGGCACTTGGGAGGCGGCCGGACTCACCGTTCGGTGGGCGGAGACGGGAAGGGCGTTGGAGTATCGGTAGTTGGTGGTAGATAGACCGAAGGAAGTCATGGATGGATGGATGGCGTTTGTTCAAAGCTGTTTTTTACGTTATATGAATCACTCAACAGGTGTACCAATGAAGTGTTAGATAGTTCTACGGGTATTCGGGGGGGGAGGGGGCGCGCCTTTTTCGGCCTTTCTATAGAAGCAATGCATTATCTACAATTTTTCTCTACCAGATGTATTTTCCCCCCTTTCCCCTTTCCCCTTTTGTCCTTTTGTCCTTCCCCTTATAACCCAACCCGTCTTCTATACGTCGTACATGTACTGCATACCTAGATGTAAACATGCACGCACCTCACAGCTCGTCCCGCCACGGAATCGAGTCCTGCGCACCCATCCGCTCCACCGTCCTCGCCGCCGCGCGATTAGCCGCCCTCACCGCGCCCTCGACATCGAACCTCTCCCCCTCCGCCACCGCCACAACCTCCAGCGCATAGCGCCCCACGAACGTGTCCCCCGCGGCCGTGGTATCGACCACGCGCGCCTTCTCCGCCAGCACCAGCCCCCTCGCGCCCCCCGCGTCCGCGTAGAACACCCCCCGCCCCCCCAGCGTCACAATCACGGTGCCCACGCCGCGGCCCAGGAACGCGTCCGCCACGGCGCCGAGCCCGGCCTGGGAGTCCAGGGAGGCCTCGGGGACGCCGCCGAGCGTCGCCGCCTCCGTCTCGTTCACCACCAGGTGCGCGAGCCCCGCGTACGCGGCGTCCGGCAAGGCCACGGCCGGCGCCGGGTTCAGGAGCACGGGGACCCCGGCACCGCGCGCGGCGGCGAGCGCGGCTAGTACCGTGGCCACGGGGATCTCGAGCTGGAGGATCAGGAGGTCCGGGAGGGGCGGCGGGAGGGAGGTGAATTGCGAGGGGGAGAGGGAGTGGTTCGCCTCGGGGCTGAGGATGATGCGGTTCTCGCCTGAGGGGGTGTCGACGACGATGATGGCGATGCCGGTCTTGAGGCCGGGGGAGGCGGTCACGCCGGTGGCGTCGACGCCGTGGGCTGTGAGATTGGTGAGGAGCAGGGTCCCGTAGGTGTCGGTGCCTACGGCGCCGACCATGCGGATGTGTGCTGTTTCGTCTGCGGTTGGGGGGGAGTTGGGGTTGGGGGTGGAGGAGGGGGAGGGGGAGGGGCGCGAGCGCGAGAGCTTCGCGCAGGCTACGGCTTGGTTTGCGCCCTTGCCGCCGGGGGACACGGCGAAGGAGGTCGCGGTTAAGGTCTCCCCTGGTAGCGGGTGGTGCGGCACGTAGGAGACTAGGTCGATGTTTAGGGAGCCGAGGACTGTGATGAGGGGGGTCTTTTTGACGGCCATGGCTGTTTAGTGTGGGATGGGGGTATGAATGTGGTTTCACTGTACTCGTGTGTAGCTATAAGATCCTCCTTATATTGGATAGACACTGAGACGATACAGTTGATCGTTTTGTCTTCATATAATAGAGTCTCATATGATAATGTCACGAGTGTTAGATTCAGGTGAGCTGAGCTGAGCTGTTGTATGAGCCGCTAAACAAGCTGTTAAATAGCGGAACCGGCTAGCCCCCGCAGCTGTCTCCCCGCTCGGGTACTGGCCCTATAATCTGTATAGATGTACGTCATTGGGATGCAGAGACAAAATCATACACCGTCTTCAAACGAAGGTTAACCCATCCTTTAGACTTTTCAACATACTACATGTATTCTCGATAGTCGAATACAAGTTGTGTAAACGAATAATTGAACATATTATCTTCGAATAGACTCCTGCAGCAATGTAGGTCATCAATCAGCCAATAATAGACTCTCGCTTTCACATGTGCTCATACGACCAACCCCACTATCACCATTGTCATGCAGTTCCAAGGTTCTTATTACCAACCTTACCTTCTTCACCATGGCGGGTCTCCGTCTTTTTGCATCGTCAACCTTCCCCAGTGACAACTCGGAAAGATGGCGGACCTCAATCTCCAAGAGATCCACGATACCCTCGTATCCGTGGCCCACGAGGCCGGCCGTATGATGCTGGCTGCGAATCCCACAGACCTCGCGACGGACACAAAGCTGAATTGTACGTACTACAGACCACCTGCACACTCCCTATAAATACCCCGCCATCGCTACCCCTCCATCACTGTCGTAGCATCTGTTGGGCTACACAACTCAAGCTGTCAGGTTACCTACACAACTTCCTAGGCTACACATGTACCTACGATATATAGTCGAATTGGGTAGTTTGAACCAACTGGAACAATACCATGGCTCCTATAGCACATTGGGTCATTGGAGGTGCAAGCTAACATTCTAACTCTCTGCCCACAGCCGCCGACATCGTGACCGAGACCGACAAAGCCGTCGAGGCCCTCGTCTCGACGCGCCTGTCCGCGGCCTACCCGTCCTTCGCCTTCATGGGCGAGGAGACGTACAAGCCGGGCACCGCGATCGCCGACACGCCGACCTTCATCGTGGACCCGATCGACGGCACGACGAACTTCGTGCACGGCTTCCCGCACGCCTGCATCTCGCTCGGGCTCGCCGTCGCCCGCATCCCCGCCGTCGGCGTCGTCTACAACCCCTGGCTCGACACCCTGTACAGCGCCGTCCGCGGCCGCGGCGCCTACCTCACCCAGGGCGCCGTCTGGGGCGTCGACGGCGGACGCGGGCGTCGGAGCAGGCTGCCTGTCGCCCAGCGCCCCGCGCCGCTCGCGGGACTTGATACGAGCTTGCTCGCCGTCGAGGTCGGGAGTAGTAGGGACGGCGTCAACTACGAGCTCAAGACCGAGGTCTTCAAGAAGCTGGCCGCGAGCAAGGAGTCCGGCGGCGCCATGGTCCACTCGCTGCGCAGCCTCGGCAGCGCCGCGCTGAACCTGTGCGCTGTCGCCGCGGGACAGTTGGACTTGTATTGGGAGGGCGGTTGTTGGGCCTGGGACGTCTGCGCCGGCTGGGCTATACTGTCCGAGGCCGGTGGGATTATGGTCGGGGGCAACCCGGGGGACTGGGAGCCCGAGATCGACTCGCGGAAGTATCTTGCCGTGCGCGGCGCGCCGAGTGGGCAGAAGGAGATCGTGGAGGAGTTCTGGAAGGTCATCGGTGAGGGGCGGATGGAGTATGAGAGCTAGGTACCTAGTCTGACTCTAGACCATCGGATGGCAATTCCGCAACGATGGGATTGCTGAGGACGTCATAGCGTATTGGATATTACCCTATATAGTTATTCGCCGGATTGGACAAAGAACTGAGGGATGGAAAATTGGCAGACCATATGTTTGCTCATTCCTGGCTCGGTGGAAGGGGTGCGCCCGGCTGGAATGTCGGTTCTTTAATAGTCTCACCCGGCAACGCTCTTCTTACAAAGACGTTTCCGACAATGGAAGAACCTTTAATTAACACGGCTGTCCTGGCCTTGCTTTGCTCAATTGATGACTTCGATTACAATTTGTAGGTATTTAATGTGGTGATGGCGGTGCAGAAATCTTTCGTTCGTCGATATGGTTGCACTTCGACGCAGCCGGGATCGGCAAGCAAGAAATGGAATAGCGAGGAACTTAGAAGATGTGGCGCTATAGGTAAATATTATTTGCAATTGAGTATCATCCGAGTCGAAGTTGCTTATACTCAAAGCAGATACGGCGAAACAATGGAGTTCTAACCTCCAGGGCGAAGTCCACCCCGTCTTCGCGAATTGGGTTGAAGCGAACCCGGAACTACGGGAAGAGCTCGAGCAGCCTCTCTTACTTGCGAGCAGGATCTTGGAAACCGCCGGACTTCCATGGCTGTCGGACTTCCTCATCGACGATATCTTCGACGAGGCTTATCCCGGGCAAGAGCCGAGCTGTAGCTTCAGGTCCGCGGTCCCCAGGGATAGCAGGGCGCCGCGGACGATAGTCAGACACCATCGCGCGCCGTGGGCGACCTCGCAGCTCAGGGACGAATGGTTAGAGTCTACCCGGAGCCAGCTGAGAAATGAGATGGCGAGGGCGATTACGTGGCAGCTGGACGAGGAGATGTTTCGCGCCAGGGGCTGGGTCGGGTATACCTGCCGCCACCCTCGAGGCGATTTGGGCCTTGACGAGCTGGACGCGTATGAGACTATCGAGAAATTCGACCGTTCGTGCAAGGATAAGAGATATCGTAATATGACCATTCTACTGACGGCGGAGTTCCCTATGCGTCTGGCGCAGCTGAGACGGCAAGGCCAAGAACATGGGGAGGAGTATCTTCTTACGGCCTTCATGACGGCCGTTACGATACTGCACGAGTGAGTCCAAACGGAGTAATATAATGCATCCAAGAGTGACCCTAGCCTAATCAGTCTATCAGATTAGCCCACGCCATCTATTGGAAGGACTGCCGAACGCTCACGGGAGACTCGCGCGAGCCATTCTATGGCGCTGATCTAGAGATGGAACTAGGTGATAGCTTCATCGCATCTATATTCGGCGGCTGGATCCCCATCCCTGTCAGGGACCTCGCCACGCTTCGCGAAGCGTTCACCTTCGACGACGGTCTCTGTTGGAGGCAGTCGCTTAGCTGGGACTTCCATCGGCTCCGGCCCAAATATCGAGTGCACTACTCGATATCCGTACACCAGTGAGTACCTAATTAAAGCCGACCCATCCTCTATACACAAATCGTAACCGTCTCCGTATAGTGTAGCCCAGCTTCTCACCCAGGAGCGTTGGTCAGAGGATAATAGTAGCAACGTTGAAGATCTAATACGCCCGCGCACGTTGGTGCGAGAGAGCTCTGCTTTGAACAGCGTCGGCGTACAACTCGCGCTAACCGATACACACCATGCTGCAGCCGCGATCGCGGACTTCCACTGCACGGGCGAGGGCTGGATGTGGAACCGGCGGCCGGGGGCCCGTTTCCGCATCCCGCAGTACGACGGCTACCTCTGTCCGGACCTGGACCTGCCGATCGCCACCGACGACGTGATCAAGGAGGCCCGTCCCCGGGAGCCGGCCCCGGCCGCGTCAACGGATGACGCGAGCAGCCCGCGTGGAGAAGTACAACAAACCGGGACGACCAAGCCGAGCAAACAGCACGACGAAGAACACGGGGATAGATTGAGTATCAGGCTGTCGAAGACGGAGTCCGAGATTCTGAGTCCGGACAAAGCTGAGATCTCGCTTGATGAGCTTAAGAAGCGGCTTTCGCAGTTGTTGGGCGTGTCGCTCTATGAGCTGGAGGAGTTGTTCGAGACGGCACAGTGCGCTTAGTTGCGGATGGTGGGGAAGGATATAACTGAAATATTGGATATGTTTATCTCGAGATGTTGAATATTTAAATAATTTAGACCTTTACTTATGTTATGTGTCATAATGAGTTGAGGCCACAGTTTTGGATTGCTAGCTAGACAGGTCTGGAGATATGGTAGAGCCCGTGAACTCAGTCGATGTTCAAATAAATTGGAGTTATTCACAGCGGTAACCGCAGCTTTACATCGATCTCAGGGTTACCAGATAGATGTTCGACTTATAGGGGTGAAATTTTGCTGGGGCGCGATCGGAAACAACCGTCTTTCTGATCCTGACCCTAACCCTATTCAGGGGGTATGCTTGGGTAAGTATAGAGCAGGCGGTGACGTGGAACTCGTCAGTGATGTAGCGATTGTGGTAGCGTTGAGGTTGTTTGTGAACAGAGCCAGCCCGAGGCCGATCAAGATCAAGGAAAATGCCTGCAAACCAGGGAGGCCCGAGGTTTCATAACCTATCCACTTTGGATCGCCTCACTTGTTTCTTCTGTCTTGACTTCATGTTGGTGGGTGTGGTCTCTTTGATATTGAGTTCTATAATGATGTTAAATCTTTTACTGCATGTATGGACTAACACGGCAAAATTGTTAGGGTACTTGAACATAAGAGTAGCAACACAGTGATAGAAACAGAGGGCATATGATAGTCGATAGCTAAGCGTTGGAAATTATAATGAGAGATTGCTTATAAAGTGTAAATGATTTAACTCAATCCACAATAGTCGGTTGTTCTAAACAACGTAAATAGACTCAATTGCTAATATAGATATACTAAGTCAAGTAACTATGATCAGTATGCTGAACAGACCAACCCCCTTCAACATCTTTTGAAATACATCAATTCAGCTACCAACCGACGTGGTTTATTATTGTCGAAAAATAAACGAGAGAAGACTCTTCTAGCATGTATAAGTCCACAAGTTATCTAGGCCGCTCTGTGATACTTCCAATCCAAAGTCGACTGGATTGGGATGTGAAGATCGTTTGAGATCGAGATTACGACTATCCAGACCAAGATCCTACAGGCTTTTACACTGATTATAAGAGGGCCTTTCTATTGGTAGATGAAGATAGAGCTTTTGGATATTGGCTCATTAATAGGAGAGACCCAGTGCGAGTTCAATTTGAAAAGCTCCTGTCAGCAAAGACGTCAGAAGATATTTAGGTATCTAGGAACATACGAGGATAATGATTGTTCCATTGAGATTGCCTATCAGTGACTGGGATAAAGAATAAACACAATGGTGAGAGTAACATAATGAGTGTAATCAGTTGTAAGAAGTCTAGATATTTGAGAAGTTGTCTCGGAGGCTGGCTAGATGGACTTCTGGATCAACAGATACGAGTATTGACCTACATGTAATGTGCGAGTGAATTTGGGCACTTCCGCTTTCTAGTTAGTCTCGTCACTGGAACCGATAATAGTTTTATTGTAATCGTTTATAACTCATTGTACCCATCAATGAGATTGGCTACCATGAGGCTGACCACAAGTAGTTGTGTAACTGAGATATCAGTGCATGAATAATGGTTGCTTCGGTGCTTCGGGGACTGGCAGGATAGGGCCCAGTACACCGCGTAACCAACTTGTATTCGTCGAGTGCTGTTTGGTTCTGTAGTTATGACAAAATCCCTCGACAAGATTGTAGACTCTATCATAAGTGTCGATAATCTCCCGGTAGACTTCCGAGGGCTTCCGAGGGCTTCCCAAATGAGACGAGGTTGGTTCCCCATGATGCGGGGTGTAATAAGCCTTCCCATTCACATGTATCATAGGGTTGCAGCAATCAGAGATTGCACTGCATAATACAGGGATGCAAATAGGTATGCTGTGTAAGTAGCAATCGTGTACGTAGGCGTGGATATGATAAGAGAGTATACCGTATCTGATGAACGGCCGTAAAGCAGCACCTAGGTCCACATCTTCACACTCTCCTGACTAATAATATTTACATTGTTTACACGTAGTCGTGGCTATATAACACCGCTGGCGACCAACCCCCTTAAGCCTGCTTCATGTAACACAATCTTAACCATTCGGTGAGGGTATCGGTTTCTGCTGAGCTCCCATCAAAAGAGTAACGCCGAGCCGACACACTCGGCACACATTTATAATACAGTACGTAGATCCACTGAGATTGGTCTCTCAAAAAACTTGATGTTTCCAGATCCGGCCTTGTTGGGAGATGCTATATACATTAGCCACTCGTGCAAAAGATGGGCTAATGTGCAGCCGCAAGCATTGAGTATTGACCACCACTGCCAGCCCATATCAGTTTCTTGTTGAGCACATCGCGCGGATCGATAAGAGTTGGCACTGGAACGTCGTCCTTAGTGCCTAATCCGGTCTGCCAGCTTTCCGAGAAGCCCCAGCTGTATGCCTTCCCATCCGACGTGATAGCAATAGTGGTACTAGTGCCGGTGGCTACGAACGAGACATTCAAGTCTATAGTCCTTGTTAGCGAAGCACCAAACAATAAAAAGCAGGCTATACATACCAGGCACGACTGTAGGTTTGTAAAGAATTCGGGCCCGGCCCCTATCGTCGAATATCGTATTCTCATCATCAAACAGGTCTTCGGATATGCCCACTTGGTGGCTGTCAATACGGCCCCACGTAAGAAGCTCGCCATTTGCGCTGCATGCCGCAGAGTGATGCTCTCCGCCATCAATGTGCACTATATTCGAAAGGTCGGTAACCTTTGTCGGGGTGGCCACCAAGGAATCCGTGTTGCCGCTCCCGTAAGCGTGGCCAGTTTGGGAGAAATTGTTCAAGCCCCAGGACCAGACTGTTCCGTTGTTGTCGATGCAGAAGCTGTGAAATGAACCGGCTCCGATCTTCACGGCATAGTTTCTCTTGGTGAAGTGTCCGCATAGCGCAGGAATAAGCGTAGCTCTTGGTCCCCCACGTCTCACCATGGGTCTGCGACCCAGTTGCAAGTGACTGCCGCTTCCCCAAGACCAGACCTTTCCATCCTTATCAAGCGCCAGCATGTGGTTCGATCCCGCTGCGAGCGAGGTGATGTCCTTCAGCCCAGGTATATGTATGGGGGTTGGTTGCATGTCAACATCCCCTGTGAACCCAAGAATACCATCGGCTCCCTGCAAAAGACACAATCAGCAAGCTCAATACTGCGGCGCCCATGACAGAAACACTTACACGGAAAGAACCCCAGCCGTATACCAGGCCATCCTCAGTCAATACGAAAGATGCTGAATCCGTAGCAGCAACTCGGACAAACTGACTCCCGCCTGCGATACTCAGATCAACCTCGCCTGGTGTGCTTTCAGCGGCGTCAAGCCCGCTATCAGACTCGCCATCATCCTCCGAATCCTCGCCCCAGGAGGACTCACGACCAAGTGCCTTGTCATCGTTCACGCCCCAGGTCAGAACCTTGTTGTCGGCAGTGAGTGCAATGGCGTGCATACCCCCGCACGCGACCTGGACTACACCAACCTTCTCGGCCAGTAAGTTGTGGTTGAGTCGGGGCCTAGCCACCTCATCAGGGCTCTCCCCTTTGTGCTTCTTGTGGCCTAGGCCGAGCTCGCCGAAACTACCAGAACCGAAAACAAATATGTCTAGCTTTCGCGATGGTCTTGTGTTAAGCGCAGGCGGCTGCCTAGCAATAGGCTTGACCACGCGCTCAGGCGTTGCGGATCGTGGCTTTTTCCGCGTAGTTTGGGCTTCTGTTGGCTCGTCCTCCGGCTCATTTCTACCACGCTTCACCGAAGCTCGCCCCTTTTTGTTAGGGACGTGGCTCTGAGGCGGGATAACCTCGGCAGGGGATTTTGTTGTTGGCCCATCCTTGATACCATTTACACCGGCCAGCGTAGCCTTTGCTTTTCCTGCTTTTGCAGGTGCCCTTTTTGGAGGCATATACTAATAGGGTATCAACGATGGATCAGGCTGGGATGATAGAGAGATGTTGTATGGTTGCGTAGGCGCGTATCATGAAATGTTGATATAGTATGTGCGAGGATGATAAACACTGTAAAAGACGTGTTGGTAAGACAATATGTCGTGTTGTAACCGCGAAAATTTCACCGCCCGGCAGAAAACAGGGATTGCAGATAACCGCCTTAATAGGTCAGGCAATTTGTCCATAAAATAGAAAAGGAACGAGTTGTTAATTACTACGAGTTTCCAAATTACAACCATATAAATTGGGTTAAATGGCGTCTGTGGAGCACAGACCACTCACTCCAATTATTGCATTGCCCATTCATAGATACCTTACATGCCTAAGTAAACCGCATATAATATATAAAATTAAATTAAACGATTTGAATCTAGGTGGTATTCCATTGATATGACAGATGCATAGTAGGTTGATAGAAATGAGGAATCGAAATCAAAACTCAACACCATCTCCATCCACTTGCAAATAGCTGCAGCGTGCAGGAAGTTGGAATATCAAGCAACCCATTGGGCTGTGTGAGCGACAATGATGCTACAGAGCTGGTTAAGTAGGTAGGCAATACATACTAGGAGAAGATGGAGTTCCAAGGGCCTGATGGCAGAACAGAATTCAAAAAGAAGCCGATTATTCCCTTCTGGGGTGATGTTGGGGGAAGCCGGAAAACCGGGGCAGATGGTAAAACAGTCGGAAGCATGTTGCGCGTCCTTGTGCGCCGTTTGGAGAGGTCTGGATCGATTCATACTGTAGGTCAAGATCGTGCAACGTTTGGCAGGCGGGTAGGATAGGTAGGAATGCCGGTGTCGGGCGCGGCGAATTTGAACCGAGATTGAACGTCGTGCCTCGTACCCGACGCTAGTCAGCGCAATTCCATGTGGCCCAGCACGCCGAATTTCGAAGCAGACAGGCGGATCTTATGTGTCACGCATTCGCAGTCGTCCCATAATCCGACCGGTTATGCGAAGTGGACTAAAGATTCTGACATCTCGTGTAATACTAGTATAATACTATCGTAGCTTTGCAGATCAGGTTAGAGATATCATATGTGATTGTGTCTGGCCTTTGCAGTGGTCAAACCATTCAAGCGGCACACATTATCCAACCGGTGATACGCTCGCGTACACATACGGTTTACAACAGAGCGAAATCATGCTTATTTGTTAATTACACCACGTGAAGCTCGAGGATGTTGTGGTTAGCCCGGAACGAGTATCGGTTAATTGGGAGTTAGTAGTTGGGGAGAACAGAGTGATGTGGTATTCAACTTCAAAGGAAGAGGTGGGCTATGCGCCTGTGGTTTCGCACTAAAACAAAGCATACTAGCAGATAGGTAGTACCTAATGTGAGGTGGTCAAAGCGTCTCGGCACACAAAAGAGGGAAAATTAGGCTGGCTCCATTTAGTTCACCATCATCCTTAATACACCTTACCTGGCCTCTTGCTATCCATACCTACCTGCACACTAATGAATGAATATGTTGTATTAAAGATGGAGGAATCAGGGATCCTAGACTAGTGTGTGTGGCTTATAAGGTAAGCCTGTCCTTTGTCCACACCCGTTTATATACTCCATATACCCCACTCTAGCCTACCAAAAACACACGCCTACATAGTATTATGGGTAATTTTTTGACTCTTGGCAAGTATACGCCCAGAGGCTAGGGACACGGACCACGGAAAATGATTTTTATGGGGGAATATCTCCCTCAAAAATCGGAAGTATCTTTTCTAATCCTAGGTTGCGTTAAGCCTCCTTTGGTATGGCGGCGACGTTAGCGTCCTCCACGGGTACGCGAGCAGGGTGCAAAAAATTATGCTCGCAACTGCGTATTATCTTCTGGTCAAAGCTTCTCTCGATTAGGGAATGGCTAAGAGTCTCCACCGATTTGATTGGTTGAGCGGCTGGAAACCTCGGAATCCATATTAATTGATTGGTCAAAAGTTCGAGCTATAGATCGACGATTCTAGGTTCGTCTCCAGGTTCACCAGGGATTACATGTATAACGGCCTGTCACTCTAAACTACGCAGTAGACCTCAAGCCCCGAAATTGTTCTGCAGCTGCAATGGAACGTCTCACTGCCTGTCTACACATGCAGCCTGCAGCGGGAAGTGACCACCGTGCAGACGCGGCTATACTGCTACTATGTAATGCAAGTTGACTTTGTGCGCGAACTTGGAAATTGCATACCTGACGAGATGCAACTTGACCTGGATTGTCGGCCCTAGACCACCAAAATAGCAGATCTAGAGGACGACCATCTGGTGGGGTCGCATTCTAGCTGTCTCTTCCAGTAGCAGATTGGCTGCTTCGTCAATATGATAAAGTTGGCATGTGAGTGAGTGAAAATGATATCTAACGAAATTCTTGTGCTTGACGATGGGAAGTGAAGGCATACATATACAAGTAAGGGGGTGTGGGTGAGTTTACATATGTGTGTACGGTTGTAGGTGTGTCACATCTGACCCAAGGCGGATTTATAGCAAGACGTACTGCATAGACTGGGGGCATGACTAGCTACAGTTCGGCTACACTGTACAGAATAGATCTGCACCTAGGTACGGAATAGATTATGAGAAATTCCGTTTCTATTTAGGACTAAAAGGGGGGAAGTTATGAGACCCCGCCATATATACCTGGGGTATACAATGGTTGAGTTTGGTAAGAAGGAAGGTAGATGAGGCGGTCATCCATAGCCTGGGGGATACATAGGGCGGCGAGGTTAAGGTGAGGTTGTCGGCTCCAGTGTTGTACATGCGTAGCGCCTCGGGGCTTCCCACCTCCAAGATCCACATCTAAACGAACCTTTAAGTTTGCTTGTCCCACTTTATTCTACCTCCGATTCACGGTAATTTCTATGATCTAGGAGCACCATCCCCGGCTGCTCTGGCCACTACTGCGGTGGTCTAGTTATTGCCTTGGGTAGTACAAATTCTTATCGGCACTAGACCAACGTTCCCACTCTATCCAGGACTACTTCTTTCCTGCAGCCGCGCATCCTTCTACCGTCGTCTCTTTTTTCTCTACCCATCCAACTGACCACTTCGACACCTGCATCGAGACGATAAACACCGAGCTCCCCTCACTCGGTTTCATCGGTTTCTTGCTCCGCTTCCACCCCTCCATCCCCTCGTCTTTTATACGTCCAGCGGCGTAGATAAAAGTCGACTACTCGCAGATTCATTCTGAAGACTAAAAGTGGTCGTGTGACCGGAGGAAGCCAAGGAAAAACTGCTGCCACAAAACTCAACTCTTGCTCTACTGCTTCAACAATATCCTGCTAGCCAGAAGATCGATTTGGATCCCAGAACAAGTTCAGCTGTTGTGCCAGCTTGTCGTAAGATTGTTACCAAGACGAAAAGCAATGGTCCTAACTAAGCAGAGATCAAACCGAAACCCGGATGCCTTTCCCACAGTCCAACTCTTTCTGTTAGGTGGGTTGTGCCTCCGAGTACAAGGCTTCACAGCCCGCACTAACGTTCTTCTATAGCTATTGTACGTCTAGCCGAGCCAATTGCTCTTACTTCCATCTTTCCCTATGCTTGGGCTCTCGTCAAGAGGTTCAAAATCGGCAATGAGCAAGATGCATCATTCTACGCCGGCCTCCTTATTTCATCCTTTTCTCTCGCCGAAGCCCTGATGGGCATGTACTGGGGCGGTTTATCGGACCGAATCGGCCGGAAACCAGTCCTCTTGGTAGGATGCTTCGGCACGATGTTCAGCATGGTCATGGTAGGCTTTGCCACCAATATCTGGGTTGCTTTGTTTGGTAGAGCACTCGGCGGGCTCCTAAACGGCAACATCGGCGTTATTCAGACCATGGTTGGCGAGTTGGTCACCAAACCCGAACATGAGCGTAAGCTTGACATCTACTCCAGCTTGACAATTCCATGACACAATGCTAATGTCGTAGCCCGCGCTTATTCCGTGATGCCTTTCGTCTGGTCGATCGGTACTATCATCGGACCAGCCATTGGAGGAACGTTCGCAGATCCGCACGCATCTTTCCCCAACGCTTTCCCCAAAGGTACCCTATTTGCCGACTTCCCCTATTTGCTCCCAAACCTATTATGTGCTGCGCTCCTACTAGTCAGCATCGTCTTGGGGTATTTCCTATTGCAGGAAACCCATCCCGATATGCAGCCCCGCGTTCTGCTTCCAGATAATACGTATGTCTCCGACGAGACTCCCTTGATAGAAACCTCGGACGCGATCAAGCAGCCGGCTGTAGACCTACGTTCAGAAACATATGGCACATTCAGAGACCGAAGTAGTGTCGAATTTAGTCGTGATGCACAATGCGCGAAAGAACCAGAGGTCTACAATATCTTCAGCAAGCGTATTATGGCTCTGATCGTTGCTCTCTCCATCTTCACATATCACTCGATGACCTACGATCATCTTTTGCCCATCTTCTTTGAAGATGATAAAGCTCCCGGTTCCACCTTCTCGAACTTCAACCCTTTTTACTCGCCTGGTGGGTTAGGACTTTCTATGCAATCCGTTGGGCTAATTATGGCTGTCAATGGCGCAATTGCACTCTTCGTCCAGGCGTTCATCTTCCCCCTGGCAGCTGAAAAACTCGGTGTGTTCCGGCTCTTCATTATTAGTACCGTTTTACACCCCATCGCCTATGTCATTGTTCCCACCTTAGTCTATATGCCGGCCTCGCTCTTGTACCCTGCTATTTACTTTTGCCTGACCATCCGAAACATCGTGTCCATCATCCTGTACCCTCTTCTTCTCATCCTCATCAAAGAGGCCACCCCTAGCTCGACGGTCCTTGGAAAGGTGAATGGTTTTGCAGCGAGTGCCGGGGCGGCGTGTCGTATGATCGCACCCCCGGTCGCTGGGTACTTATACTCTGTAGGCGAACAGATTGACTGCACTGGACTTGCATGGTACGGTAGTACGGTAGTTGCTGTGATTGGTGCATTTCAGTGCTTCATGGTGAAACGGGATCGCAACCAAGAAACTTCAGAGGAAGCTGAAATTGACGCGAAGGATACTTATGGCGCAGTAACAATCATCGAGGTGGACGAAGGGACAGAGGACGAAACTGACTCCGAGGCTCCGAGACATGACAACATGGGCTAGGGATTTGAACGACGAACTCTGGGCTCGGTATTGGGCTAAATTTTTACGATTGACGATTCACATGGTTAACGAATCTCTGGAATGGGTGTCTCGACATCACGACCATAGAATTCGCAAGGAGTAACGGGTGCTTTTATGTGCTTTTTCGGTTGGCGTTTGGGCCGGGTACGGATATCCAAAAGGTTCTGCAACGATATCCCTCTGTCGCGCGCATGGGATAAAAAGGTTCATGTTGATAATGTTGGTTCATTTCGCCGTCTGCCCCGTATTTAGCGAAGATTTTGGTCGGGACCTAGAGGTAGTTGCTAGAGTACTATATATACGTAGTATAGAAAATAAATTTGATTGTGTTGAATCGGGGAGTCTTCAGTGCTCTGGTGAAATGATCATTTAGTTGCGCAGCAATACCAAGGGAAGCTTGGACGGGCTTGCGTAAGTATTTGCTTTTTTGTTCGAGGTTAACTCACTCGTTGGAAATTCAGTCTTTGAAGTTTTTATCGCCATTCTCGCCTTCTTTTTCATGCAACAGTGAGACTTTGCAGTTGGTTCCGATAGTTTGAGGCCACACATAGCTCTTTCATCCAGAACATCGCACCACACAATCATGTATTCCAGCAGCAGGCCGTTTAAGGCGAATTTCCCGAAAGAGTTCAGCCGATCCATTGCCTCTGTACCATTACTGCGTTACCTGAGTACTGTCCTACAGCTGAGGCTCAAGATAGGTAGGTAGAAGTTCCACTACATGTGGGGGAGGAGCCACTACTACCCGTGTGTCTATCTCGAAATTTAAGCTTAAACTTAAAGGGGGCGGCGATCAACTGCAAGGAAAACTAAAAAGAGAAATATGGATTGGATAAGTACCAGTCTGTCGGGGTTTCTCGAAAAATATGTATGTAGGTATGTATGTATGTATGTACTATGTAAGGTACGTGAGGGTCTGCGATGTTGCGAGATGGATACGCGTTGACGTGCTTGGGGCCAGAGTGGGAACCCCTTTTATTTGGCGGCTTGGCGCGGCGTCGAGCGACTGCTTTGTTCGGACTGAGGTCTGGGTCCGGGGGTCACCTTAATCTGACCTGATGCCTTTCGTGAGAGCTTGTGGATTGAGGTCTAGGGATTTGAAGCACTGGGCTTTATTTGTTGCTTAGATTGAATAGTTGATTTCGGAAGCGAGTGTGGCTCAAATGCGTGAGTGTTCTCCGTCTTCTGCTTTATATGGTCTGTCAAGGTGAGGTCTCGCGGCCTTTGGTGTTGCGAAACACAATGAAATCCAGGATATTTCTGCTTATGTGGTCTCTAGATGGCTAAGCGCTTCGAATCATCCTAATCTGACATCGCTATGTCGGCCTCACTACATGGGGCGTTCGACAGAATGGACTGTGAGAACAATTTTTCAGCCTTCAAGATACTGTGATATGGTTTCGATGCCGAATATTAGCATGGTTCATGTTTTAATTGATATTAGTTTTCTATCTTTTTATAAGATTGTCCTGATATAGTGATTACTGGTTTAGCCATAATCTAGGGCTGAAATTATACTTCTCCAAGGACGCTAATTTGATACTGTAACCAAGAGTCTACGAAGCAGTCTTTAGGGATAACACTTTCATCTCCTGAGTTCAGTTAAAAGAAACTTCCAATATCCAAGGAGTAAATAGATCAGTGTGAACACTGACACTTGAATTGGAACATCTAACTTGACTTGATGATAACAGATGGTGCGTGAGCCTAAGTCTAAGGCAACGAAGCGCGACTGAGAATAGTCGCACAATGTCCTCTCTCTCATTACTCACCAAGTAGTTCCACTACAATAGATCTGTCTCAAACGAACATATAGATCTATAGATTGAGATGAGAGTCTTAGCTTTTCCCTATACTAGCCCCTCTCGAGCCACCATCCCTCTTCCCTCCGATAGTTCCTACACAATATCATATCGCGAGATCTAGTTACTTGATTGCTCAACTCATTCACGGCACTTCCAGAGCCAAGTTACCATGGTTATCCACCACCAATTCAGATATAAATACTAGAATATAGCAATAGTTCACATCCGAGATACCAATACACGGAAGGAGTAGGCCGGCATCAGCTAAGGAGGCCGTAGAGTTATTGATGAGTAAAGCAACTCTCTTCTTGCTTTATTAGCACAGAGGTATAGAAGCCGGAGAACCAGCAGAGCAGCAAATCCAGAAACAAGTAAGTCTCAGCCATATCCAACTAACGCCAATCCTTACTGCAACTGTAGTATCGTGCAAGGGCTCTAGTAGTTCAAACCACACTCGTGGGCTAGTACTGCCAACCTCTTTCAACATACCTAATACTTCAGCTCATACCTCATTTTGAATTGTTAGTCGCAGAAGAAACTGATGTATTGCGTCGCTAGACTTGTGGTCTACCACGGCGCTTAAGACATATCCCATGTGTATACCAAAGAGACACTTAGACATAAGCTTGGAACTTGGATTCCAAACCCTAGAACCTGTGAGATCAACTCACAGGAGGAATCTTGTGGAATAGATCGTGAACTTGTGCACCAGAACACGCGGGTTGATAGAGCTTCGGTCAAGATGCTTTGCATTGGAGGTACTACGAACCAAAGGTCTCTTTTAGTGTTTGGAAACTATCTAATGCTCCTCGAAGGTACTTTTGAGCTGGAGGGAATTAATTACACAGATATATAAAACTTGCTAATATCTGTGCATTATTAGGATGCTCGAACCTCAACACCAGACCTATATCGAGCATCCTGACGATAGCGATGATAGCGATGATAGGCTCGATCCCGTTTTGACGACTGGAAGCACGACGATCACCATCTCTAGATGAGGAATAACAAATAAGTCACCAAACAGATTGTACAATAATATCAGAAAGAATCGTAATATTCCTCATGAATACAAATGGCGGCTAGCCTCCTCTACTTTTTCATATGGAGAATTATTACAAAAGGCTTTATGTATAGTCTCAACCCAGTAACCAGTTTGTCCATTCGTCTAAGCCGGTCCATCCATAGTTTCCCCTCCCCCAAAATCTATGTTCCCGTGTGTTCCGTAAACCAGAACTTCGTTTCCGTGTTCCGTGTGCCTCTCTCTCTCCACACACACACGTCAGCACCATAAGCTTATTCTTTAAAAGCGTTGGCTGGCAATGGTGTGGCCGCCCCTGTAACGCCGGTCATTACGCCAGTTCCCGATGCGGGAGAGTAGGTTAGATTGTTTCATCGTAATGGCCAACCTTTTTACAAAACGAAAATCGCGACCATGATGGCGACGAAGGCGGCGGCGAAGGTGCCGGAGGGCAGGCCCGCGGCTGCGCTTGCCGGGATGGTAGCACTGGCAGTGGCAGACGGCGGAACTGTAAAAGTGCCGTTAGCACTTGAACCAGAACCACCGACTCCACCAGAGCCAGAAGAACCTGTACCTGAACCTGAACCTGTGCCAGTCGCGTAAGGACCGACAGCAGATGGGGTCACTGTAGCAGATTCCTGGATGGAGAGCTGGGAGCTGTTAATGCCACCCGGGCTACCACCAGAGTTTCCAGACGCGGAAGCTGTCACGGCGGCGGAGCTGCTAGATCCAGAGCCAGAGCCAGAGCCAGATCCAGATCCAGAACCAGATCCAGATCCAGAAGCCGTCGAAGAAGCGGCAGCGCTGCTAGTAGAGGACGCTCCCGCGGAAGCCGACGAGCTAGACTTGACAGCGTCGCAGCTCAGATCGAAAAGCGGCGTAGTGGACAACTTGTTGCCAACAATGCCGAAGCTAGGGCTGGGCGTATCGGGAGCAGCGTCTTGCAGAGTGTACCACCAGACGTTCGTCTCACCAAATAGGGGGCAGCCGACATCTTTCCAGTAGGTCTCGGCGTTCTCGACGGATGCAACAGATTGCCCAACGGTCTTGCCACTAACTGGGTGACCTGTCTCAGTAATCCAGACCGACTTTCCAGCACCAGCGGCCTTGACCTGTCCGAGGGCGTCCGAAAACAGAGACTTGGATGATGCGATATCATTGGTCATGGTATCTTGGAAGTATGGATAAGCATCCATACCTAGCCAGTCACAAGCATCAATAGTAGCCTGGTTGGACGAGTTGGCCCAGGCAGTCCAGGTGTCGACATGGCCAATAGGGGCGTTCGCCAGGGCAGTGCCAGCAATGGCCTCCTTGGTCTCTTTGATGTAACGAGCGATCGTGTCAGGGCCGGTTCCAACATTGGAGCCAGCTTGGATTCCCTGGGGGGAGTTTCGGTACAGATCTTCGCTACCGACGGAGATACCATCGACGATTTTGCCGAAGTCATCTCCGTACTGCTGGATGGCGGCCTTCAAAGCGAGGATCTCGTTGGCAAAGGAGGTGTCACCACCTGATGCCCACAGACCGAGAAGCAGGGTGGTCTTCGTCTTGATAGCGGCTGGGATAGCTGAGATAGGGTCACTCGCGGTTCCGCCTTGCTAAATAACACACCTTTATTAGATACCTGTGCTGTGTGGTGCTGCATTACTACTTAGTCATAACTTACCACCATGGTGTAAAGACGAGCACTGGTAAAGCCAGAAGTGCCCTCCAGGTTCGCGGCAGTGGTGAACTCGGATTCGAAGTCGGCTTGTTGCTTGGCGGCACCAGTTGTGAAGGTAGAGCCATAGTTGAAGCCCTTAAGGGCAGCCGAGGCCGTCGTGGCCAAGGCGAGAATAGATGCTACAGAATGCATAACGATTATTCCTGGGACAGTATGGAATAGAAACAACAGATGTTGGTTCAAAAAAATGCCCAAAATTTTATGGTTCAGTATTGATGATCAAGTGATCAAGTGACCAAGTTGGAGAAGAGAGCAGACGTGGTTGCTCGACTTTTGTTGGTTTGCAGTTGAATAAGGTCGATAATACCAAATTGGGAGGAACGGCCAGTCACAGTAAGTGGCAGAGGCAAGAGACAAGTTCGACCCAAGAATAAAGGAATCGACTAAGACAAGGTAATAGGCAATACAGCAAAGCGAGCGGCAGGTTAGTCGGTCTAGATTCCAGGTAACCAACAGGACCAACAAAAGAGTGATGATATACAAGAAAGGCCTACAGTGAATAATCAACGAGAGTGAGTGACGTGAGGATTAAAGAGGTTTGTAGGATACGGAAAAGGATGAAAGAAGGAAGATCAAGTCAGTTGGTAAGTAAACTGACGTGGGCAGATGGGAGAAATACTTGTACCTAATAATAACCCATCCTCTTTTGTTGTTGGCCCTTTTTCAAGCTGAGCCCATTCCACACACACGCTTGTTCATCAATGTACATCTGCTTTGTAACTATGCTCCTATGTACGCAAAGTACCTACATACAGTAGAACATGCCGGGTGGCTTGTTTGTTCCTGGCAGAGGTAGCCGGCAATGGCGAATAACAAGCCCTCGCCCCCCCAGGCCCCCCTGGAATCACTATTTCAAGGAGGCATTGCTAGTTTTTTCCACCACCCAATCAAGATGCCCAGGCCCGGTGGTACGGTAGGCCCAAAAAAGGAAGTGGAGCCATCTTGTAGATCAATCGATCCAATCAAGCACGGGCGCGCGATTTATCCCTGTGCAGAGCAGGCAGAGTCAAGAAACAAGCTCCGAACACCCCATCGCTCCCACTTGCCTGCAACCTGCTCCAGACCCCAGAGCACCACTCAACCCTCCACCAGATCACCAGATCAGCAGGGAAATCTGGGCAGTGTAAAAAAAAATAAAAAAAAATATGGGCAGCCTGGCAGCAGCCCTGATAGCCCAATCACGGCCGCAAAAAACAAGATCGATTGCCCCCTTTTAAAGAAACGACCTTGTCGTTAATACGTGCTATAGTAGATATCTCCGAGATCGTGGTGTCGGAGAGAGTCAGTGGAGCCCCCTAGGTCTTAGACTTGTGAAATGAACCTGTTTACAATCTCATTCTAATAACACGAAGAAAAGAAAGAAATAGGTACCTAAAAGTAGGTAGGCAAGTAGGCTAATGGAATTGGTTCTGGACTTGGGACAGCTCAAGCTGCCCAACTTGGCTCCGACTGATGAAATGACGGCTCGCCAATGACGTGCCGCCACCTCGTATTCCAGCCGAGCTCGTCCATAAGGACTGCATAAAATCCGCTGATGCCAACACGATCATGTTGCATCGTCCGCGCTAGCACGAACCACCAGCATTCCAAGTTCCTTGTTGTTCGACTCTTTTATTATTTCTTGCTCGTGGCACTACCGCGTATGTATGTATGTACTGTAGCCAAAGATCAAGGGCAGAGGCGGGTTCTTTAACGAATTAGGAAGACAAGAAAGATATTTACCTAAGGCAGGTTTACTATGCTGTGTAGGTATGGGCCTCAAGAGACACGCGGCCCCCTAAAAAAATTCGAGGGTCCCCTTACTCCTGCATGGCGCCTCTCTTCTTGCATCTGTTCCTGCATTAAACTGGCGCGTAGCGTCGGGTATGGTGCCCTGAAACTGGTTCGCTAGATGATTTGCTGACATAAATCATAATAAGTATGTATAATACTTGAGTTCGATCTTGCGTAAAGTCCGATCTATCCGAATAGGGCTGGGAGGATTCGATGCATCTTGTCGAGCCTCTTATTACCTCTAGCAAATCGCCGAGAATTCTCACACCAGAGTTTACAGTTTTTATGTGGCAGATTTTCTCTGATTGAGGAGCCTACTTCTCTTGGAGATGGACAACTTCTAGAGGGAACCAGTCGATCGTAGCATGTCGACGTCACTGGGCTTCAATATTGTTGAGTGCTAAGTACGTATCGACTACATAACGCCACATACGAGTCATACACAAACAAGGGTGACCTGGCCAGCAACAACTGCCTCTTAGCTAAACGAAGCCTCGGATACCGCGTAGTCCAGATGACTTCTTTCTTTCCTTTTCCTCTTTCTTCTCCTTCTTATCCTTTCGAAGGTTTTGTACGCCGCCTATAGAATTATTAGTATGGTATTTAGTATAAATGTGGAATGTAACTTTCGAAGCTTACCTCTCCCGAAGTACCGTTCCGCTGTGGTGGGGCTGCTTCTACCCGTTGAAGCCGCGTCTGTTTCCAGCGGCGTGGATGGCCGTCTTGACTGGGTGCTTGAAGCTCTGGCGATGCTGTACGGCTCTAGCGGCGGGGTCGCGTTGTACGATGTTGCCTCGAATACTTCTGGGCCTGATAGATCACGCTGATGGCGATTCCTGTAGCTTAATGGACTGCCACAATCAGACGATAAATCATTCTCTGGATCTATAGATGGCCGATGCTCTGGCTTTACGCTACTAGATATCGTAGATTGCAGTTCCAAGACGGTCGTTTGTAAGGCTGTATTCTTCTTTGTTAGTTCTGCAACACGGTTCCTCAACTCCGTTTGCTGTGCTCGGCTTGCTGCGAGGGTGCTCTCCATTTGAGACTTGATTTTCTCTACGTTGCACCCGGTACCGTTTTTGAGCGCATCCTGGAGTTTTGCGTTGAGCGTAGCAATCTGAGACTGATAGGAATCATGTGTTTGCTGGGCTTCAGAGTCGCGGGCTTTGAGCTTCATATCAAGCATCTCAGCACGACTATCAGCCTCCGCTGCCTGTGTCATCGCGGCTTGACGTTCGACCTCCTTGGCTTGATAATTCCGCTCAGACTCCGTTAACCGTTCAACTTCCTTTCTCAACCTCTCTAGCTCGCTTACACTGATCTCGACTGATTGCATGTTTTGTTTCCAGCCGAGTTCTCGAACTTCAGCCTCGCATACAAGCGCCCGCAATTTGTCCGCCTCACATTTTGCAGTCTCGAGCTCTGCTCGTAAGGCATCCCCCTCGGCGTTCCATTTCTTCTGCTCCTCACGAAGCGCTCTCAGTTTAGCGGTGAGATCAGCTTCCCATTTCTTGGAAAGTGTGCGGCTCTTCTCTGATTCCTTTTTGGCTTGTGTCTCGGACTTCTTCGCCTCTTCGAGACGTTGTTTTAGATGGCGATTTCCTATGATCAAGTTTTGAGTTTCCGCCTCACTGGCTGCCTCTCGCACATGTCGTCTCCGCAGTTCGCCCATATGCGTAAGATGCTGTTGCTTCATGAATCGTTCAAACGTGAGATCGTTATACAGCATCAAAATCTGGCGGTTTAAGTGGGCTATTTGAGCATTGGTAGTCTCGACCGAAGCCGTTGGCGGATTCGCTGTTGGCAAAGCTTGCTGTACTTGAGATATGGGCCGATCTGAAATCGATTCGTGATTGCTCAAGGCGAGAGACGGTACGCTATCATTAGCCATCGATTGATGGAGCCCAGATTTGATGGCCTTGTTGGAATTGATCATGTCCTGAAGCTGGGTTTGCGATCCAGAGTGCACAATCTGGCGGTGCAACGTAGGGCTGTCGCCACCATTTCCCGAAGGTCTCGTGCTAGACGAGTCTCGAAGTGACTTACGGCTGCTCTGAGACGAATGTCGCATGACGGTTGGCTGTACTCGTCCACTTGAGACAGACTCAGCCAACGTGGATCCTGTATGTCGGCGGGTGTCTTCTTGAGCACCATTAAAACCTGATGTCCCAATGGGAAGCGAGCTACTAAGTAGAGCAGAGTCGTGACCATCTTTGTCCGACTCATCGGCCCCGGATTCTCCCACATGAGCGGCCTCGGGACTACTGTGAATTAACAACGTATCGCTTGACTGACAGAGAGCTACACAATCAGCTACGACCTCGGCCGGCTCGCTTTTAATCCATCTTCCAAAATCGGTCTTTTCGGAGTCGATGGTGAGAGTGTAAAAGTTCTCATGGAGAAGATGACATTGCCGGAAGCGTTCAGATGCGTGACGTATTTCAGTTGGTTGAACTTCAATATCATCAGCATTTGGCACCTCGGCATGTCGCAAGTATCTCTGTGGCTTCCGAATATAATCCGTGAAATTGATAGGGTAGAGACCGTAAAGGATTGTGAAATAATCCACGAGATGTGGAATCGTCGTATCATCAAAATCTGGCGAGTAAGTGTGTTTCTCCCAGGCAGAAGCACTGGGGGACTGATGACGTTCCTTGTCTATGTCGACTGCTAGCTGAGAAGATAGCTCTCGTTCCCAAAATAATAACCGCGCATATATATTAAACAGCGTGGGTAGATGTGGGACGAGTGAGCTCGGCATATGAGGAAGAATCATAGTCAACGCTGTCAAGGCAAGGGACACGATCGTTGTAGACGCGTCTAGTTGAAGGCAGTTGATCAGGCTATTGAACAATGGCGTTTGTAGAATTAGATACAGGTGTGGCGGCTGGCTTTGCACGAATATGTTGAATAATGACAACGCTCGGGCACGGTATGTTTTCTTGACCACGAACTTGTCAAGAATGGTTAGGAGGTCCTGAAAACCTAATTAGCATGCTGCTTCATATCGGAGTATAAGACACGGAACATACTTTCGGCCTCTTCTTCCCGTAGAGTATTATTATATGCCGCAACTGCTTCTCCTTAAACTCTGCACTAGCATCTGGGACTTTCTTGACAACGTCAAATTCGTCAAGCCACAGCAACAGGATCCGCTCGGCAAGTTGAAGTGCGGCGCTTCCCATGGGAGAACTAGAATTGGTGCCATCGTCGGCAGTCAGAAGATCTAGGACCGCACCTTCACCCTCAGAAGCAAGCCCCTTTTCCTGGTCCAAACAGTTGAGCACCGGCATGAGCAAATCGAACCATTGAAATATCTTGGCCGGCTGTCCAATCAGTGGGCGTAAACGGCGAAGGATGGCAAGAAATGCTGGGTATCGAGTAGGCTCTTGGGTAACCTCTTTATGTAATATGGCGAGGAGTTCATCGTGAACTTTATCGGCAACGGCCTCGTCGAACTTCTCTTCATATTTGCAGAGGAATTTATCGATGACTTCAACAAGATCGTCCGGTAGTGGGAGGTTCGCTGTCGGAATGAAGCTGTTGATAGCCTTTATAAGCTCCTTGACCGTTCTGATATGACAAGGCAAGAGTCAGCTATAACACATCCCTTGAAATTCATATCTTCTGCCGTTGTCTCTTTTGCTTGAATAGGGACAGTGGGATCGACATACGGAGCTGAAGACATGGAGGCCTGAGGCTCCAGATGGAGCGAACTGGGCACCTAGGCTGCTAGGTGGTAACAGTAGATTTCGTCGGCACACGACGTGATCATGAGGATCGTGAAGCAGATATCCAGACTGAGAGTTTCCGCATGACAGAGCTGCAAGTCCTGCAGGAGCTGTGACAATTCCGCGGCCGTTCCATGGATGTGAACCTATCAAGAAGACGGTGGGGAGTGTCAGAGCTGCCAAAAGCTGCCAAAGCTCCATTAGGTAAGGTAAGGTTTTTAAGCTGGGCAGCTGCTTGGCAGGCATTTCTCGTGCACTGGGCTGTCTGTGGTGGGGCAAATTATTACCTAATTGCCTAACTTGAGGTGGTTAGCGGTGTGTGCACCGTACATCTTCCGAATGTGCACTGATTACCTACACGGGATGGACCGTCTTTTCGGAATCTATCGAAATCGTATGATGAGGCTAAACTGCTCAAAACAAGCTTTACAAACCAGCCCCTTGTAGAAAAGTATCGTGATATTTCAAACCTTCATCTCACAAGACGTGTTCATTATCTTATTTTTGTTTATTTGAGAATAATAGCTAAGCTGTTGAGTTGCTTCTACCTCGCAACTACCTCGTAGTCAATACAGTATCTGCACAGTAAGAGCGTGACCCTCGGACCCGCCTTTTCAGGTTGATCTTTTGGACTCCGCATATCCTAGCACCGGCGCTGACTGGCAGTTCAAAATCTGGGGGAGGGGAAAGGAGCACTCAGGCACTTGCTGCTGTGGGGCACGGGACGAATCGTCGAATCTGAACGTGAGACCCCTCCTGAGCTGTTCGATCAGCCAATCACTGCCCGGTCCCTACGTAACTTTCGAACATGGGCAGGTAAATGAAGCTGAAGCCCCTCCATCACTCGATCAATCGGACCATCCAACCATCCCACCACCCATTGATGTTCTTGACTCGACTTGTCTGGCCACCTCTTTTCACCTCAAAGAGCTCCAAGGACTGATTAAAACCTCGTCGACAAAGCAATTGATTTTGTGTCTCTGTTCTGATTCAACATCAATTGCACGTCTCACTCACGTCTTACATTCAGTCTCTCCTGCCAGCCGGCTTCTCGTGATAGGTATCTCCGTACACATACACATAACTCTTTACTTCACACAAAACGCCTCACCAGTCCCTCACCAGTACCCCACCGACCATGGCACACAAGACGTCTGCAGTGGGCGATGAGCCCATTGACGTGCTTTTCGTCCTTCAGGACAAATTCAGTCTGACCGACTTTGCTGGTCCTCTTGAGATCCTCAATCGAGCCCGTACTAATAAAGATGACGAAAGTGAGCTAGTTTTACCTGCTTTGTTTGCGCGAGGCCGTTTGATTTAATTTCATCCCAATTTCCAGTGTGCTGACCAATATTACTACTCACAGACAGCCAAGCGTTCGAATGCACAATTGCTGCGGCCGAGCCAAAGGTCATTTCCGAGCAAGGGGTTGTTGTCGGTGCCCAGATTACAATAAAGGAAGCTCATGAACGCCTTGAGGAGTGGGATGTTCTTGTCGTCGTGGGCGGCAATAGCGATGCTATCCTGAAGCAGAAATCCGAACCTCTGCCCCTCATCTCAGCTTTTGCTGAGCATCAGAAAACAGATCCCGCCCGGGAGCGCACTCTACTATCCATCTGCACAGGATCCCTCTTTCTAGCCGAGGCAGGCATCCTAGCAGGCTTGTCCGCTACTACTCACCCGGATTACATGACCAAATTTGAGATCATCTGCAGCAATGCAGCTCAGCGTGACCTGACGGAGCGAACAGATGTCGTGGAGGATTCCCGATACGTTGTGAACAATCTTCGCTTTGATATCGGCGATGAGGATGAGAATCCTTACATCCGCCGCAAATCAGACGCCGGAAGACGCCCCTCTGCTGCACGGTACGTCCCAACACATAATGTTCACGTGAGCTACATGCATACAGTCGCTGACGAGATTCCTACAGAAAGGGAAGTGCCTCCTGGGTCAGCTCAAACGCACGCCGCGAGTCTATCACTCGTCGCGCCGCGATGCGCCTCGGTGGTCTTCGGGTCATCACGAGTGGGGGAGTTGCTGCTGGCCTAGATGCAGCTTTGTATCTGGTCAGCATCCTGGTCGATGAAGATGTTGCGAACGAGGTGTCCCGCGTAATGCAGCACGAGTGGATAAAGGGAACTGTCGTCGACGGTCTCGACGTCTAAACGTGTTGAAGTGTAAGATTTACGGTAAACGTGCTCCAAGAAGTGTAGAAGTATTGAGCCTGCTCGTGTAGTAAGAGCAAAGATAAGGTAGCTTAGGAAAACTCCCGGACAATTCAATCAAAGAAGTCAAAGTCAACAAAGTCAATTGTAAAAAGTATATATGCTACCTTTCATTACATGTATATGACTTGAATCGAGTACCTACCGAATAATGTAGAAGACTTGTGCGGAAATGAAGGTATTGCATAGGTCTCGTGCTCTGTCAGTCTGTGAAGATTATTATGGGTAGGTCTTGATTAGGGGCGGGACCGCTAATACGGTCGGCTGCATCCGCTAAATATCAGGTACTTAGGTACTTAGATTGGTGGAACACCCATTTGGTCGGAAATTCTATCCGCCGAGCTGTGAACCCTGCACGAAGGGCGATGAATTTCATGATAGCAGATAATGCTTCGAGGTGACAGATTCAGCAGAGTATCTCGCCGTCAATTGCCCATTGAAGCACGATGGCGTCAAGATTGACAAGGACGTTCCGAACAGGGACGAAGCAAGTCTTCTTGTATGTCCAAGACCCTCAACCCATGCGTCCAGCGTAATGTATCCCAGCTAATATCAGCAAAAAAAACCGACCAGACCCGACCACATAATCACCTTCCTCCGGCCGAAAGACGCGCGGACGCCGCAGTTCGCGACGTTCAAGGTGCCGCTGACGTTCAACAAGCTGGACATGCGGGACTACCTGCTGCACGCGTACAACGTGCAGGTGACGGCGGTGCGGTCGCAGCTGCGGCAGCAGAAGCCGCGGCGGTCCAAGTTCCACCACCGCATCTTCCGCCCGCCGCCGATCAAGAGCATGACGGTCGAGCTGGTGCAGCCGTTCGTCTGGCCCGCCGCGCCCGCCGACCTGGCCCCCTGGAACCCGCCCGCCATGCAGCGCCGCATCCAGACCCAGGACCAGCTGCAGAAGCTGCAGAAGACGCAGCAGAAGACCGGCCACATCGCCATGCGCGACGAGATCGGCGCCAATACGAGCCGCAGGGCGCTCCGCGAGGAGGCCAAGCGGTTGCTCGTCGAGGGCGGCTGGTCGAATAATCGGAAGTTGGATCCGAAGTTCGCGGGTTTGGAGAAGGCGAAAAAGGCAGCTGAGGATTATGATGATGTCGACTAGCTGGAAGGCTGGAGGTTGGATTACTCTGATAGAGGCATTTACGAGAAAAAAAAACGAAGATAAATTAGATCTATAAAGGGGGGGACGGTACGTTTGTACAATACAGGCGACAATGCTGTCGGATGTATACTATGGTCTGCATTGCACTGCTTAGCGTGCAAAGCCTGAATGGCGAGACGATATATAACGTGCGTCTGATACCACATCTTTATTCGGCATTTTCAGCCTCTACCCAGTGGTGCCTATTCTGAAAACGAAGAACCTCGTCTCCCCAACTCCACCATCCTGCAGTGAGATTCCTTGCGAACACCTCGAGGCCGCTATAGTCCTCTGGTAAGATATCTTTAAATAAAGATCTCAAATTGGGCTTCCTCGAGTGAACATCTGGAACACCTAGGATCACCTTGGTGGGTGTCGGCAGTTTCGTCGAACTACCCTTCTTCCTAGCAATTAGGAGCCGCTCCCATGGTTTCCTCCACTGCGATTCTACATCGATAATGGGATCTCCAGAGCTTGTGATCTTCAACCAGATCCATTCCCCGATGGGCTCCAAACCCCATTGTGAGAACATGCCCCCTGGTGCTGTCAGCAAATCTGCAACTGTAGCTTTGTTAGTGATCCAAACAGCCACAAGACCGTCCGCTTTCACATGCGACGCCACTGGTATCTGTGACAAGAGGTTTCTAGCCTCGTCTATTCCGTACACTGTTGCGTAACTGTTCTGCTTCCGCTTCACGGATCGGCTGGGCCACGGCGGATCGAGTACTATCAAGTCGAACAGTGGAGCGGTTTCTAGGAACGCTCCCCGTTGTGATTCTATGGTGCCCAGCAGATGGTGAGTGCGCTCTGGAATGAAAGGTTCGGGGATGACGTCGGTCGCAGCATCGTTAGAATCCGAGCTCGGTTTCTTCCTCTTGCGTGACTCTTCGCCCTCTGTCTCGTCGGTTTGCTTCTCACGTGTCCTTCTTGTCACCCGTGGCAAGCACCACGGCCCTGTATGACTGGATTTGATCTTGTCAAGCGCTGTCCTGACACTTTCTAGAGTCATCAACTCAGCGATTGCCGCAGACGGCGTGGCCGATGTTTGCTGGCCTGTGTGCGTCTTGGGCTCTGGTGTCTTCCATGGTGTCTCAGCTGGGCTGGAGGAGACGAGACGCCTTTTAACGACATGGCCATGTGAGACTTGTGCTTCCTCAATGGAACGTGGAATGTCAATCAAAGTCACAGATTTGTCTGGGGTTTCGAACAACACGCAGGACATGGCCTTCTCTAATAAATGAACCTTGAGTCTGTGTGGCTGAATAAGCGACCTGAGGAACTACAGTTCTTGCATTATCCAGGGTTGTGGTTGTGGCAACCTATTATGCACTACACCTAGGTGCCTGTGAATGTTGGTTGGTGTTGTATGTAGTGCCACAATCGTACGTACAGATAAGATCTAGATTTTGTGTCATCCAGGTTCCACGGCGCCGGAAACTTCCTCTACGGCACAGCATACCCGGGTTCCATTTGCATATGCCGTAGCTCGGTTACCGGCAGGCAATTATTAGGTAAGATTATCGTGAATTGCGATCGTTTCTTTAGCAATTTCGGCGTCGACTCTGTGGATCCATGATGCAATTTCCAAATCGCCTTATTCCGTAGCTGTATGTAAAGAATTTATTAGGGACAGGCCATGGTTTGACGTGGCTGATTGACTGTATCAGCCACCAAGTTCAGGATCGCCGTGCCTGCGTGCAGCGTGCTTGGATATGCGTAAGCTAACCACAAACTATTATCAACCTAGAGAACTTTAGGGTCCACACTATGAGACGAACGCTCCAGTCTCTTTGTACTATGTATCTCTATATATATATTTATATAACCCTGTTGAAAGTCGTCTTGAAGTCAGGATAGTTCTTTATAAGTGAATTGTTATTCATACATGTTGAGATGTATTTTCTACAGTGGTAGATACGCACGTATGTGTAAGTAATAGGTAAATGAGATAAGAGAGGTACCTAAAGGGGAACGGGCGGGTCTTTGAACCCGGCACGCAGGCGCGCGTGAACCAGGTCCAATCACAACAAGACTTTGTCTTAGTTCATTCATGACATGAAGCAATTGACTTTCTGAAAGGAACTAAAAGGGGGAACCTGTCCGGGGTCAAGCTTGGCCAAACCCACTAAACGTAGCTGGCTCTTGTTTACACAGGCGCCTCTGACATCAGTACACTGCGTTACAGCGCCTTTTACTACGTAGTACAGCTGGCAATCGACGCACTAAGTGGATTGGTGGAGCGCTACTTATCCACTACCCTTGCTCTTACAGGTTTTCGATAGACGGCATTGCATCGTACAAACTAATAAACATGACGAGGTCGTCAGGGCTTCTCATCAAATCAATGCGACACCTCTGATGATTCACCTCTTTTCCTGTCTCTCCATTCCTCCATTCCTCCGTTCATCCTCAGGCTTAAGAAAAGGTAGACAATTAGCAAATTATGCCTCTTCTATGTCTGCTTGCATTGCCGGGTATCAGTTTGATCCAAGAAAAATGATAAGCTGTACTCTGCATTGTGAATAGCTTCTGTCGCCCTTTATTCACTTCGTACCTATCACTTGTACCTATCACATCACACAATACAGTACTTGTGCGCCGGGCTCGACAAGTCTAATACCACCACCTCCCATATCCAACCCTCACCTCAAGTCCCTGTCCTTTCGGAACCTTTTCCTTCAGTATATATACACCAACGCAAATATTACAGCGACAGTAGGTTTTGGGTCGGACCGCCGCCCCCAACCTCAAGCAATATGGCCGACTCTTCGAGTAAGTAGCGACAATGCGCATGCTTCTAAGGGACTTCAAGCCTTTCGTGCTGGAGTCTCTTGGATATATCCTTAGCATGGTGCTGACAACATATTTTAGGTAGTGCCCAGCAGAGCCAGGGCATGACCTTGGTGGCTTTCATTACCGCGCTGAGTACATCGTTGGTGATCTTCGGTGTCCAGACGGGTGCTTTCTTGTTGTTGAGAAATAAACTTGCTAGGATATTGTAAGTCATCTTTGACAGGCGACGCTAGGAACGCTCCGCAGTTTAGTGCTGACATTCATGGCACGACAGCAAGCCTAAAACCTATCTTGTACCCGAACGTGAACGGACCGAGTCCCCTCCGAGTAGTCCATGGGGTATGATACATATGCTACTTCGATTCCGGGATCGTGAGATTATCAAGAAATGTGGCCTGGACGCCTACTTTTTCCTTCGATATCTACAAACCCTACTTATCATATTTATACCTATGGCGGTTATTATCATCCCCATACTCGTGCCTATCAACTATGTTGGCGGGACTAGCCAGAACTTCTCGGCGAACGACACCAACAGTACCTCAAGCACCAATACGAGTGATCCCAACGGCGTCGACCTAAGCAACCCAGACGCACCGAAGTCTAACATCACTGGTCTGGATACCCTAGCTTGGGGTAATGTGAAAAAAGACCAGACCAGCAGATATTGGACACATCTCGTTCTAGCTTTGTTAGTCATTATATGGGTTTGCGGCGTCTTCTTTTCCGAGTTGAGAATTTATATCAAGGTGCGCCAGGACTGGCTGACTACTGCGGAGCACCGTCTGAGGGCTTCTGCGACAACGGTCCTGGTAAGCAGCATTCCTGACAAATGGCTCAGCGAGGAGGCCCTCAGGGGTTTATTTGATGTGTTCCCTGGAGGACTGCGGAACGTATGGCTCACGAGAGACTTGACGCATCTTTTGGAGAAGATATCAAAACGTGACCAGATTCACGACCAGTTAGAAGCGGCACAGACTGAACTCATCAGGATGGCCAAGAAAAAGCAAATGAAGAAGAGGGAAAAGGAGGAGAAACAGGCTCGTAAAGCATCCAAGTCCCATCGTGTTACGAGAGAGGAGAGATTGGAACGACAAAGGCAGGAGGATGCTGCCGCAAAAACCCAGGCTGAAGGCGGCCAGGGCATGAGTAGTGGTGACCGACATGAAGTACCACATGAGTTGTCTGAGGCCGAGATTGAAGCTCAACGCTCCAGTGGGTCATCTAGTCCACGCGGCATTCCTGCCTTGACGGCTGGGTTATCGAAGTTGACTGGCGGAATCGAGAAGGGGGTCGGTGCCGTGAGCAAGACCAAACAGGGTATCCTTGGAGGTGCCAAGAATATCTCCCATGGACTAGATAATCGAATCGAGACGACGAACGGCTTCGTTCCGATACAGTCTTCTCAGGGCCCATCATCTGGAACAGAACGCCGTCACGTACAGCTGCCGGACGAGAAAGATCTTTTGAGACCATCTACGCAAGGCTCCCACCGTCGTAATGAACTCGGGTCTGAGGAGGGTGGCGTGATGGGGGCTACGGCTCACTCTCATAATGGCTCCGTCGTTTCGCAAGACTCGATGCTTAAGAAAGAGAGCATTGAATTGCGACAGCTGGGAAACTCAACCCGCAGGGTTAGCGACATAAACAAGATGTATAATATGGACAAGAATCGATGGTACGAGTTCTGGAAACCTCCCTCGGGTGGATATGCATCTCCGGTTCCCCAAGGATACGAAGGTAACGACTATCCATTCAAATCGGAGAAGACATTTTGGGAGAAGGTTAAGGCGTTTATTCCATTCTGTGGTGGCGAAGAGCTTGCACCGGTTGAGTATCCTAAGGCCTATAACGAGGAAGTTAAAGCCGCTCAAGAAAATAGTGGTGCAGAATGGGAGAAGTGGGTTAAGAAGTCGGATCGACCTACACATCGCCTTGCGATCTTCGACTGGACTCCCGGATTCCTCCCTGGCCTTCCTTTCCTCAACAAGAAGGTAGATACTATCTATTGGTGCAGGGAGGAACTGGCGCGGCTCAACCTCGAGATCGACATGGACCAGAAGAACCCAGAGCGTTACCCTCTCATGAAGTCCGCATTCATCCAGTTTAACCACCAAGTCGCTGCGCATATGGCTTGCCAGAGTGTTATCCACCATGTCCCAAAACATATGGCTCCTCGCACCGTCGAAATTTCGCCCAACGACGTGCTCTGGGATAACATGGCAATTAGTTGGTGGTCCGAATGGTTCCGCACGGGTGCTGTCGTGGCCGTTGTCTCTGGCATGATAATATTATGGGCGTTCCCGGTCGCTTTTACCTCCTCGATCTCTCGAGTCAGCGACCTGACCGACACGTTTCCGTGGTTGGATTTTATCGAAAAGGATCCGACGATCTACAAAATTGCATCTGCCGTGGCTGGTGTGTTGCCGGCTATCCTGTTGGCTGTCCTTCTCTTGTTGGTTCCGATAATAATGGACTTCCTTGCTGGCTTTAAGGGAGCCAAAACGGGAGCTCAGAAAACGGAAACAGTGCAGAAATTCTATTTCGCCTTTCTCTTCGTACAGGTCTTCTTGATCGTCTCACTGGCCTCATCAGCACTCGCTACTCTGGAAGCCCTGACGCAGAATCCAACCAGTGTTCCGGACGTCCTGGCAGAGAACTTGCCAAAGGCTGCCAACTATTTCTTCTCTTACATGATACTACAAGCTCTTAGTGTGAGCTCGGGTACATTACTCCAAATCGGTGCGCTTGTCAACTGGTATATCATTGCGAGATTCACCAACAACACAGCCAGAAACAAATGGACGACTAACACGAAGTTGCCTGATGTCAAATGGGGCACGTATTTCCCAGTCTATACGAATTTCGCCTGTATCGCATTGATTTATTCAGTCATTGCCCCGATCATCTCTATCTTCGCCATCATCACATTCAGTCTACTCTGGATGGCGAACAGATACAGTATGCTGTTTGTTAACCGACTGACCATCGACACTGGTGGCGTTCTTTACCCACTCGCAATCAACCAGACCTTCACTGGCCTCTATGTGATGGAGATCTGTCTTATTGGTCTATTTTTCCTGGTCCAAGATGAAAACGGTGAAGTTGCTTGCACGTCGCAAGCCATCATCATGATCATTGCGACTTTCCTCACTGTGTTATACCAATTCCTGCTTAACAGGTCGTTCGGGCCATTGTTCCGATACCTCCCGATAACTTTTGAGGACGAGGCTGTGCTCCGAGATGAAGCATTCCAGCGAGCTCAAGATCGCCGCTTGGGAATCGAGTCGGATGATGATGAAGCCGAGGTGTTCGAACAGGAAGGCTTGCCGGCTCATCATCACCAGTCCTCTGCTGAACCATCCACTTCGATGGACAGCAACCGCGAAAAGCTTAGTCGGGCTAACAGGTTGACTAACCTCAAACCGGTCAAGGGAATCAAGCACGCCGGCACATGGGCCGCGCGCGGCGGCAAGACCACGTACGACCGCACGTTTGGCAAGGCAGAGCAGGGGATCAAGAACGTGACGAAATTCCGGGAGCAACGTCGGCAGAAGGATCTAGAGGCGCAAAGAGCTATAGGTGAAGCTCTCTACGGTGGATTCCACGACGACATCGAGGACCTGACTCCCGAGGAGCGCGACGTGCTCGTCCGGCGCGCGTTCGTGCACTCGGCGCTGCGGGCGCGACGCCCGACGGTGTGGATACCGCGCGACGACCTCGGCGTCAGCGACGACGAGATCAGGCGGACGCGCGAGTTCAGCGAGCACATTTGGATCTCCAACGAGGGCACGGCGTTGGATAGCAAGGGTCGCGTGGTGTACGGGCGGGCGCCGCCTGACTTCTCGGAGTTGGACATCATCAGTCTTTAGAGCGTTACATCTTTTTCCTAATCAGTAGAAGTACAAACACACACACTACACCGTATGCATAGTACGATATGGCGACATGACGGATTACCTGTAGCATAGATAGATGGCGTACTTAGGAGTATACCCGCACTTTGCATTGCATTGGCATGCAGCCTTGGTAGCATTTACAAATGGAGTCATGTGGTTTTTGATAACTTTGATCAGTCTTCGGATATGGATATCTTCGTGTTAGACATTAAACTTCAAGCGTACGTACATGTGTACATTGATTTGTTAGTCACCGGTTGCAGGGCACCTGTCATAGCAGGTCTGCGTTACCTGGTCTCTACCTTGATCACAAGCAAGTCGGAACTGAAAATGAGTTGATGGGTCACATTGGAGAGAGCCCACCTCATGTTCCAAATTACAACATTGTGTATAGTCACAAGGTCATTCCGGTAATGTTTGTCTTAAGTACCGTTATTATAATTAAGGCACTATCTTATCAGACTAAGATTAGTCTCTTCATTGAATGAGTTGAGTTAAGCTTTCACTTTATTTTTAAAGGGGGTAGCAGCTTGTATTATATGTTAGGTAGATTTGATTATACGCGAACAATCGGGTAAATACACAGATATAGAACCAATGAAGGCCACTTCATAAAGTGTGTGTAATCCGTAGTTGTTGTTAATTAAACGATTGTTATTAATCGGTAAATGAGACTCTATTAGACTCGCAGCTATATTCGGATACCTAGTGCAGTATGGTGCGTGCGGAGTTGGTGTGACTATACCCAATCGGGCAGTACTTTCTCCTCAACTGCCCAGGGGGGAACTGCGCAGGTGTTGCAACGGATAAGATCATTGGAAAGTTTGAGGCCCGGGCGGAACCTAAAAATGGCAGGACTCTCCCATGTCGAATCTGCCAAGGTAATTACTAGCGCAGTCGGCAACCTCGTTTACTGTGCTGTAAAAGTACAGGGGACCCATCTTTCTCTCCCCTCTCGTCTTTCCATTGGGCTGTCTCTATCTGACCTACTGCACTTAGCGTATCCCGTACTCTTCTTCCAAACTCCCATTAACTCGACACCTCCCGCCCAAGTCCCTAACCTATCTAGCCAACGTTCAGTTCAGTTCAGTTCAGGTCAGGTCAGACTGTCGCCCTTCCTCCAGCGTGTCAGCGTCAGATCGACCATCAGCCATAGCCATAGCCATAGCCATAGCCATCTTCCTTCGCCCTTGTCCTCACCAGGTACTTCGTACCAATTACACTCGTTTAAATCCCCGAATCGAACCGTCGACGCGGCAATCCGTCGGGCCTTCATACCCAGGTAGCGGCCGTGATACCCAGCCACGAGCGACTCGCGCGAAACAATAAGACGGCGTTAGCATTATCGCAACAATAATAGTAATTATTCCGAATTCGTCAAAAGGGCCTGCGATACCCCGTTAAAGAACGTCTACTTTTGTATCTTGACTGTAGCTTTTATCTAGAGCTCTATCAATAGCCTGTTGGATTAATTAAGTTAATGTATTTCGAGACACCATAATCAAGAGGACATTTACATCGAGATGGGCAAGTCTGTGAGGAATAGTCTGAGGTGGTTGCTGTCTTCCCTGGTAGTATCTCAGGTACAGGCCTTTTACATTCCGGGTAAGCCTACCTCACTTCTGGTATCGACGTGTGTTTGCGACATGTGGGATCTAATAGTGTGTGCGACTTAGGCTGGTCGATAAGGAGTTACAAAGACAGCGAGCAAATTCCGTTACTTGTCAACAAGGTCTATTCCGATAATACGCAGCTTCAGTATGCCTACTACGATCTTCCGTTCGTCTGCCCCCCTACAGGCAAAAGTCGCGGTTCCGGTCTGTTTAGTGGACAGGGCATCCCGCTCAATCTCGGAGAGGTTCTCCGCGGCGATCGGATCACGGCCTCGGATATCGATCTTACGCTTGGCCGGGACAAAGAATGCAACTTCCTGTGCGATCAGGTCGTTACGAGGAAAGACTTGAGAAAGGCCAAGGAAATGGTCAAGGACGGGTACGTGGTCGAGTGGATCGTCGATAACATGCCGGGAGCCACCAGCTTCGTCACTGTGGATAAGTCGCGGAAATATTACGCTGCGGGATTCAAGCTCGGGTTCACGGATTACTCGTCGAGCACAGGAAAGCCCCGCTACTTTCTCAACAACCACCACACCATTGTAATTCGACATCGGAGAGCGCCAGGCCGCGCTGGCGATAGAGGAGAGAGAGTCGTTGTTGGCTTCGAGGTTTATACGAAGAGCATAGGCCCAGATGGCAAGCGAGAGAACGGCTGCCCTACGGATCTTCACAACATCGACTCTAATTTTGAGCTCTACATGCCGCCGAATAAGACAACCGACTTCTCTACGCAATTCCCGCACTCGTCCTATTATCCTGAGGTTGTTGATGAGGGTGATGATAACGATACAATCACTATCCCGTATACGTATTCGGTTTACTTCCGCGAGGATGACTCGATCGAGTGGAGTCACCGCTGGGATCTGTACTTTGTTAATTCGGAGGAAGGTTCCAAGGTTCATTGGCTAGCCATCGTCAACTCGTTGATCATCTGCGGTCTCTTAACCGGTATCGTTCTCATGATTCTGGCTAAGACCATCAGGTCTGACATCAAGGGCTATAAGGAAGGCTCAGTGGAAGACGGAAAACTGCGGATCAAGCGCAAGGCAAAGGCCGGCAACCGCACTCCGAAGTCCGAGAAAACCGGATTCGGCCTCCTCGAGCAGCCAGGCGAAGCTGAAAAAGAGATTGAAGTTCCGTCCGATGACGAGGCTTTGGAGGATGTCACTGGATGGAAACTACTACATGCCGATGTCTTCAGGAAGCCAGAGTATGGGTATCTACTCGCACCTCTGGTTGGATCTGGAATGCAACTCCTTTTCATGGCAATTGGGTTGGTCTTGTTGAGTGCCTTCGGCATTTTAAACCCCAGTTTCCGGGGAGGGTTCCTCAGCGCTGGTGTCGGCCTTTTCGTTTTCGCAGGTATCTTTTCCGGCTACTTTTCCGCTAGGGTATACAAGACTTTTGACGGGAAAGATTTCGGAAAGAACGCGCTCGTCACAGCTTGCCTCTTCCCCGGTCTTCTATTTGGCCTGGTTTTCATCCTGAATCTTTTCGTCTGGGCGCAAGCTTCCAGCACGGCTATACCTTTCGGAACGCTCATAGCGATGGTGCTACTTTGGCTTTGCATACAGGTTCCACTAGTATACCTTGGCTCATGGGTTGGATTTGTCCGCACAGGCGCTTGGGAGCACCCCACCAAGACTGCCAGTATTCCTCGACAGATCCCTCACCAAGCTTGGTATATCAAAAGTCTGCAATCAGTACTCTTTGCCGGTCTGGTTCCATTCGCGGTCATCTTCATTGAACTGCTTTTTGTGTTCCAGTCCATGTGGCAGGACAAGAGCGGTTACTACTATGTCTTCGGTTTCTTAGCCGTGGTGTTTGTCATTCTTATGATCACCATTGCCGAGGTTACAGTTGTGACCATTTATATTCAGTTGTGTTCAGAGAACTATCATTGGTGGTGGCAGTCTTTCCTCGTTGGTGGTGGAAGTGCCGTCTGGGTGTTCCTCTATTCCGTTTGGTACTACTTTGCCAACTTGCACATATCGGGGTTCGTGAGCTCGATGCTGTTCTTCGTCTACAGCTTCATCGCTTGCTGCATGTACGGACTCCTCACCGGCACCGTGGGATTCTTAACTGCCTACGCTTTTGTGCGAAGGATATACGGGTAAGTCCACAACTTGTTCTCCAATTTCTCACAAAGAACCTCGCTAATTTGTATATCCTTAGTGCCATTAAAGCCGACTAATTAATCAATGATCAAACATGATAACGTAATGAGCAGGATACGATGGTAATATCTACTGTTGCCTTTTCGAAGCATCACCATGGCACAGCGGTCGGAGTCTATCAAGGCGTTTGGCTGAGACATTGGTTATTTTGAGCTTTTTCTTTCTCTCTGTTGAGACAGTTTTTCTACCGTTTAGATTAACCCACCCTATTGCGCCACGTACATACTATACCATAACATATACCTCATAATGGATACATTCGAGACAAATTGAATATACAGTATATATATTAACATTTAGCCTTGCTGTCACTCGCAACGTTAGTCTCGCATATATAGCTGCTTGATCTTCATGGTCTTCGACCTTTAGATCTACCTTGGAACTTTACCGAGAGAGTAGTTTTTATAACTTGGTATGTCCGATGTTGTGGTTCATGGCTAGCCATAAGCCATCACCCTCGGCCATGACATTCCCTAAAAAGTTTCTCTGTCAGTCTCCGAAAACAAATATGTCAGGAACCGAGAACTGTCAAAGTCACTCACCGTCCTTATCCTCGATGACCCCCTTAACCCAAATCTTCCGGCCCTCCTTCCGCACCACGCGCCCGCGGACCAGCACGATCTGCGGCGTCCGAATCGCACGCCGAAACCTCGTCGTGAAGCTCACCGTGTAAGCGCCGTGCTCTACGCCCCCCCTTGGTCAAAACATCATAGTACTTCATTTCTCTCATGGAAGGGTTAGAGAACAGGCAGGGGGGTAGGTTACCCCGTCAATATGTATGTAGGTGTAGGTAGGTAGGTAGGCAGGTAGGTAGGTAGGCAGTCAGACAAATAAGTGAACTCACTCACCCGTCTGGAAATTCGCCGCCGTCCCCATCACCTCGTCCATCAGCACGGCGTAGAGCCCGCCGTGCAGGGTCCCCTTGTAGCTATTGCAGTCCTCGCCCAGGTCCACCAGCGCGTGGAAGAGCAGGAACGGGGTCCGCGGGTCCTCGCCCGCGGCCTTGCCACCACCACCACTACTTAAAATCGATGACCCCCTACCACCACTAGCACCAGTACCAGCAGCAGTAGTATCCTCGGCTCCTCTTTCTGGAGTGGTACTGATGGAAGAGGAAGCGGAAGAAGAGGTAGCGGAAGAGGAAGAGGAGGGAGAGGCCCGCAGGAACGTGACGCACGCGCGCACCGTGCTCGCGTTGTTCAGCGTCTTGCGGACGAAGCTGGCCTCGCCCGAGGGCAGCGGGTGGCAGTCCGGCACGGCGACCGTGCCGTGCAGGTTCTGCCGCGAGGCCAGCAGGGCCGCGCACCAGGGTATCGCTTTGAAGTGCGCGAGGGGGTCTGCTACCGCTTGGTTGTGGGGGGAGTGCGGTGGTGGTGGTGGGTTGATGGGGGCCATGGTGTGGCAGAAGTGTGTATTAGATCGTAAGAATCCGCGTGCGTGGGTATGGATATGTGCTTATGGGGGTTTAGAGTCTGCGTTGGTCTGTAGGAACCGGTTCAAGCTAGTTCCTGAAGATGAGCAAGAGAATAAGCAAGTTGTAGGTACGAAAGTAATCCCCGGCAATACCGAAATACGATAGATCTATCGAGTGCTTAATAAGCCTGTTGGTTCTAAGTCCAATACAATGGGTAGAGCAATAACGAGCACGTCTAAGTGTTACTATTACTGCAGGGACCAATTCTGGTGTTCAAATATATCGAGGCTGAAAATTTGACTTCACTTCGTTCTACACATTAGAACAGCTCAGCTTGAGAGTCCCGGATATATAGTATTTTAACAGCCCGGAATGACATCAAGATCTAACACCGCCAACGCCCGTACTTAACAAAGCTGATTGGAACAGGTACTCGGAGTGAGCGCCTTCCATCATTGTCTACTAGGTGAGACCAATAGGTTGGCAGACATAGACGGTTGTGTGAGATCGGCGTAGTTAGCTCGTGCTGGGTGGCGTTCGATCCGACGACGGCGTCCTCCACCAGCGCCACCAAACGGGGAAACACATGCAAAGGACTTTGCGGCCTTGAATATCAATCAGTTAGTTTTGCGTCAGCCGAGGTCTCTGAATGTCATCGATTGTCAGTTAGTCTGCCAACTGCAAGATTCCTATGCTCCATACACTTTCTGGTGCAAGAAGGGGAAGAGAAGATTGCCTGAAGGCCAACTGCTGCACGAAGGAAACATGATTGTTCATCAATATGTATAACCCCTAGCTGATGCTCCCTAATCCTATCGTCTGATGATGTATGTATGGGTTCCAAACCCCCCTAATGACCACGGGCCCGGGTTCTCATTCGCAATGCTATATGTCCAAGGTATACCGAAAACGCCAGCACTCACTCTCGTTCACAAGTAGTGCCATCTAATCTTCCCTCCCCACATGCACCGGTAATAATAATAACATCTATATACCGAACAATGTCTTCATCCGCTCGTAGGTGTAGAAACTCACGGCCGCCAGGGGCATCACCTTGATGTACCCAATTGACAACCCCACAAAAAATCCTGCGGCGCCGCGCTCCCTGAAGATCATGCCCGCCGTCTCGCCGATGCGAAGGCGATGGCCGTCCCCGACCGCGCCCCCGACTTGCATCCGCCGCCTGATGACCTCAAGAGGGTAAGAGACGGTTTGTGAGACGACGCCCGAGATTCCGCCGGCTGTTAGCTCGGCCCATGCCTTCAGCGGCGCCGGCTTATCGCGAGGGGCATTGGCGGGCTGTGGTAGGGTAGTGTGTTTGTGAATAGAGGGCAGGCGAAACAGATCGCCTACGGTGTCGTGCGTTAAGAACGACACGCCGGCGTACGGCACCATGCCCAGAAGCGTCGTGGAGAAGCCTCGGTAAAAGTTCACGAGGCCGGAGTGGGGCACCACACTCTGAACACCTGGTGTCAAGACTGCACTGGCGCCTTTCGCGGCGGTCGAACTGAATTGTAGAGCTGCCGGTTGTGACTTGGGTACAGGCGATTCGTGGTAGATCTGCTTGCAGATGTTGGTGAGGGACGAGCTCCTATGCTTCGTCTCGAACGCCAATCGCACGCGGATGACTTCCAGAGGATATGTGAAGAAAACTGACGTCACGCCAGCCATCGCCCCAGACGCGAACCGCCGTAGCCATGTTTCCTGGTGCCTTGACCCAATGATCATGGCGCGATATTGTTCGTAGGCGACAAACTTGATTGCGGCGTACGGATAGATTTTCAGAAGGGTCGCCGAGTGTCCGCGAAACAACCCCACGAAGCCGTCGCGGGCGTAGATATCGCCTACGGCCCGTCCGAAACCAATCCATGAACTCTGGTATTTCGCGAATTGGGGATTGCTGGTCTGGAAGAGGATCTTGACTCGGTCGAGCGGCGCAACGGTGGTCTTGGCCTGGGAGGAAACATTGTTAATCAGATAGACCTAGATTAAGGTGTATATATAGATCATAGCAGTCGGAGACACATACAGCACACCCTGCGATACCACCAGCAATGCCCGAGCGCAGTATGTAGTCCATGCTATGCTTCCTCGGCACATTGCCCTCCCCTGCTACCGGCGGCGCATCCATCGCTGCACCTGCTGGGTCTGCAGTCTTGCCTCGATCGGCGCCGGACGTGACGGCGCTGCCGGCCTTTCTGACAACTCCATCCATTTTACCGATGATGGCGTCGGCGTTTCCTTCTCGTTGCGATGGGAACCCGGACATCGAGGCATAGTTCGAGGGCGTCGATGGCATTCCTGGGCCACCGACTCGTTCTTCGGGAAGAACACGACAGAGATTAGAACCAACAGTGCATGCCGATATTACTGATCGGGTGTCTTTATATATGTCTATATGTGTCAATGTGTGTCAATGTGTGTATGTGTGTCGCGTGGGAGTTGTGAGGGGCGCCTACTAGGTATGTACAGTCGTAAGACTGGGGGAACAATGGAGAAGCGATTCCCGGGGTTAGCACTGGCGGAGTTATTTGCAAAGGCCGCGAACGTCATCAATTACTGTTAAACCCCCACGATGATTGGCTTACAGCTCCAGCCCGCCAGTCGCTCTCCACGTTCCGAGCCGAGGGTTGCCGAAGCTCAGCCCGCCAGCCCGGAAAAGCGAAGGAATGCAACTTCACCAACACAGGAAATACTAAATAATAATAGAAGTCTGGACTTGTTAATATTCGCTGGAATGTTGCATATAATATAAACTATATCTTTCTGTAAAATATAGGCTGACAAATCATGAAAACTGTCTAGATTTCCATATTCTCCACCCAGTCTACATAGGTAGCCATGTTTCCTACATAATTGGTACGTTCTGTTGAGAAAATCTATAGAATACCTAATGTCGGACGCTGTCGACGTACTATGCGCCTCTTAACTGGTTTCCCCGACTTCCTTCTAGTTTGCTTATTAGATTTGCAAAAATGAGGGTTTTCATTTATAAGTGAGTTAGGTACGAACAGAAAAGAAATCGTCGCATGGACAAGATGAGGTGTACATCGAGAGGAGAGAGGGATACGATGAAACTATCTCTCCATACTATCCATTCCCCGTGATCATCCCATCGCATCATAGAACTATGTATCCATGATAACTCTGGGTCTAACCACCATACTCATCCTCTATGTCCCGGTCTCTCTGTCAAGAACTTGAGCTATGATCCTCTTCAGAAGTCTTGCTGGTCAGAAATTTCAACATAGCGGATTCCCTGCCATGCCCTTAGCTTTCCTTGATGAGTGTATAGCTCACCGCCCTCACCCCCTGAAAGCAAGACATTATTTTCCTAGTTCCCTGTAAGTATAGCTTCAGTTCTTGCCAACTCCTCCTCCCTAACTGCTCGAATCTCTTCCTGCGTAGCGTTGTGTTTGACATGTAGGCCATGCTTTGGGTTTTCCGGGCTCTTCTCGAATTCTTCCGTGATTTGTCGCAGTCTAGCCCTACGATTCAACACTTTCGCGGTTCCGTCTTCCCTCATCTCTTGTAGTCTCCTTTCTGTGAATGCAGCCAATGCGGCTCCTGCCCTTCTTTCGGGATGTCTGTCGACTTTAACGGCTTCTTTCTTTTCATCCGTTATCTTGAATATATCAAGTGCCTCTCCTACACTTCTAGCATTTAATGCCTTCTGTGAGGGCTCTGAGGGCTCTGAGGCCTGCGCGAGTGCTGAATCGATGCCTCCTCGACTTGGATTAGTCTTCTTGACGGCTGTTTTGGTGTTCTTGGGCGCTGCTCGACTTGGCAAACTCTTCTCTTCTTCGGCAAGCGCAGCCTCTCGTTCAGCCTTCTTCCGGGCTTGCTCGGCTTTCTTCGCGGCTTCTGCTTCCCTATATACACATTAGCGTCTTTGACCTTCGAGATTTGACGCCGAGCAAAGTAGTGTCATTACTAATCGCAGCGGATGGAATTGCTATGGGAAGATGCATGCAATGGTATATCGGATAACTATTGGGTGTGCACGGAGAACGGATCGAGGTAATGAAGACTGCGATACTGGAAACTGGTGTTTGATCGGTGGGCTTACTTCTTCGCATTGCTTTTGGCTCCCTTCTGCCACTCGGCGTCCTCTGCTGCTGCTTTCTTGGAATCCTCGGCAGCCTTCTTACTGGCAGCGGCATCGGCCTTCCGGGCCTGACCAGCGGCCTTCCTGCTGTTCTCGCCGCCCTTCTTCCCCATTGGTACTGATGACTGTAGCGCACAGGTGCGGATGGATGAAGCTGGCGTTGCAATGGTCAATAATCCACGCGCCGGGTTGAGATGAGTGAGGAACACAGTCGAGTTGTGATCAAATGATGAATAGGCGGAGTGCTTGAACTAGGAAAGATTAGATAGTCCAGCTTACAGCATAACTACTTAGCTTAGTATGTATGTATGTAAGGTAGTAGGCATGTGCCTACATGGAAGGCGGGGCAGCAGCGGGATTTTTTAGGATGTCCACTATCTACGTAGGTTAGGCTGTATGCAAGGCGGTCTGTATGTACTTACATAACTTAGGTAATGTACGCATCTACTCTGCGTTACTGCAGTGCTCCGTAGGTTAACATGTATACATGTATAAGCTAAGCATTTATGTATATGAACATATGGGGCCCTACCATACTCCATAGAGTCAGTCTGAGAAGTTAACCTTTACCTTATGTGAAAAGTGGCGAGAATGTTCAACACATTACACATAGAGAATAAACCTGTCGACTGTAACAACTCTCAGTTATGCGGTTCAAGGCAGGGTCTAACTAAATTTTACACGATATCTCAGGGCATGCAACATGGCTTAGAGCTAATATCTGCTTTCAGTCAATCTCCGCTATTACATTTTACATGTATGTACGGAGTACAAGCCTAAGTTTATAATTGAGTGGAGAGGGTAGAAGAGACCGACGTAAATAATTGAACTATTACCTTCCTGGATTATGAATGAATTGCGGAGATTTTGTTGCCTGCAACATCCCAGCATTCCAGCATTGAGCTGGTGGATCTATCGCTACCTGAAAGTAGGCAATGTTTCAGACTATACGGAATAGCCGTGGCACTTCAATTATCATTTCTAGAGGCATCCCGTCGGCGGCTATGGCTGCAGATTCATTGGCTGGCAGCATTGCACTGCCAGCCAACACGCTGCATCTTTCAACCGCGTTAGCAATTTTGGTGCTGTTATAAATTTGCAGCGGTCCTCTGTGTTACGAGGACAATTATGTTTTGAGCTCTGCATACCTAAACCCTCGCGATGCGAATTAAGACATTGACTCGACGTTTCAAGTCGACTTATCAGAAGACAAGGCCGTTGTCGATAGATGGAAGCACAACGGATGTGAACTCATTTTCTGATCGAATACCGGCATACCCCTATCGAGAGCTCCCTGATAAAGAAATCAGATTGCTCAGGATCCTACCAGGAACGGGTTGCATCGAGTGTGTCCTTGACCAAGTGCCTGAGAGCCCGAGACCCTTCTACTACGCAGTGTCCTATGTCTGGGGCAACGCAAACGAGAAGAGGACTATCTTACTGGAAGGAATGCCTTTTCAGGTGACTAAGAATCTATATGAAGCATTGTACCAGTTTCGACAATGTCCTGATGTCGGAGATATCGGACAGTACTACTGGGTTGATGCCATCTGTATGGACCAAGACAACAGCGCTGAAAAATCACGACTGGTACCGCGAATGGTGGACATATATCAATTAGGCGTGTTGGTCCTTGCCTGGCTAGGGCCCAATGGTCCGCCCGCAGGCGGTATTATCAAACGCGTTTTTCAAACAGCTACCTTGTTCCGGCGCCGGACACCAACGGAATGTCTGGACAAAGCCCTTGACCCGAAAGGGCCATCACCGGACAACGTGATCAAGGATCTGTTCGATAAAGCTGCTTCAATGTGGCTTGAGTGGGACCCAGTTGATGAAGATGACAATATTGTGATTAGTTCTGTGCTAGGTAGCTCTTACCCTGTTATGGTACGGGCAGTTATGGAATTATTAGGGAGACCATGGTTTTCAAGGGTTTGGACCTTTCAAGAAGCGTGCCTTAAGCCGAATGTAACGCTATATGCTGGGGGTCATAGACTCGATATGGACCAGTTCATGTTTTTCTTCAAGATATTACGCATGCAGCACAGATTCGTATTTACGATGCCTGGAAGCGGAAGGGTGGTTGCCGTCACTCTGATGGATGAAATATTCCGTCACATTCTCGTAGATTCAGACAGCGAAAACAATCTGAGACGGAAGGAGCCAGCGGAGATATTCATCAGACTATACGCCATTGCAACGAAAAAGCAATCCTCCGATCCTAGGGATCAGATCTACGGGTTAGTAGGTCTACTAAGATCTATTAAAGGCGGAGAGTTACCAGCAGGGCTTAGACCGGACTATACACACTCCTGCGATGAGGTATATTGGAACTGTGCTGCTTACTTGTTCGATGCCACTGGAGACTTACGGTTGCTAAACTGCGACAATAATCGGCTTCGTGACGCTCCATCCTGGGTCCCTGACTTTCGATCCATCCATCACGGCCCCGGGTTTAGACGTGAGGCGACCGTATCCGTTTCTCCCGATAAACGAATACTTACAGTACAAGGGATATCACTGGGAACTTTCTGCGATTATATTCCCAGATGCATTGCAGCGGATACAGAAATAACCCGGGAGATGATATCAGACGGCGTAGCAAGACGCATCAAGGATATCGAGGAGCGAATCATCAGACCTTCTGCGACTTTAAGGGGAATTGGCTACGAAGAGACGCTAGACAGCCTGTTCATGGTTGTAGTCGAGCTTTTGGATGAAGGAGGCATCCCTTCATTACGCCGTGTCTTCCGCCGTCTCAGCGAACCCGTCTGTACCGAGAAATCTAGGCCCGCAAAGCGGAATGTTACGAATTTTGAGTACTTTAGGGAGGATTGCATCAAGTGCGAAATCCGTCGTCAATTTTTACTTCTTCCGGATGGTACTATTATCACCGTGAACAGGTACGATGCTGATGTAAGGCCGGGAGATCTGGTGTGTATATTTAAGGGAGCACCGATGCCGAGCCTCGTGCGACCGTCGGGCGAAGCCTATACATTTGTGAGCCAATGTAAAATTAGGAGCGGGACATTCGATCAGGAGGAATTTGGCGATGACTTCTGGACCGACAGAGAAGTGAGGGAATTCAGATTGGTATAGAGCATTGTATAAGTCTAGTGATGCATATTGTCACTACATGATTTCTTGGTATAGGAGGTCTTGGGTCTTGGGTCAATGTAGAAATAACCAAATACTTGGATGAGATAGTTGCAACAAATATCAATCATATATTTGGGTTGGAATCCATCCTAATAGCTTATTCTTTTTGAAATACCACGAGTCCTATCAAGGTAAGCTGTCCACTACAAGGGCATATGGATGTATCATCTGGATCTAATCTTGTTATTCAGTAGGCAGTGATAAAGGTGCAGCCCTTGGCAGTATGCGTGCGCAAAGGGAGTATACATAGATCAGTAACCTTAATGACGCAAATGTAACAATTAAGGGGGTAATAACTTAGGTTATCAAGGACGTATATGCACTCAGTCGCGTATTCAGTGATGTAGTTCGTATAGACCTCGTATAAACTAGACGATGTATTATATCATAGAGTTGAAGTCAAAAGTGGCAGTCAAAAGCTGCAAGTCAATACGACAATATCGCTTCGAATATATGGATTTAATATAATATTCACATAGTCGCAATACCATGATAATAAAACATTTGAATAGAAGATCAGATGGTCATTTAGAGATAATTTCGCCGTTTCAGTGTACATGTATGTTACGCAGTAGGCAGTGACCCGTGTCGATCATTTATCAAGGCTCAAGAGCATAGCAAGTGTATAAATTGTAAATATATACTGGAGGCGGCGCTTACAGGGATATCGAAATCGGCTCTTGAGTTTCGACTCTCCGTTAGTTTCCATTGCCAGGGTTCTATAATAATCGAAACCGGACTACTGCGAGAATAGGCAGCATTGTCCAACTACCTAGGTTTAGTTCAGAGGCCTCAAAAATCGTTCCCGGTAAGTGAAGTGATTGGCTACTAACGTTACATTCGAGCGCGCGCCTACAAGCTGCTCCGCCTCACCTCGTCATGAAACCAACTCCATGGAATTCAAAAGGACATGACTTCGCACATCTTGAGAAGACTTGAAGTGTCTTCATTACGAAGTATACTAGTCCAACATGCGTCTAGATTCGCTGATTAGACCTATCAAGTCGAAGTTACGGAAGACGAAGTCATCAACAGAAGAGGAAACCCAGAGACAGCGACAGCCTCGGAGGGTACCAGCATATCCTTACCAGAAGCTAGAAGGCACCGATATTCGATTACTTCAAATCTTGCCTGGATCAGATGACGATGAAATTGAGTGTGTGCTTGACCTAGTACCCCTGGATCAAGGGGACCAGGACCGGACACTCTGTTTCGGTGCCCTCTCCTATGTTTGGGGAGACCCCACAGATACTGAAGATATCATACTAGAAGGTCAACCGTTCACAGTCACTGGAGGTCTCTACTCAGCTTTATACCAGTTGAGGCAGTTGGATGATGAAGCCGATTGTTTCGAGTATTATTGGGCCGACGCTATCTGCATCAACCAAGATGACCTGGACGAAAAGTCTATCCAAGTACCACGCATGAGCGACATATACGCGAAAAGCTTTATAGTCATAATCTGGCTGGGATTGCCTTCATTACCAGAACAGAACGTTGTAAAGCGATTGTCTCGAAAGATCGCGTCGATTTCTTACTCAGTGATATCAAGGAAAGACATGCGGCTGGGCCAGTTGTCGAAGGCGTCGGTAACAGACCGTGCCATTGAAAATCTCTTTCGAATGGCCAAAGCTTTCTCGGATGAAGCCTTGACGGAAGAAGACGAGCAAAATCAGCTTATCATACTACACAGGCATCTCGGTCGATATCATGTCCCCATACTCGGGACTGCCATGAAGTTATTGCGCCATGGATGGTTTCAGAGGACCAGGACGATACAGGAAGCTTGCTTGGGGAACACATCATTTTTTTTTTTTCCGTCGGTCATCATTCAGTTGAAACATTTGATTTACACTTCTTTTTAGAGACTCTTTCGCGGGCACATCAGCATTTGCTCGTTTTATCGGGGTGGTCGAGACTTGACCGTATATCGCAGTTACATTGGTGGAACTATGAGAGAGGTTATGAATTACGACATGAGCTTTTGGAAGAGCCAGAAGACGATCTCAAGGGCATGGCAGAACTTTTGCTGAAGGTCATCATGTTAGCCGGCGGCAAGACATCCACGCACCCAGTCGACCAAATATATGGCATCTTAGGTCTGGCAAAGTCCCTACGCGGTAGGGACCTACCGGCGGTACTGACACCCAATTATCACCTGTCATTTGAGGATGTATACTGGCAATACACGGTCTTCATTCTCGAACATGCTCCGGATTTAAGATTGTTTCGCTATTATAAAAACGACCTCCAAAATGTGCCATCGTGGGTTCCTGATTTTCGTTATCTTGTACCCACTAACAATATGCCCCAAATGCCTCGACCACAGTTGTCTATTTCACCAGATAGACGATCTCTACAAATACTCGGCCTTAAACTCGCCGCTATCCAGGATTCCCTTGATGCTTATACCGGAATCTCAGAAAATGTACGTGAACGTATAAAAGCTGTCGAAGAGCGGATTATACTACACTCGTTGATTATCAGGGGTGTTTCTAGCGAGAGCATTTTCAACGATATGATGAACGCGCAACGTCAATACTTTGAGGCCGATGTTGAGTCATACCATCGAATTTATCGTCGTCTAACTTTGCCACCAACCCCAATGAGGACTTTGCCTGAAACGAAATTTAGCAGTATGAATGTTCGTATCAAGAAGAAAATTATGCGAATATTCTTCCGATGCCCTATTGTGTTACTCACGGATGGGACGATTCTGTTTATGACATCATTGGATGGAACGATCAAACCCGACGACTTGCTATGCTTATTGAAGGGAAGTTCGCGCCCACACATACTACGGTCGTCTGGAGGAGGCTATGTTCTTCTGGGCAGATTTTCAGTATCCAGTGGAACATATCACGAACAGGAGTTCTATGATGCCTTTTGGGTAAACAGAGAACTAGAGAGTTTCAAATTAATATAGCTTAGTTGAAACTACACGAGTTTAGCATATACACGGCATCTATCTGATAATTCGTACTCTATTCATGGAAGAGGAAGCTAGTTAGTAGCGTGTGTGAGTTTGTGCCCCTGTCAGTATAGGAGTCGTCGAATATGAGACTGACTATACCGTTGTCACACGGCGGTTGGAGCCAAGACTTGTTGGAAGCTATACGAGATGCAGGAATGCTGCACGAGTATATATATTAGGTGCTGTTCCGTATTGTTCGATACTGTTGGAATGTACATGTATGACTGCCTAACAAAAGGTATGATTACCAGACGGCGGCTACGTCGGCAACAGACTAGATACGTATCAGGAATACGTACCGCGGTAGCAGGTCTATATAAGATCTGTCGCGGACCTTCAGGCTTAGATTGAAACTTAGAACCATAAGCACTCTCAGAGGCCCTAGAGAATTATTAGTGAAATTAATATATTCCAAGCCCTGAATCACAGCCCTTATTATAACCGTATGGAAGGAATTTATTATTTGGTGGAAATATTTGAATGGATTTATCATATTTACTTTTGGGCTAAGTTCCCTCTTATTTGAACTTGAATAAATTTCGTATTAGTAACAAACTTTCGAACATATCTAAATGCTACCACTAAGCTGCTATAGCTCACAATATCTTGGATTATATTCTATCACTCTTAATCAGTCTACCGTACCGTGAACGAAGACTCACTTCCATCTCATTACTAAACCTTAAGATAAGGGTCGTCTATTACTTATCTACATGATTGGACACATTAAAAGTATCAGAGAGCCAGGAAACGATAGATCCAAGATATACAACACCAATGGTCACCGCTTGAGAAGTATTAGGAATAAAACCCCCTAAATTCTAAACTCCTACATGTAGGCCTTGCGTTGGAGGAATGTAACAGACTATTGGTTCTCTCATCTCATCTAGCAAACACATGCCGTCACTAAACCTACCAACGTTTCCAAAGGGAACCTCGTTACGTGGTAACCCAATCTTGACCTGACGCTTCGGAGTTAGATATCATATATAGCTTGGGAGGGGAGACTAGAGGGCCACTAGGAAATAGATCCCTAATATAGTTGTCTCTTTAGACGTCTGAACTACCACGGATATCTGGAGACAGCACTTGCTGCTTCCTACACCAACGACCGTATCCATCAAGATCGCTATCACTTATGTACTACGATTCACCCAAAGCACAGGTCATCAGTCCACATGCAACCGAGGTCATCAAAAAGAGAGAGAGAAAAAAAAAAAAGGGAGCAGAGCAGGAGAGGAAGCCGCAAAAACCGAGCCTGATATTGAACTGAAACTCCCTTCTCCCCCCTCCTGCCTCCCTCCTAAGAACGCCCGCCATTGTAATGACATTCATTCGGGCCAAGCCAAGTGTAGGAGCACACGAAGGAAGTTTTTTTCTTCATCTCATAAAAACTAAGTAACCGACCGGAAACCGAAACCGAAACTCCGCAATCTTTCTGTGTCGTGCCGTGGCCAGACCAACAAACGTGCGTGTATGCATGCGCGCGTGAGCTCCGCGCCCCAAGGAATTTCTCGTCCCGTTCATTTCGTTTCGTCTCATCGCTTCTTTTCATCTTCTTCTTTCCTCCGTCTCATCGTGATTAGACAAAAATGGTGCAGGCCTTCTGCCTCGCTCCCCCGTCTCATCTCTCCTTGTAGGTATGTAGGTATGTAGGTATGGATATGTGTGAGTGTTTGTGTGCGAGTATCTGCCCGTTCCTTCCCCCACTCCATCATTATTATCCCGGGCTCGATCGCGTATACCATGTAACGCTTGCAACTCCAGAAGGCCGAGCCCCCAACATCAGACATTCTCCCTAAAGATCGACCTCCGCTCCGCCGTCGTCGGGCTATCGCCATGCACATGCGCGCCGCCCCTCGCCTTCCCCGCGGCGCCCGTGTCGATCGGCCGCGGGCTCACGCCGCGGAGGCTGATGTTGCTGGGCTCGGCATCGTCGTCATCGAACGGATTCCGCGCTGCCGCGCCCCTGAGCCCGCCGCCCCCACTCCCCGCATCACCTCCCACGACCGCGGGCCCCCGGCTCAGCGAGCGCCCCCTCTCCTCGTCCGCCGTCGCCAGGTTCATCTGGTACCCGGAGCCGACGTACGCGTTGCTCGAGTACGGGTTCGCGCCCCCCACACCACCCCCATACCCGCCGCGTCCCGACCGCGGCGGCTCGTACCCGCCGCCCGCCTCCTCGTAGTACGGGACATCGGCCTCGTTGCCGACGCGCACGTCCCAGGCATCGTCGGGGTCGAGGGGGCCGGAGGAGCCGCCGCGCGCGCGGCTATTGCTGTTATCGTTCAGGCTGTGGCCCTCGTAGGCGCCGGCCGCCGAGCGGCGGTTGCGCAGCGCGGCGAACTTGGTGCGGAACCAGCCCCCGATGCCGCCACCGGAGGAGGATGGTTGGGGCGGGTCGGCGAAGGGCGAGGGCTCGGGCCGCGCGAAGGGTATGTAGGATGAGAGCGGTGGGGCGGGGAGCTGTTGTGTGGGTTAGTCGGTTGGTTAGATACTTAGGTTGAGTTGGGTTGGGTGGGTAGAAGCGCAGCATAGCGCAGCGCATAATGCGGTTGATCGTGACAAGGGAGAGAGAAGGGAGAGAGGGAGGCAGGGCAGGGAGACAGGGAGACGAGGAGATGGGTGGATAGCGTAGCGCATCATAGCACAACACTCGGTGATATCCGTCGCGTAGGTTAGGCGGAACGGGGGGAAGTGGAGTGAATGGAGTGAGACAGCATGATGCGCGAGAAAGGAGATTCGGCGTTGATAGGATAGGACGAGTGAGGGAGTGGGCAAGACTTACGCCTAACCGCCTTGCGCGCAGCTGTGTGAAGACGACCCAGCCGATGGCCGCGACGACCAGCAGCACGAACAGGACGATGAAGAAGGTTCCGATAGGGCTGACCATTTTCGGGTCGGTGTATCGTCGGTGTCGACGATGATACTACAATGTAGCTAGCTAATAGGAATAGCTGAGCTACCTATTAGGTATGTAGCGGTCGATCGAGATCGATCGGTTCGGATCGGTTCGGTCAGTCCAGCCAGTCAGTCGGTGGTCGGGGTGTCTGGGTCTATCAGGAGACCAGCACAGGAAGAGCCAAAAAAAGAATGGGTGGCGGAGCTGCTTGATGGAGCTTCCAGTGGGGTCATGAAGGTTGTAACATAGGACGATGGAAGACGGAAGAGTTGTGGAAGGGTGGTTATTGTCCACGTTTGTGTGTGGTATGTGAGTGTGTGTGTTGTATTGTGTGTATGTCTTACACTCGCAGTGGGAAGCAGTGGGAGTTGAGGCTGATGGACAGCTCTCACTGGTCCTCGCTATCGGGCTTTTCGGCTGGTTTACTGTTTGCTTGCTTTGCTGGGCTTGGCTGGGCTTTGCTCGTTCTGTCTGCCCTTCCATCCATTCTGGCAGAGGCTAGTACATACATGCATACCTGACAATAGCCTGTATTTCTGTAGGCTAGGTATGTACCTACTAGCTACATATGCTGATATGTAGGTAGGCATGCATGCAGCTATCAAAATGCCGCTAATATGACGTTGCATCGGGGCTGTAGTGGGCCGTGCGTCAATTTACTAAGTATTATCGATAGCTGCGATAGGATAGGCGGTGGAAACCGACCACCGACTGGGGGAATAATGCTGACATCTTACCTAACAAGCCTCAATATCGTTTCAATTGTCTCACCCCACAAGCCTATGAAAACCGTCGCATGGTGCTGTACGACTCCTCAGCCTCCTGTATGTCTCACTTCCCAAGGCATTTGGGCAGAAAATCTGCCTCGTGACGAGAATCCTTAAGCAACTAGAATATCAATCGGAAAGTGTGAATATGACAATTGAATATGACAATTGACTATTACGTAGACTACCTTGTTACCTATAGTCCAAAAAAGGGGGGGCTACCGAATCAGGGGCTCTAGGTCTATATTTGATACTATTCTTGTATAGCGTAGCAAAGTGAAGTGCTCCATACAGGGCACTGGAGTTTCACAGGCCGGCTCAGCAAACGCGTACCTATTAGACTAGACAATGGTGTAAACCCGTCAATCACATCCCAATCAATGGGTTGAATTATTATCTAGCTGTGAGACATTTCGCTCGCCCGCCAACTGCCTATGGAGTACAGATCAGATCAATTAATCAGTCAATCAATCAATCAAAGCACAAGTCCCAGTGTCCACCCTGCCGCGCAAAGCTCTGGCTGTCCACAAAGCGGCTCAGCGTGCACCGGCCCAGCTCGTCCGCGCTGCAGTTCTGCAGCGGTATAACCCTATCGTTGACCAGGATCCGGACCAGCTCCTCCTCGACGCCCGCGCACGCCATCTTCTCCACATACAGTCGCGCGGCGAAGGGCACCACCCAGCTGGCCGAGAACCCCTTCGTCTCCTTGGGATCCACGCCCCGGTCGTCCGGCAGCGGGCTAGTCGCGTTGTAGAGGCCCAGTGCGGCGAAGATGTCCATCATGTCGTTGTCGTGGCTGAAGTCTGCGTAGAGGACGCTGCCGAGGGGAAAGGTCGCGTTGGACTCGTCGAGGGTCGTGTTGGTGGTCGTGTGGTCATCCACGGGCTTGTCGGTGAGTCTGGCGAGGAGCTCATTGACGAAGCCCACCCCCTGAGTTGGCCCGAGAGGACTCCCATTGCCGAAGCTGTACCACTTGCCCAGCGACTGGTAGTAGTCGTAACTATGCCACTCTTCTACCGTGAACAGATGACAGAATGCAGAGAGTTTGCCTTCATCATTGGCAGCGGTGTTGAAGGGGCATAGATCCATGAAACTAATAGTATCCTCGTCAGTTAAATTGGCGCCTGGGAGGTTTTGGTTCAATCTCTCAGTGATGGGTGGTATGAATCGGTCTAGCCAATTATCCTGCTCAGCTGGGCCTGAGTGTCGGGAGTCTTCAAATGAAGGGCAAAGATTCGGGCTGAGTGAATTATTGAAGCCGGTTTCCTCAGGGATGATGACCATGTCATAGGGATATGCATCTGGCGAGTCTGAATCCTTGTCTGCCAGTCGTGCTTTATGGAAGCCCTGTGTCCAATTGCTCGCCGACTCAATGACGCGCTCCTGGCCAGAGGCGCGGATAAAGGGTGAAACAGTCTTCGCCAGCTTCTCGTAGCGATGGTAAAAGTCGATGCCCGAGTCCATCATCTGCCATTGCCCAAAGAGGGTTAACTGGTCGGCCCCAAGTGTGTACTTGTAGTCTTTGATGAACTCAAAGCCCTTCCCGTACTCCGTAACACCATCATGGATGCGATTGATGATGCTGGCATAAGTTAAGGTCTTGCCCGCTGTAGGATCCCGGGCTCCATGGCGGGAGAGCAGTTGCGCAAAGGTCACCTTGCAGTCCTTGGGCACAGCCGGGGAGATTCTGGAAGGGACAGCAAAAGTGGAGGTGTACTGGCCCCAGGAGCGCGAGATCTCTTTCCTGCATTGCCGGTCATACATGAAACCAGTGCATGGCCGGGATGAGATGGATCCCCTAAAACCCGCGGTCAGCAAGACCGCAGCTACATAAAAATGTCGCGTGCCAAAAACTCACATAACACTCATCGAGAACAATATTATCACAACCGAGAGCGAGGCGCACACAAAGAGCCTGACGGCGGTTATATGGCGGTGAACCCAACCGGTAGCTTGCTTCCGCAAGTGGTCTCGGGTGCCATTTTCAGGCAGTGCGGTGTATCTGTATTGGCGTCCAGCCATGAGGGCCGTGAGCCGGTGTCTCACGCCGGCAAAAACCATTGCGAAAATGGTTGGAATGATCGAATTTGTGTCATCGCCGCACGTTGACGACGAGGCATGCGTGAATTCATGAAGTGGGGGAGGTGAGGACAATTAAAATGGTGAATCCAGAGAAAACCCCAAAACTTGGTTTAGTAGCACCCAAGTTAGGACGATCATGTTTGTGCCCACCGCTTGGACCAGGTGCCGCCGGCACCGTGCCGGCCACCCGGAACAAAGGATGTACGACAACCCCAGACAGATGTAAGTCTAAGATGTACGGCTGGCTAATTGTTCCTCGATGACTTGTACTTGTTAATAACTTACAAATTTTTGGTCTATTATCGATATATATCAAAGTAAGGCAAGTTGGTTGGGTGGTGGGCATGGAATCAGACTCGAGCACTGCTTACTTGCATTATAAATTGAAGCTGATTTAGCCTAGCGCAATGTACAGTAGGTAGTACTTCTTCCTAAAAGTAGATGAGATGACTTCTGTCTAAAATCTGCATCTAATTCATCCCATAGTTATCTATAAGCCTGATCTATTTTATTATAGTATTTCAGGTGTATAATCTCTATCTTATATGTGGCTTTTACGTTGGGCGTGGGAATGAGGTATGTAGCAGGCAGTTGTCAAGGTAAATCCCGCATGATGGATATACACTCGTTAAGAAAACCAACAACTCACTCTTAAGCTTTTGATATGTCTCAAAGTTGAGAATAAGTGCTGAGTAAACTTCTGCCTCGTTGATGCTCTTCGTCAGTTACACCCGAAGGATCAGGGGCCCCACTCAAACAAGTCATTTCACTATAGACAACAACGCTCATATTACTTTAGATAAGTAGTTTTCCTAAAATTCTAGGGACATAAGCCAGGTCCCGTTCTCATTCCAAAGTGGGTATCTTCTCTTCTGCATGCAGATGAACCAGGACCTTCCCTGAGGTCAAGAATGCCATCCATCAATCAATCCATCATTCATATCCCAAATATGCATCGTGACGAGCAACCCGGCTTGAGATGCTAGACCCAGGTCTATATATGTACTTCCTCCCATTTTCGTACCACGGTTATAGCGTAAAAGTAAACAACACGGTCCCTCAGTACCGGATGGTATCATGTAAAATGCTATCTTACAGAATGCAAAAAAAGAATTAGACCGCCACGCCAACGCTCTGTCGCTGCGGAAGAATGGCGGGGCGTAGTCCGGACACGATCCCCATCTGGGACTCAAACAACGGCTTCGGCGTCGCCGTGCTGCTAGGCGACAAGCTCGTGGGCACTGTCTGCTCTTCCTCGACGCTCCAGTCTGAGAGCGAAGACACGGTCTCCAGGCTATCCCGCCGACCGAGCTCGGGATCGGCGATCTGGTAGAAGCCCTGAGACCCGGTCACGGGCTTCGGAACGTTGGTGAGCGAGTCGAGACTGATGTCTCGCTTGTGTTCGCCCATGGGAAAGAGCCAGGTAGAAACTCGCGAGAAGGATTTCTTCTTGCGCAAGGGTGGGCGCAAACGGAGAGGCAATGGCGGTGGGGGAATTCGCCCTTCCACTTTTCGTGATGAGTTTGCCTGATACAATGTGCGGGGGGCAGGTGGTTTAGAGGGTGCAGTATACGGGCGGTCGAAACTAACACGCTCGATAAACGATGGAGCATTGGGAGGCAATGCCGGTATATCTGGCATGGGTTCCATTTCTAAACCTGCTGTTAGTACGCATTGAAAGTTGGCCGGCCCTGGTAGGGATAATACGAACCTGGCTCCCCATAAGCCGTCGACGGCCGGCTGCTGATGTAAATGCTCTGCCTCTCGACAACGTCGTCTATCTGCTCCTGTAGCCTATCCCGTTCCAGCATGGCATTGGCAACCTTCTCGACGAGCTCCTCCATAATGGGATTCGGCGGTATTGGTGATGTGTTGGCCCTTACCCTGGCGGGTGGAGGTCGCTGTGGAGTGCTGGCATCCGAACGCGGGGATTCGAATACAGATCCGCCGTGCACTGGCCTGCGGGGAACGTGAAATGACATTGACGAATAGCTGCGTGAGTGAGAGATAGATGGGCTATCTTCACTACGGCTTGAGATGGTGAAGGCACGTTGGGGCGGCGTGACAGGCGGGGTAGGATGGTCAAGGTGAGGTAAGATAGGTGAGAGTTGACTATCAGACATGTATATGCTAAGTTCGAGAGGACGATAAGAGGCCGGTGACTGTCTCATCCGTGGCTGGCCATAGTCCGGGAATTGAAAAGATTCTGAATGAAGATGCCGGAAGTTCTTAGGGGATGATATTTGCGGCCTGCGCGACGACGACGACGTGCTTGATGATAACAGTCGCCTTCTCACAGAGAAGCTATTCTGCCGGGACCTTTGCCTCTTCTTCCTTGGAGCCCGCTCCCACCTCGATGTCCCTGGATTCGGTCTCAACGGCCCCGCGGAAGGAGGCGGAATGAAGGAGGGTTCATCATGAATAACAGCGAATGACTTTTGAGTATCTAACTTAGTTAGAGGGATACCCATAGTTGTTGTATTTGTATCCTTTAGTAGTAGTAGTAAACTTACTAGATTGGTGAGGCTTCTCATCAAAGCAGGAAGTAAAGGGTATACAACACTGAGAAATAGAATGGGACCAGGACGCATAAGCCTCAGCGAGTTTCCCACCAATGCCTGTCATGGTGAATTCATGTCGGACTGGCCAGAGAAGGACAAGCGGCCAGCAGTTGGTGAGAGATAGAGAGCACAGGGACGCATCTGGTCATGAGATCCATGATACCTTTATGAAAGTCTCGAAAGGGAATTTACCTTCTGCACCTACCTTTTAGGCTTAAGCAGCTGAGCGGGCTGACTTTGGGCCTCAGAATTTAGATGGGAGGTGTTGACGGTTTGGATGTGCAGGTCCGTGACGTTGATAGGCTGTAGTCGCAAATTCGCGGTCCAGTCGGCGCTTACGAACCGGGGTCTGCCAGAGGATTCGGATGGCTGGCGACACACACCAAGATTGCAGGACCCCACCAGCGGTGTTATGAACGGTGCTGTACAGCCAGTCTTTTGTCTTAGATTTCCTTGGTTTGTGTTTGCTCTAGAAGGACTTGGTAGCCCACCTTCGCGACGTTTTGATGGGACATCGCCACAGAAGCCGAGAGGGGGTGGTCTCGTGGGCTTCACAGATTGGCCTGTCGCGTGTAGCAGCTAGGGCGTCCCAACGGAAGCGCATTAGGGATTGCCTAGGGATTTTGTCTCTCGTCATCCCCGATCAGGTAGGTTTCAGTGGATAGCGATAACCGTCTCTCAAGGCGTAGTCATGGGTTCGTGTGACCGAAAACGGTACAAGTGCTTGCATGGTGATTCTGCTCAAACCGAACGTTTCCACTTGGTATCATGTCCGGCCGGCCTAGGCCCAGCGTGCTCCAGCTCAGGTAGCAAAACATACACATACTACTACTGTATGTATGTACGTACATGTAGGGAAAGAGAAGAAGAAGAGAGGCCCACCAGGGTTAGATAGACGGATCTCCGTTCTGTCCGTACGAATGTATGTCTGTATGTACGTGTAAAGATAACCATGGGCTAGTCTTCTGTAAGTTTAGGTAAGTATTTATTAGTCAAGTGTGTACCTATATGCTTCTGTGCATATATAAGGCCCACGAATGGGAAGGGCTGCATGGCTTATTAGTGGCATAATTAGAGTTGTCATGTTGTCTGTCCATCGGTTTCGCCTTGAGTGGCTATTATTATCATATGCGCGTCGAGGCATCGAGGCTGTTAATCAAGTTATAAATCAAGTTGTTACATGCATTGATTGTTTTGAAAGTAGATTAGTAAACTACGCGCTTCGTAGAACATAACAGAGACATTCCAACTTAAGCACAGGGGGGCAGGGGGGAGGGAACATTGTATGTAAGTTCGCGATGCCCTGTGACGTTCTTCTAGAATAAGGATATTTTTGGGGTCGCAGGTCGCAGGTTGCAGGTTGCAGGTTGCAGGTTGTAGGTCGCCACAATCAGTCGGTAAAGAAAACAATCAGCGCGTCAAAGAGTTCATTAACCCGTTATTCATAATAAACAGTCTTGAAGAGGCGTTTACTGGCCATTGAAGAATCAGCCATTTTTGCTCTACTGTGTATTTGAAGCATCTAGGTTAGGTATGTATACTGTAGAATAGGGCTGAAACCGACAGGCCATCCATTCGGGCTTCGTTAACGGAGCACCTATTCGTTCCACTTATTTAGCTTCCCGCGACTTCAGGACATTGTACCCTTTATACCCTACCCGCGCTTCGCGGCTATTTAATATGGAGATCAAGGGCGCGTATTCACGCGTAATATATTTATATATCGCGCTATACTAAAATTCCTTAACCCTTCCATTTATAACCTCTTTTTATAGTAGTTAGAATTAAAGCCATTCTAATATAACCTTTAATAATATTTTTAATAACTTTAAAGTTTTATAAACCCTCTCCCTTACCGCTACTTTACTAATAACTACAGTTTTCTGTCTGCTACCCTTATCGGCGCGTTAATTTATATATTTTATTATTAACCGCTTTTAACGTATCTTTTATAAATAATTACTAACTCGGCTTTAAATCGATCTCGATTTTATTCGAAATATTAATTTATATATATTTTTTCCGGCTTACTTTTAGCCGCTTCTTTAACGTATTTATAAATAACTACTAATTCGGCTTTAAATTCCGATCTTACGCTATAAATCAATCGTACAGCTTCAAATCTGGGAAAATTTTAGTATTAAAAATGCCCGGCGGTAAATAATTTACGCCAATAATAACTAGGCTTATTAAATATCCTCCTTAAATTATCCAAATAGATATTAATAACCTATCGAAATAGACTTTTTAATAATCCGCTTATAATAGACCTATATCCTAATAGCCTATCGAAACGGATTCTTTAATTCTTTTATTACAAATATCCTATAAATCGGGCTTTATTATATCAGTCTTTTATAGAAAAAATATAGCGGATCTTTACATATACAAACAGATAACTATCGATTTTAAAAAAAAAAACACGTCAGAAATTAAAATATTATTAATAATAAGCGGAAAAAATTAAAAGTTTATTAGTAATCGGAAAAAAAGAGTTAAAATTTTATTAGCAATAATAAAAGGTATATTTAATATACGCAATTACGTATAATATTTATTAGCAATCGGGAAGGAAAAGTTAAAATTTTATTAGCAGTAATAAAAGGTATATTTAATATACGTAATTACGTACTATATAAAAAAGTTATATACGCAATTATATATAATATTAAATATTATATTAATTTCTTAAAATTTTAATTTACGTAATTTCGAGCTATATAACTTTAAGCTTAAATTTAATTATTATATATATAATTACGTACTAAATTATATTAGTCTTTAATATTATATATATAACTACGTATTTATAACCATAAGCTTTTTTAACGCTCTTTAGCTTTTTTAACGCTTTTTAATTTTTATAACCCCCTAAATTAATTACTTAAATTCCTTATTATTAGGCTATATTTAAACCTAATATAATAGGTTTATCGGCTATTTAAATGCTTTTTTCTATTATACTAATATATAATAAACCTTTTATAAAGCTTTAATAAACCTATCGTACCGGTTTTTTAACTGCCTTAAAGTCTTATTATTGCTTTAAATATACCAGTTAAAACCTAGGCATAATATAAGAAACGGTATAATAAAAAATTTCGTATTTAGCGCTTTAATAAAAATTAAGGTCTCTATATTTCTTTTTTGCCTTTACTTAACGGTTTTATTTACGTTAAAGAACGAATTATAAAACCTTTAATTCCTAATTATTTAAAGGCAGCTGCTAAAACATAATAATTATAGTTTCGATCCTAATCCCGTCCTCGGACCTTAGATTTGGAGACCTTTATCTTTAATAATAATAAAAATTTTAATAGATTTAATTAAAAGCCCTTAAATCCGATACTTCCGGCTACGCGACAAACACTCCCTATTTCTATCTTTTTCCCCCCAAATCTTATAAAACGACAGAAATAGATATTTCGACTTTATAAAAAAGTCTCTTATAATAAGCCGGATCTTATTACGTAAAGCAAATTTAAAAAACTTAAGCTATAATAGTTTCCGACTTATTACTAACAGTTTAAAACCGAAAATCAGCTAAACGGCACAAAACTATCTTTCCGTTATTATTATTATAAAAATAAAATATAAAAATCTAAAGCTAGTTAGCGTATTAAACGTAAAAAACGAACTATTTGTTAGCCCGCAAATTATAAAGCTCGATTTTTCGCCCGTTTATAACCTAATAAAACTATTAAACTTTAGGGCAACAATATAAAACATTCCTATAACGATTAGAAAAATATAAACCGTATAAAACTTTATAATAGCTTTTATTTTTAAATTTAAACCCAGCTAATAAACTAATAAATCCCGAAATAAATCAAGAATTTATTAAACGGCAAAAAGGGGGATTTATTAATTCGATTAATATTCCAAAATTACGGAATAAGATATATTAAAACTTAAGACATTAAAAACATCCGTAACGCTTTAAAAAAAAACCGCGGGAACAATTTAAAACCGACTTTAACTTTTTATACCTATATTAATAATTTTAATAAAAATATTCAGCTTAAGGAGGTCGATAAATAATTCCGCTATCCAAAATAGCAGATTTATTATTACAAGCGTCTTATAAAATAACAAAATAGCGTAAAATTTAAAGCTTTTATTTAATTACGCAAGAATTCCCTCGATATTTTTATATAATAAAACATAATTATATTAATAAATTCCATATATAATATAATAATATATAAATAAAAATAATATTTATTTAATATCCTAATACGTAACGACTTTAGTAACTAAATCCTTTATACGTTCTTTTATATTAAATATTAAAATTTAATAATAATTTGTTTATATTTTTAAGTTATTATTAAATGGTTTAGCGGCTTCGAATATAACTAAAAGCTGCGGTATATACTTACAAACAATAATAATATTAAACAAAAGGCCGTACGTAAAGCCTTTCCTACTATAGCCGATTTAGGTAACAATTAGCCAGCTAATATTATCCATTTTCTTTATATACGTCACGTTAAAAAAACTCTAATGTAGCGTATTAAAGCTAAAAGCCTACCGCTAAAAATATATAAATACCTTATAATTACGCTATATATATATAACTCCCTTAATAGCTGCTATAATTTTATAAATAAAACTATTATAATTTATAAGGAATACGGGAGCCCCGAAAACGCTAAATATATTACTAGAAATTACGCTCTAAAATTATAAGCATAAGCATATTATACTTAAGTAAAAAGTCCACTACTTCTTTAATACTTTACAATAAACGCGGTTAAATCATAATATTTAATACTAAAAACAAACGGCGTAAAATATTAAATAGCTACTTATAGGACTTTACTTATTAGCGTTATATCCGTATAACATAAGGAAAAGGACAAGCTTATAAAAGCCGAATCCATTGCGAATAAGACTAAAAAAAGCACGCTACCTCTTATTTAAGGCTTTCCGGACTAAGGGTTTAAAGATTTGCCTTTTAAAGCGTAAGCCATTATTAAAAAGCAATATTTCGAAACTAAGAAAACTTATAACAAAAATAACGATACGGCTATTAACTACTATAAAAATATCGTTATTTACAATATTAAAAAACTTACTAGCGATAACAAGAATATATATAATAAACCCGAACCTCCTTTCTACCTTTATTTATAATATAAAAAATAGTTACTCCCTTATAAACATATCTTCCTTTATTAACTATTATATAGCCTTTTATTTAAAAAAACCTTCGCAAACCTTATTTATAAATAAAAAAGTAATAGCTTCGAGATATTCGAGCATTTTAAACGGCCGGTATATAAAAATAGTCACAATTACGTATATAACATACCCCCAAAAATAAAAGTAAACTTTAAAGAAATCATTAACTAGTTTTAAAAAAAGATATATAAATACTATAATAAGCTATAAAATAGGTTACAGGCGCCGTTTATATATAAAAAAAAAATAAAAACGTTAAAAAAGCAGATATAGGTTACCTTTTAATCGGTAAACGAGTTAACGCCGGCAGGAAAACGTTAAATTATAGTGTCCCTAAAAAATCCAATTTACGTAAAAAAAAATTAATTTTTAATTAACAAATAAATTAGATAAGCTAGGATAAAAAAACGTATACGTTTAAATATTATTACAGTTTTAAAGAAATTAAACGTTATTAAATATTATTATAAATTATTATTAAAACACTTAATTAAAAGTATTAAGATTTATTATATAAAGGATATATATTTATTTACTAATAAAATATATTACGGAATAAGTAATTCCACTATTAAATAAAATATAATCGTTTTTATTTTATATTATTAAAAAGTATTACAGCACTTAATTAACAATATTAAAATCTGTTATATAAGGGATATATATTTATTTATTAATAAAATGTACTATAAAATAAATAACTCTACTATTAGGCAAAATAGTTTTATATATTATATATAACTTATATACTTAAAATAAACACTTTAAATTTATATATACAGATTTATATACCTAAAATAAGCACTTTAAATTTATATATATAGATTTATATACTTAAAATAAACACTTTAAATTTATATATACAGATTTATATACCTAAAATAAACATTTCAGATTTATATACGCAGATTTACGTACCTAAAATAAATACTTTAAATTTATATACGCAAATTTACGTACCTAAAATAAACACTTTAGATTTATATACGCAAATCTATATACCTAAAATAAATATTTCAGATTTATATATGTAGATTTATATACCTAAAATAAGTACTTCAAATTTATATACGCAGATTTACGTACCTAAAATAAACACTTTAAATTTATATATACAAATCTACGTACCTAAAGTAAACATTTCAAATTTATATATACAGATTTACGTATTTAAAATAAGCATTTTAAATTTATATATATAGATTTATGTACCTAAAATAAATACTTTAGATTTATATACACAAATTTATATACCTAAAATAAACATTTTAAATTTATATACATAAATCTGCGTACTTAAAGTAAACATTTTAAATTTATATATATAATTATATATATAAGGCGTATTATAAAAAAAATATATAAGCTATATATAAAATAAATTTATATTTATTCGGCTAGCCCAGCTACTAACTCCGCTAAAACCTCGTTATTATTATTATCGTCGTCCTTTTCCTTATCTAAAATTTTTTTAAACGGCCGAAACCGCAAGTCTTTTTCTTCCTTTTTTTCCTCTCCTTTTTTCTCTTTCTCCTTTTCTGCCTCCGCCTCCGCCTCCGCCTCCACAAAAGCGGCCAACCGAGCTTTTAAATTAGTATAAGCGCCAGCCCGCTCGGCTTTAAATAAAAACTTATAATATACCACTAATTTTAAGCCGGCAGAATTAAAGGGTGTAATAAGTAGTAATAGTACTAGTATTACTGCTACTGCTGCTGCTACTGCTACTACTACTGCTACTTTTAGGGATACTTAGCTTATTATTACTATAATAGGCGTAAAGGCGGCAACATATCGAGAGACAGTAACTATTTACTATTAGCTTTATATTTAAGTTTTATAAATTCTAATAGTTATATATATATACTAACAAAAAACAGGTACTCCCTTACCCGTTATAATAGTAATAAATACAAACACTACCTAGCATATCGGTCTAACAGTTAGGGAAAGCCGGCTCACGCATATAAAAAACCTAAAAACCTTTCCTTTCGATATAATTACTATATCGGGCGTCGCCCCGCCGCACCGGGCCGCAAGCCTGGGCACACGCAGCCAAAATATTTTCTTACAAGCTTTTAGTCAATATATATAATATAATTAAAACAGCCTACTATACTTACAATTAATACAGCCTCCGGTAATAGCGAAAGGGCAGGAATTAATTGGTTATTTTAGATTTATAGTCAAAAAGTTACTAATAACCAAATCTAATAACCTTATAATAAAGCCGTAACTTAAGCGGGGGCGGGAAGCGAAATATAAATAAGCTGCTAAAATAGCTTCCTATATTATTTAGCGGCTTATAATATAATTAATTATATCCAGATATATCTAATTACTCGGTATAAGTTTATAAATATATACGGGAGGCTACGCGGCATTAGCACTCGCGATAACAGAAACGCAGAACGTTATCCTCCGAAAAAAAAATATTATAAAAGTCGGCGACAGCGGCTATAATAATAATAATAATAGTAATAATAATAGTGGTAGTAATAATAGCGGTGATAATAGTAGTAGCGGCAATAAAATCAGTTTAAAAAGGTCACAATTAATAGGTTTAAACCTAATAGATATATAATTACATTTATATCTTATTTTATTACTTTAATATTATACGTATATATAGTTATATATATAAATTCCGATAGCTATTTATAACTTAATTACTAGATTAAAAGGTAATAAATTAATATATATAATTACATATATATATATATAATAAAACCAATAGTTAAATAATATATATAGCCAAATTACTATATATATATATAATTATATATATATATATATAATAAAACCAATAGTTAGATAATATATATAGCCGAATTACTATATATATATACAATTACGTATATATATATATAATAAAACCAGTAGTTAGATAATATATATAGCCGAATTACTATATATATATATAATTACATATATAATCCACCAGCCTAACAGCTTTAATCTAATAATAATAAACAGGAAATAACTAAGCAGCTTAACTACTTACTATATTAGATAATCTAAATGCCCTAAACGCTCCCGTATTATATAAATAGTATCATTTCCAGTTACACTAATAAATATAAGCGCAAAAAGGCGATTACCTAACCAATCGGGACTTCCGGCTTTTAATTACCGTACAAAATTAGTGGAGCAGCGAAGTAGCCAGTACATTACGCAAAGGTCAAAATCTGCCCTATGCCGTGCATGAACAGGTGCTCCGTTAACGACCCAGATCCATTTAGCTGTCTCAAGACTCGAGAGCTAACTGCCAACTACTGTCGGTATGTAGAGTGACGGGCGTTGACGTGGACCGTGCGTCCCGGTCGGCTATTCGCCGGCTAATCTATGGATGCTAAATTGCTAATCCATACCTAATTGTGCTACCTGACAGGAACCGCAGCGCCCCGAGGCTGAGATGACAGATTGACAATTGTTCAAATTGTTGGTCCCAAGGAATCTCACTTACAACTGTGTACACTTCTGGAAGGAGTCTTGAATCCTCGACTTCCTCGACTTTCTCGACTTTCTCGACTTTCTCGACTTCCTTTTCCACGATTCCTGATTCAATGTTTCTATTTGTCTTTTTCGAGTGAACCTTATAACACCTGAAACATTGACACATTGACACATTGACACATTGACGAATTCCCGAGCTTCAATCATTCCATCATGGCAAGTCCCAACACCGGAATGCCCATACCCGTGGGCCCTGGAGGCCAGATGCCGTCGCCTCAACAGATCGCAGCGATGCAGCAACAGCTGGCCGCCGAGGCCCAGAAGCATGGCATGACCGTTCCGCAGTTTGTCGAGCAGATCAAGGCCCAACGATTAGCCCAGTTACAGCAAGCTCAGCGCCAGCAGCAACAAGGTGGCCAGGGTCAAGGTCAAGGTCAACAGGGAGGACCACAGGCAGCTCGCCCAGGACCTGCCCCCGGAGCTCAAGGACAGCCTCAGCCCATCCGTCCCGGTCCTCCTAATCCTGTTGCGATCGCGCTTGCCGATTTCTTGAGAAAACAGACACTGAAGCCGCGTACTTGCATCATTAACGGAGAGCGCAAGGACATGTTCAGAGGTTCGTCGTTTAGTCCAGTAGTAGTAGTAGATGGCTGTCGGTGAAGTCGCCCAACTCACATGTTGAACAATAGTCAAGCGAGCGCTTCGCGCACTCGAGTCTCCGGCATACGCAAAGGCGCGTGCTAAGAATCCAGCACTTCCCGAGATCAAGGACCGCGCCTCCCTCGAGAACACCTTCAAGCTGCTGCCGATGTCTATGCTGGCCCTCCGTGTGAGCAAGATAGACCCCCATGAAGGCCATGACCATCCTCCGAAGAAGACGAAACGTATTAAGGGTCTATGGACGGTGAAGATCGAACAACAACAGGATGCTGGTGACGATATGTATTATGTCTGGCTATACGAGGGCAGCCAGTTCATGCGCAAGGTCTACGGGGCTCTTGCACTGGTTATCATCTTTACTATAGTCTTGTACCCGCTGTGGCCACTGGTTCTGCGACAAGGTGTCTACTACCTTAGCTGGGGATTTCTGATGCTCCTCGGTCTCTTCTTCCTCATGGCCATCTTCCGTGTCATTCTGTTCTGCATTACCTACTTCGTGGTCCCTCCCGGTTTATGGCTATATCCCAACCTCTGGGAAGATGTCTCTTTTATGGATAGTTTCCGCCCGGTTTGGGCCTGGCATGAGGTTCGCTCCCTCCCTTATGAGCTCCCATCGAGGTACATCAATACTGACAGATTACTAGACCGCAAAGCAGAAGAAGAAGAAGAAGTCGAGCAAATCCACGTCTGTGAATGCAGAATCCGCTGCTCACTTTGCGGGAACGACTGGTAACACAGCACCGGCGACCGCCACCACCACCGCGACCGAGACTCAGGTACAGATGGCGCCCCAGCAGAGAGCCGCCTACGTGGCCCCGAAGGTTGAGGAGCTCGCTGACGACGAATAATCACGGTTCCCCTAGCATATTTGCAGCGATAGGCGTTCAAGGAATCATCAAGCCGGGCAGGCATGAAACGAACTGTATACTAGTAGAGAGGGCTATACTATAGGAACGCTGCTTGGCATCGTAGCCCATAATGGAACATGTGGTTCACTTTCTATGCGCAAACCCTAGTTCCTGTGATTCGCGTGATCATGCCACTGCCTCGAGGCAACTCAAATTTTTTATATTCTGGTCTCAATTAGGTAAAGATTAGTCTATCCCACTACTAACACACTCACGCTACAGACCCAGCAGCCCGCTCCAGATACCTCACCGCCCCCTCCGCCCCGGCGCAATTCGACACGCTACTACTACCCCCCGCCACATCCGCATCGACGCGCCGCCCCCATCCGCTCTGCACGCGCCCGTACACGTGCTGGTAGTACCACACCTCGCCCAGCACCGTGAACCCGTCGTCGCCGCTCCCCGCTCCCGCAGGCGTAGCATTCCACCGCGGCCCCGCGCACCCGACGTACGGCAGGCGACCGTAGCCCGCGCGCAGCGCGTCCTGGATCGCGGATAGGGAGTATGTGGTGTCGTTGCTGGGGCGGATGCCGGAGGCGGAGAGCCAGGACCAGGTCGGTAGGCGTTGGTAGTGGGATATGGTTGTGCTGAAGAAGTCGATCATGTCCGCGTGTGCGGTGGGTTGGGGGTGTGAGTGGGATGGGGAGTGGGAGTGGGAGTGGGAGGAGTAGCAGGAGGTTGCGAAGGTGCTGAAGCAGGTCGCGTGTTTGCTGTATTCGTGCGCCCAGAGGGTGCTGCTGGGTTGGAGGAAGCCGAGCCAGTACCTGCGCGGAAGATGTAAGTGTGGGTACGAATGTGTGTGTGCGAGTTGTAGTTGGGGGGACGGGGGATGTATGTTGGTGTATAGGGGGTGCGGGATGAGATGAGATGAGATGAGATGAGATGAGGTGAGGTGAGGTGAGGTGAGGTGAGGTGAGGTGAAATGAGAGAGGGGAAAGTATGTAAGATGCATACTTCTTCATATACGCGATCAAATCCCATCTTCCGGCGGCTTCGAGGAACGGCTCGATTGAACCGCCGGTCCAAGGCTCCACGGGGGTTCCGTCTGGCTTGCCGTTTGTCGTGTTAGGAGACGGTTCGGGGTCGTATTGTCGGCTGTTTTAAAGTCAGTGTTGTATATTTCATGCGGGGCGGTTGTGAACTGGTTTTACCTCAAATCGCAGTACTGTGTATAAGAACCTAACGATGTGTTAGGTCCATTCGTGTAAAAGGACGGAGGAAGGATACTAAATACCATTGCAGAAATCTAGTAATATGTTAATACACAAGTTGTAGTCACAATCATCCAGAGTCTCCGAACTCACCAGGCCATAATCCGTGAATCGTCCAAGAGTCCTTAGGAAGCAGTTGCCCTTCTGCTTCGAGACCGGTATAGGTGTTCCAGAACTGTGTCTGCAGCTAATCTCATATCATCCATCAGCAACCATCGGTTGAAGTCGTCTCTAATTCGGGCTGGGAGTGCTCACAACCAGACCACCGAACGTCTCAACGCAGCATGAGTCCACGAGACCTGGCTGAGCTTCTTCTGAACAAGAGAGCACAGGGGGGACTAGAACCGGATGTTAGCCATATAAATTCATAGATTTCATCCTGATATAATCAGTGACTTACCAAGCGCGCACGTATGGTTGTCGCTGCTCAATCCAGGATACAGCCTGGCAAGCACTCTTTGCGAGAGCAGCGATAGAGCAAATGCACGATGCATAATCCTGCGGGATGGTGACACAGGCCGAGACTCTAGCACCGGTCAACGACGGTGTGCAAAAGCTGAAGAGTACGGCATTCTGGACTTATATACGAACTGTACTACAGCTCCATGTAGTGATGTCCCAGACCGCTGGGAACTACCCCTGCGATGCAAGCGAGACAAGCGAACACTAGTCCATGGCGCACCGTCAGGGCTTTACTACCAGGAAAGGAAGCTTAATGACATAGGATATCGAGGTCAGCCCTTTTCAAGTTCCTACTAATGAGATCCCCCTCCTGACAGAGATAAGAGACGTGAGAAGTCAATGGCATTGCGCCCCAAGACGCAGGTTCCGGCACGGCCGCGCTAGTCGCATGCATGCGAGAAGCCATCAAGCTTCGATAGGAAGCTGAAGCTACAACGTGCAAGGCCCATCGTCCAATCAGAGGTGTTCTTCTCCTGGTCTTAGATTTTGTCTTTTATTGTCGCACAATCTTTTGGCCATGGTTGGATCTCGACATTAACAATTCCCCTTGTGTTAATTTCAAGCATCCATGGGGAGCACAGTTCCGAACGATATTAGGGAAATATCGTGAATTGGAACGTATTTGTTGACTAGATGCTAAGTTGCCGGGTATTAGACAGTGACAGACCAACGCTTTAGTTAGCAACCCCGTTATCTTAACTTATCCCGCACCATTCTCGTCATCTCGTCGCCCCTTCGGGCTAACGAGGAGCTTCTCTTCATACGAATCATAAAAAGACTGGGTTTCAGACTCATGTTGGAATTCGAGTAGAGTGTAAACTACGAATTGTAGCTAAAGGAAATAAGTTATTCATCGGTCACCAGATAATGCTGACCAGCACATTTTCCACTGCTAGCAACATAGAGTGCATCGCCTCCCTAGTCTTCTTGCCGTTGCAGGCTCCCTTACCTTTGCTCATTTGCTAATAACCACCATAAGGCCAACATGTTGGTGCACCTGAACCTTGAGAGCAACGTAAGTAACATGCCTTCACTTGTAGCATGACCTAGGTTCGAGAATGGAAGGGAAGCTAGACGTAATTCAAGAAGTACGGCAATGTGAAAATGAGCGACAAGGAAAATGTACCTGAGTATAATGTCGCATGGCTCATCATGGTTATGGCTATGAAGCATGATTGAAATGATAAGTCCGGAGGCAAAAAGAAGTGAGATTGATAGATCTGAGGGTAACGATATGGCCAGGCGTCCATGCGTAAGAGTGAATGTTGGCCCAAAGGGTAGCAAAGTTTCGATAGAGGGAAAATCTGAACTAGACAACAGCAGTTACCACATAGGTGTAGATGATGTCTTTGCGACTTTTATTCTGAGTATTTAGGTGATAACATCAAACACCTTGGCCTAAAGCCCATACATAGTTGAATGTATCAACCAGCCCTTCCACTCCCACATTCTTTAATGTCTAATCGAATATTAGTGATGCTTCTCAATTAAAAAGAAAGAATACATGACAAGTGAGTTATAAAGTACCTACACATCATAGACGATCATGCACAGACAATTCCATAACGATATTTGTACTTCAGTTGCTATCCTACGATTAAACCATAGTGAGAAATAGAATATGCGAAATTAAGTCTCCTGTGTCATATAAAAAGCTCTTGTCTATAAAACATACAAGAGATATTCCCTCATAGTCAGTGAATAGCATTTGGTTGTGAATGACTAACACGATAGAATGGCGCGATATCTGCATCAAGAGAGTTCGGTGATCCAGAGCCTCATTGCATGAGAAACATGTGTTGCCAAAGCGAGCCGCGGTACATACCTGCTGTTCATCTGCAGGACTTGCATTAGTCTGGTATGAGTTGCAGCGGCATTACTAGGTAGTACGAGTCAGTCTATTGCTAATTGAGTATAGCCTATCAAAAGCTTAATTGACAATGATAGGTGCAGGCTATACGAGCACATTATACCGTATATTCAGAGCCTCGCTAGGTCGTACAAGCAGGAATCTATACTGTTTCACAAGCCTATGTCAAGAGAGGGGTCTGCAGGTCAGATTGTAAATGTATCCAATAATGTCACTGTTATCGATCCTACCGAATGGACTAGGTGTATGATAGGTCTTATTAGGGCAAGCGTTACACTCTAATGTATGGGCGTGAGTAAGCTGTTACATGCGCCAAGTCATTAATGTTGTTATAAAAGTGGTGTTTGAGTATATGACTATCAAGCATGCGGCTATTGATGGAAAGGTCTGGGGCTACTATAAAGTATTGATTCCGCCTGTCCTACTTGTCTAGGATGGTGTCTTCTCATAACCATCATAAACTACTCCTTGACTCACTCCAAGATGGCTGAAGAGAAAGTTACTCAGGCTGACCAGGCGCCTGTCGCGGGTGCACCCTGCTCGACAGAGAAGAACCTCATAAATCATGGGGCTCCCAACGTAAGGCTCTGATAAATGCGATAGACTACTTAGCATAGACAAGCGTGATTGACCCTGTTGCAAGGCTTCCTTTTTCACACCGATCCAAGACCCTCCCGCTGGCACTCCCTGGGATCCGCAACCAGAGACCTCACTCTTCTCTCCTTTGAAGATCAATGAGTTGGTGCTTCAAAACCGCATCATCGTCTCACCGATGTGCCAGTAAGCGCCTTGTGTCAGCACCCTTATGCAAAATCGCAATGCTGATGTAACCACAGGTACTCGGCAAAAGATGGTTACATGACTATGTGGCATCATGTGCATCTCGGCAGCTTTGCCGCACGAGGAGCAGGCCTGGTCTTGACAGAAGTTATCGCGGTCTCCCCAGAGGGCCGGATCTCGCCTCAGGATCTCGGTCTCTGGGAGGACGGTCAGATCGAGCCCCTGAAGAAAATTGTCGAATTCGCTCACTGCCAAGGCGCGAAGTTTGGTGTGCAGATTGGTCATGCCGGCCGCAAGGCCAGCACTGTTGCACCGTGGATCGACAGGAAGGCTGCGGCGCGTGACTATGTTCGTAAATATTGCTAATGGTGCCCATGAACTCCGACTGACGAGATGCATAGTCCGAAGGATGGCCGTCAGACGTTGTTGCGCCGTCCGCTGAGTGGTACAGCCCGCAAACGATTGTCCCCCGAGAAGCAACGAAGGAAGATATCGAAAAGTTCAAGCAGGATTGGGTAGCTGCGGTGCGGCGTGCTTTGAAAGCTGGTGTTGACGTACGCATCCCCCATATTTTCAGATAGTTCTCAGTCCTTAACATACTTAATAGGCTATTGAAGTACATGGAGCACATGGGTACCTCCTGAATGAGTTCCTTTCGCCAGCTACAAATAAACGTACAGATGAGTACGGAGGCTCTTTCGAAAACCGCACCCGCCTCTTTCTCGAGGTCGTCGACCTTCTCATGGCTGAGATACCTAAGGGGTTTCCTGTGCTGTGTCGCATACCAGCCACCGACTACTTAGAATATGACCCTAGTATCCCTCAATGGGCTCCAGAGGACGGAATCAGGTTAGCCAAAGCATTGGCAGAGCGTGGTGTCAATTTCCTTGACGTCACTGGCGGCGGTAACGATGCCCGTCAAAAGATTGCGGCCACACTAGGATACCAGGTTCCATACGCAGCAGCGATAAAGAAAGCAATCGCGGGAACTAAGACTCTCGTTGGTACGGTCGGCGAGATCAAATCGGGCAAGCAAGCTCAGGCTATTATCGAGGCGAAATCTGCGGATGCCGTCCTCGTTGGCCGAGCATTCCTGAAGGATCCAGACCTAGTATGGCACTGGGCGGATGAACTTGACATAGATATCCATGTGCCGAGTCAATGTAAGTCTCATAATCACCCTGCTGTTCTTCAGCCACCACTAACGCTGGATAGACGGCTGGGGTTTTGGTATGACTAGAACCCACAGACACAAGAGACACTAGCGAGTGCGAACCGTTTGGTAAGCTTCATGGCCCAAAGAGATTTGGGTTTCTCGTCAAACATTGCATCGTGCCTGTCGATCCACCGTCAAACGTGTGGGCAGAAGGATGTGTAGGTTCTACCCATGGAGTTATATCATCGAACCCAGTGCCAGATATCGAATTGAACATGGCGATATCACTAAACATAGCTTCGTTTATGCCATCTGGTGTATTGGATGGGCATGAATTAAAGGAGGGCATGCCTAAGGGAGTACTTGTCATTGGCCCCCTCGCTGCGTAAGCAGTCCCAGTATCTGCAAGACTCCGCATTAGTATGCAAAGAGTTCTGAATGTAAGAGAGGCAAAGGAAAGTTAAGAAACAATTCTAGCACTACCTTCGCTTCTAAGCTAAGGTGAAACAAGTGGAAAACGACTTAATTGTTAACTCACGTATTCTGTTTGAATAAGTCAACATGGCTTTGTCACATAAGCGCTCGATGACCCTCCAAGCCGGTACATTGTCCATCGAGAAATTTTCGTTGTTGTATCTCCTGAAGATGAGATCGACTTGTTTCCAAGCCCTGTCAGCCTCTGGATGATCGGGTATTGTATACAATCCGTGCAAGAGTCGAGCGATCGAATGAAATGCCGGCGGCCATCGAATCATCCATTCCCAATTGTGTTGCAACATCAGATGTTCGATTTTCTCAATCTCTTCAAACATCTCAACTGTACGTGTAAGGACGCTGTAATAGTAGATTAGTTCCAGATCCAGAGAACACAGTATGAGGTATTGATCAAGATTACCGAGTGAGTACAGGGTCGTCATACTCAGAATTTTCATATGGCGCCCCCCCGGATAGTGCCGATTTAAAGTCACTATGGAGTCGGATTTCGTCGAAATAGCAATTATGCCATTTGAGACAAATAACTTGCCTATCGAAGTCAGCAATTGCTCGCTCACAGGTAAATTGGGCAGGTTGCTTCGAAGCTACATCACTCTGACAGCAGTGGATATAGGCCGGATTCTAGAGAACGAGAAAATCGCATTGAAGGGTTGACTTGCATGGGATCGTTCTTATCCATATGATTTGTAAACTTCCTTCGCATTGCTGCGTCAAATTGAGAAATCACCGAGAGTATCTTATGAGGCTCAGACGACTTGCTCATCCTTCGGATCTCGCGCAGAAGACACATCCACTCAATCCGCATTAGAGGATATGTCATGTCGGTGAAACCTTCAGCATCAGGAGGTATCTGGTCGGCTTTTATAAACCGGTGAGCTGGCCATTGGCTATCGTTTGCGTTCCTAGCCCGTGGTATCCAACTTGTATCAAATAATGACTCTGCGCCTTCACAGTTAAACACAGGGCCGTCGAGAGCCAAGAAGTACATCCTATTCAGGGGTTAGAGCTTGACAGCGCCTGCATCTGAGTAGATAATTGCACTAGGGAATATTCATAGATTGACTATTATGCTATACTTGGGCGGGATTGATAAGGGAGTAGCGGCTTTTGCAATGTACTCACCAAATTCTTGATCGCACTTCCACTTGCCAAGGAGAAAAGCTGTGTAACGAGGGATCCAGATGCAAACCCATTCGCATGCCGAGTCGGCTAGCGATCCCAAGGAGTGCGGTCGCTTTTTCAGGTTGGCCAATTGCAAACAGAAATCCCTGGAATAACAGTCAGCGATGCTGCTTATGGCTTCGCTCAACCCACAGAAGCATTCGATCAGAATGTTAATAAGAAGTAGAGCTTGTACTTACTAGATAGTATAATAAGGCGCAGAATAACCAGTAATGCCTTGTAGTCAAGAGGTCAGCTCTAAAAAGGGCCAATTCAGTTGCCTGCTGATAATGTCGAATCATTTCTCGACGATCGTGACCTAATAATTTCTGAACATCTGTTGTCCGCATCGCAGCTATGCTCATCCCCTGTATGGCGAACATATACGCCTCCATCTCTTTCGGCATGCTGCTTTTGCCTATTCGGAAGGACGAAACCTTTTCTATGAAAGACCTTTCATGCAGGCCAGCCTTGGTCCAGGGGTCGACATTCTTAAAGAAGAATGCATGCAGGAGGTCTTCCTGCTCGACTGTTAGGTGAAGAGGTCCGAGACCACCTGAGGTTATGGGAGTAAATAGGGGCCACCTATTCATCTCATCAGCCGGCGCGGAGAGTAATTCTTTAGGTTCGGTATCTTCTACTTGTCAGCTGCCAAACTAGATTATGAAACCTTTCTTCCTTTGCATTTAGCCCCCGGGAAACAGAAACACAGGTTGACAAAGACTTGCAAAGATGAACCTGCCGAGGTTTGATTGATAAATATCGGCGTGAAATACTGGAACAGAAAATTATTGCAACTTACGCATCTCATGAATGTTCATCCAGTACATTGGGGACATGTAATAACTGGAAGAATTATCAAAAAGTTGGATTCCTTGGTGGTCTGAGTCCGCATTATACGCATCTCCACATCGACTTGTGGTGATTTCTTCCGGGGAAGGATGTCGCCCCGTGCTCTGAGACAAGTTACTGACATTGCCGGACTGATAACACATAGACATCATGGACATGTCCTGGACGAGGCGTTCGAGCTTCTCGATGCGGTCTTGGAGCCTTTGCTGACTCTCTTTCATCGCTGTACTGCCCTCAGAGGGGGTGTCGTAGATACACATATCATCATGGCGCCGACAATTCGTACATGGATTTCCCTTGTCGCATCGGACCTAGACATCAACAGTTAGACAATGTGATCAATATGACTGTGAGCATCTCTAGCGGACTCGCCTTCCTTCTCCGGCAATTACTACACGGCTTACAGACGGTATTCGGCGCATCGAAAGCGAAACTTGACATGGTGATAAACCTCGGCGCATGTAATAGCGACCTGAGCCGAGATGCTACCGTTGGAGCTTGCGTATATAGTTATATCCCTAGGACCATGTATTTACGTATATAAGTAATAAGTTCAGAAGCATCCAACACCAGACATCAAATGGCGGTATGGGAACTCCTGTGTTGCGAATGAGACTATCTGAGAAGCCGTCCTATAGTTAAAGTTATGGCGTGGGCGATCTCATCGAAGGCAAGGTTATAAACAATTCCACTCAATCAACGCTTTAACCAACGACGTTGAATCAATTCAACTCAATCAACTTAGGAAAGGAATGAGTTGTTGTTAATAACTATCTGCCATTAATTTACAACTACGTAACTTGGATTCCATGGTGCGCGCACGGATCATTTACACCGGTTACTGCGCAGCTTCGTCACTGTGTACTCAGTTACTCAGCTAACTCCACAGGATCCTCTATGTTTAGTCATTAACGTCCACTTGAAGGCCTTGGAATTGAACTGAAGAGAATTGAATAAATGTGGGGTGTAATATGTATAGGTGTACTAAAAATAGAGATTTGTAAAAGCCTATTGCCAAACGCCGATCATTAATTCCCGACATTTTTTCTTATACCCCCCCCCCCCCCCCCCCCAGTCTCACGTATCACGTAATAAGCGTGTGGGCGACTCGGCTAACAGCATATGAGCAAGTAAATATGCCGATTGAGTGTTTCGGTTGATGGCGCCGTTTAAGTGAGTGAGCGTAAGGGCGGTCTGTTTTTGTTTGACGGCGGCATTTAAAGGAGTGTGGGGGTAGTGGTTACCGGATCTTGACCAGAAAACCACGGTTGTTATATTGCGAAAAGAACCCCAGCGTGGTGGTGGTTTGGTTTGGCTTGGTTTCGATGGTTAGGGTTTATTCTCACGGCTCTCCCACTTAAGCCATTATAGGTGCTACCATTTTGATATAAATATAAGTACTGCTAAAAGGATAACATTTATGCTCTTAATATCCCTTACACCCCCCTAGTCTTCACGTATCATATACTGGGGGTTTGATGAAAAGCCGAATGCCGTTTTTAGTACCAGTGACAGGTCACCAGTGTGACAAGGGCTGTAATTAGGGCTTGGAATATATCAATTTAGCTAATAATTCTTTAGGGCCTCTAAAGGTGCTTATGGGTTCTAAGTTTCAATCTAAGTCTGAGGGTCGGCGACAAGTATTTTATAGACCTGCTGCCGCGGTACATATTCCTGGTACATATCTAGTCTGTTGAGGACGTAGCCGCCGTCTAGTAATCATAACTTCTGTTAGGCAGTCATATATTCCAACAGTATCGAATAATATCTAACAGCATTCCTGCATCTCGTATAGCTTCCAGCAGGTTTTGGCTCCAATAGCCGTGTGGCAACCAGCTACCGAATATCTGACGTATACCTACCGGAACTTCACCACGGCCAGTCTATTGGGGGATCTTTTTTTGCCATTCGTTATATGGTATTTGGTCGGCGTCCTGTGTGTGTTTGACAGTAACGTAACAAGCGTGTGAGTAATTCGATCCGTCTGACAGCGTTAGAGTATGTAGATATAACGTTCAAATAGGTGTAGTACTAGCTACCGGAGCTTCACCAGAAAACCATGGTTGTTATATATATCGAACCTAAGGGTGATGATGTGGCTTTGGTTTAGTGTAAGAATATTCTAACGGCTCTTTTACTTGAGCTGTTACAGTTGTTACCATTCTAATGTGAGTATTAGTACTGCTTGAAGGATAAATATCTTCTACGATTTTATTATCCCTTATATTCCCTCAAGCCTTACGTATTACAATTTAAATATATAAAGGTATTATTGGAACTCCCAATAAAGTAATGTGTATATCAATTAGTAAAATCAAAGTAGAATAATGTATATATATATACATACTTATTCCCCCCGCTCTATTTCCAATTGTTTGGTTTACTATAGTTAATCACGTTATAGATACGTTACACTTAACTCATGATGCAAATGTAAATTATATCATACGGCTTTAGTACTCGCTTTGTCGCTACTTCTTTAATAGCTGTGATGCCGATTTCTCTCGGGGCGCAAAGGCCCAGGGAGGAGGTGGCGTGACTAGAATGATATAAGATTATGCAAAGAGCACGATAGTTGAATTGTAGGCGAACGTAAGCCTATGACTTCAAAATACGCAGACTCGGTTGTAAAGACTCGATACTAGTTATAGGCAAATATAGTCCCCTTCAACTCCTAACAATTACTCTGACACCTTTACTCTCTCTTTTTGGCATTGGCCTAACCATGTCTAAAATGAAATCCACGTCAGTCCGATTCGTCTTATATAGCTGGAGCTCGTGCCGGCGAAATACTGTGGCGAGCGCCGTGGTGAGTTCCATATATGCCAAGTGTATTCCAATGCATGCCCGAGACCCCTTACTAAATGGTACTAAATAGTGAGATAAGGGATGCACACCGCCTGGGCCTTTGGGATCACCAAGCCACCGCTCAGGTCGGAATTCAAGAGGCATAGGGAAAATGGTCTCATTAGTGTGCATATGATATGCATCCATGCCAACGATTACGCCGGGTGGAATCTTGATATCGCCGTATTTCCAAACACCGAGACGGTTAACCCGCGGGAGACGCTGAACCTGGCCATATCCGAGACGCAAACCTAAAGAACGCACGTTAATGCACGGAACTTGGATTTCAACGGGAAAGTCATCTCACCTTCCGCTATCACAGCTGACAAATAAGGAAGCTTCTCGAGTTGGTCCCAAGGAAGGATCTCGTTGGGATTAGGCATAGCTCCAATCAGCTCAGCCTTGAGACGAGCTTGTATATCTGGATTGTCAAGAATGTGGAAGCAAGCTACTGTCAGCGTCCACATGACAGTTTCCTGCCCTGCACCATTGATACTCGTGGATTCTTCCACCAGTCTTTTCAGAGACAGTTCTTGTGATGGTAAGTTTGACGCAAGTATATCATGGAAGATTGTCGGTTGAGAACCCTCTTTTGCTGCAATGTTCTCACCCGAAAGAATCTCTTCGAGCTGACAAATGGTTGCCTACGAGCAGATCAGAAAGTTTTCTTGCATCGAGACCACAAACGAAACAGCCTACTTGTCGGTATTCGAGAATTGGTTTGAAAGGCGGCACTATTATACCCAGAATGTGGTCAGGAACCCAGTTCATGGTCTCGACCAGAAGCCTGAAATGAGCATTCCAGTGAGCTGACCATGCGAGGTTTCCCAAAGCACTAGAGAATGGCGATTTAAAATCAGGTGCAGAGGAATAATCTGTCGATCGACCGAAGGCCAGCTCAGTTATCACATCAGCGGTCATACTTCCCCACACGTCATTCAAATTAATCACCCGCTCTGTTCCCGCATATTCCGTCGATAGACGGTGCGAGATGCGATCTGTGATTTGTTGTAGGTTGCCGTTCAAGGTCCGAACGCGAGCCTTGGAGAAAAAAGGGGCTATTGCTGTACGGCGGGTGCGATGATGTTCAGCAGTCGTAGTGCTGAAAGTGGCGTTTGGGATGTTGAATCGATACTTGAATCTGTTGCTCTTATCGATCGGCTTCGACGGTGAGCTGTTGCAGTATATCTCACTGTAGTATTCCGGGTCGTCTATGTGTAGCTCGTTAGGGTTAATGCGTACCACCGGGCCATATTTCTCATGCATCCGCCTGACCTCAAAGCTGAACTGGCCGCCACCACCGTTGCTGACTAGGTCATAGTATGCTTCGTACCAATAAGTCAGAGCTGCCAGCTTGGGCCCCGGGAACTTTGCCAAAGGACTGAAATAGAGCCTGCAGACTGCCAGATAGAAGAAATATAGCACAAAACCCCAACCTAACGCTGTAGCAAGGAGTGTCATATTCAAGACGCCCAATTCGGGGACATAGCCGTGAGTAGCATTCATCGGATCAATACACTCAATGGCGAAGACCTGGAACCCCATATGTCTCAATGCAGCCAGCTGAAAGAGCCCTATGTTCTTTAGCGCTTGTAGTCGGAGCCTAGAAGCTGGTGAGAACGGTAGACTGATGATGTATCCACTGTCGATCTACACGAAGTACCTATCACAATTCTGTTCACTACATGGCTCATATTCCATTTCTACTCAGTTCATTAGAAAGCTGTAGCATGGTTTTATTTAAATTACAGTGGTGATTCTTCAACGTTGCCATCTAGGATCATCGAACTAAAACAGGCACACAGGTAACACGAACATAAGCGCCAAATGCAAGCTTAATTATTCTCACGTATTAGCGATAGGCTGTATCGAGAATAGAAGGGCGGTGGCTTGGATAGCTCTTACTGACCTCATCTCCGCCGGCCACGGCGGAACAGAGCTCGCTGCTTGTCCAACTATGGTGCCTTGAACCAATCGGGTTGGCCTTGTGTCCGTGGCGATGTTTCAGTAGGGCCGAGACCCCCCATCAGGCTTGGAATGCTAGGTATGTGAAAAAGAAACGTTCAGCTTCGAACTAGATTCTATTGATTTGTAAACCCGGACATAGATCTAGATAGTACAGCTTTCTACCCTTAGCAGCACAAACTTCCGCCGGGCTCTTTTTGTTCAGCAAGGTTTGCCTCATGACAAATCAGTTTGATTATCCAAAGAAGCGCCAGCGCAAAGGACTATAAGGTAGTCTATATTTACCTAAATTTTTTTTTTGAAACAGACTTCTTGAACCATCATCGAATATTCTTAGCTCTACATTGAGACACGGTGACCAAACTTCCTAGAGACGAGCGTTTTATCATGACTACCAACGTCTTCATCAGTGGCATTAGTCGCGGTATGTACACTAAGCATCACATTGGATGGCCTACTCCTTTTCCGTAGAATATCTCTAAACGCATACTAACGAAAACAATACGTCCAGGCCTTGGCAAGTCATTGGCCGAGTCTTACCTCCTCCGACCACACTACATTGTGATTGGAAGTGTCCGCGACAGCACTACCCCGAGCGCGCAGGAGCTCAATAAACTACCCGCTGGCACCGGCTCGCGCCTAGTCATTGTTTCCATCGAGAGTACATCCGACACAGATGTTCCAAAGGCTGTTAAGGCGATTGAGGCTGCCGGCGTTACTCATCTAGACCTAGTCATTGCCAACGCTGGTATATGCCCGACCCCAGGACCACTTGATGCGCTATCTACCAAAGACGTACTCGATGCTTTCCAGGTTAACGCGATCGGGACTATCCATCTTTTCCACGGCCTAAAGCCTCTACTTGAGAAAGCCCCAAGCTCGCCCAAGTGGTGCTACATGTCGACTGGCGCCGCTTCCCTTGCACGTCTGGACGTCCACCAGGCCCACGGAGTAGCAGCTTACGGGATGACGAAGGCGGCTGCTAACTTCTTCACCTTGTAAGAACTATGTTCAGACCTACGATTGCCTTCCTACCTTTTCTCATTGTTTTTTCTAATGCGTTCATCTACCTATTGCTTACATTGGTCATCATAGGGCGATACATAGCGCGAATAAGTGGCTTACCGTATTTGCTATACACCCTGGGTAAGTTCGATGATATAGGTATACTAGAACCGAATACAAGTTACTAATTCGATGATAGCTTAGTGCAAACGGAGATGGGTAATACTGGCGCACGGATGGCGGGTATGGAGAAAGCCCCGAACACGGTCGAGGAGAGCACTGAGAAGAGTATAGCCGTGGTAAGTGTACTGTACTCGAAATATTCTTGTTCAGATACTAATCTACTATCAGATTGACAGTGCGACGCGTGATGCCATAGGCGGACGGTTCATCAATGTTATCGATGGTTCTGAGTTTCCTTGGTAAATGTAGATATGGGACTGTCTATAGTCGGCGACTTTTAAAAAAATCATAGAGGAACGAGAGAGCGCAACCCTCTAATCTTGTAGCGACATCGTAGCTTATCTATACCACATACTTATAAGTTGTTTCAAAAGTCGATCGTAAGAAATTTTTTATGCAGCATCTTTGTAATTGTTAGTAGTTTAGTAATCAACTTTAGCGCTAAGTGATAGAAGAAAGAAAGAATGTAGTGAAATAGATGTAGTTTACAGGTATCATAAGTAGGGTATTATTAGTAGTCCTTGCGGAGATATCCCCCTACTATATAGCCACAGGTTGTGGACGTCCCAGCTACCTGAATTACTAGCCACCCATTATTCCCACAGAGGCATGTCCTGTACATAATATAGGACCTCAATTTGCAAACCAACCTGAAGTGGGCCTTGTGACTGTGGCCGCGGTCCGACGGCGTGTCCACAGTCCTTGTGCCGTGACATCTACAATCTGCTCGATCCAATGCATGCTTGATATGAAATATTCAAGTCTAATTTTAACAAAAGTTTCCTTACCTGGGATTCTTCCAAATCTGGCCGCATTCGAAGATGTTAAGCTCTCTGGCTCTTTACCTGTACTATCTCTACCCTGCCACTTAGATCACTGATGTATCTTTCCTTGAGGGAATTTTTGATAACTGTGGTATTTTAAAACGCAAGTATAGTCTACATGTAGTGTAGAGTTACATTGTGGTCGAGCCTCAAGAGCGGCGTCTGATAGGATCTGGTGATAATTCAGCCCGCATCGCACCCCACAGAAGACTGGACTAGGTCTATCGGTCATGCATCTCACTTTTGCCTCTTGTTTAATTTTCCTATTATAACTATTGAGATGATACGACACTTCTATGTTACCTTCAATCGATGTGGCGCAAAGGGTTGCTTGAGGCAGCCTCAGGTCATACATCAGGGGACCCCTCTAGCGATACGGTCATCTTCTGCTGCTTATGTCCACTGTTCTTTGCAACTCTCGATCCCATGGCCCAGTATCATCAGAAGTTAGATATTTTGTTAAGTATTAGCTCTAGAAATACTTATTCAGGGTTTTCATTTTGAGTTCGGGGGTCTACGTTCTCACGTGGTTCAAGTGCCTTCCAAGAATTTCCTATATTTACCTCCAATAAAGATCTTCCCAATGTCACTACAACCACAGGCTGTCAACACCACATACCCATTTAAACTCCATGGCACACCACAACCCGGGAAGAGGCTCCCAGAAGTTTCTCCTCGCCGAAGGATACAGAACAGAATTGCACAACGCAAGTTCAGAGGTGAGTGCGCCAGCTGGCAGAGAGTATTGACTAAGTATTGAGTGTAGCAAGATGAGCTGACGACTCCTACGTTTAGAAAGGATGGCTTCGAAGAAATCAACACAAGATAAGAGTCTCGCACGATGGGATACAGATATGAGAGAGCAAGACTTGGCTGGGATCAATTTGTCCTGCGTCAATGATCATCTCAACGATACTGACAGGTTGGAATTAACGATGAGCTGTGCGCAGCTTTTTGACGCACCAGAGATGCCAGTGATGACCAATGTAATGCCGGATAGCAACTATAGCAGTACGCCACGCCAACTTATATCCCACTATAGCACTTCGTCCGAAGCTGTAGGAATATCATCAACTTTGCCGAGCCTTGCGACAACACCAGCATCACTCGATTATGACGTAAGTCACCCACACATGTTAGGTTGCTCTACGCCAGGGACTCAAGATGCAACGAACGTGGCGCTGGATGTCGGCTTAGGATGCCTTGGACCCGAGACAGATATCGAACAAGGACGAACGGAACATCCGCGGATACAATCAAGCAAAGCGCTCATATCGCCAACATGGCGTAGCCCTGACCTACATGAGGCCATGCGAAGTACAAATCGCAGTAGTTCCGGCATACCGGCAACCAGAGTGTATCCTCAAACTAGTTACGAGCACAGTATAGAACTGTCATCTCCCTCCGAATCATCGATACAACCACTGCTGCATGTTGCAGCGCGCTCACGGAACCGCAGGGTGATGACAACATTACTGAAGCATGGAGCAGTCCAGGTCGATGACCAGGATAGCCAAGGTCAGACATCGCTCCACATCGCAGCCGAGCTCGGCGACGAGGCACTAGTGCTGCTACTTCTCTGCCATGGCGCCGACCCCCACGTGTGCGATAACTGTGGCCAAAGTCCCTTGTACCTTGCTGTCTCGGGTGGTCACAACGAGATAGTCGAGTCCCTGCTCGAGCATGGCAATGGCGCTAAGTCGCGGATGGTAGAGTGTGCAGACTACATGTGAAATATAGTAGGTAGACACTGTTCGATAAGCGTACACAGGATCTAGAGGCCAGACTTACAATTTAGCACAATATAGAACACATGGGTATAAGGAAATGAAAAAGATTAGAAAGGGTCGATTATAATTTTTAGTGCATAGGTTCAACTATTATCTTAGATAATAGAGTATATTCGTAGATAATCTGGTGCTACTTGCTATTCTAGTGAAGTAAGCCCATGAAGTCACACGTTAAGTAAAAGCACATATAGGACGCCTAGATAGAAGCTTCATAAGAAGTCACCACCAAATTTAAACGCTGGTTGATTTAGATAATTCAGACTTCTCAAATAGAGTAAAATATCGTTTCTATACAATGCAATTGTGATTTCTAATCGCGTGTGGTGTTGAAATAGTAACCGCTAAGGTTAGACGCATTGTGTAAGTTCTCTTTTCTTCTTCTTTTCGGTTCTCAACGAGTCATTGATAGTATTAAGCCACGCCATTTCTATCTATGTCATTCTATGATTGCATATTTCCGAATATTTAATAAGTTTCAAAAACTATAATTATGTGGATAATCAAACATATTCAACGGGGTCAATATCAGCAACTATTGGAAAGCGCCGAAGGATCGCAACACGCTGACACTCAATACTGCCACCACTGTGTACAAGAGGGGGAGTTGAGAAAAAGGTTGGTGTGACAGTGTTTCTCGCGCCGGAGATGCAGAAGATTCACATGGGTTGATTCGCATGAAAAAGCATAAATATTAACCTATGATATCAATGCATTAAGATACGAAAAGGAACCGGGACATCAAGGAATGAATCTCAAGGAGCTCCGCCGAGTCATTCGGCCGAAAGATGTGCTTGTGGGATGGGATAAGGCACAATCTCCTGGGGGGGCACGAGATGTCTTAGATTTTTAGATCATCGCGCCAGGTATATCATGCTTACATGCAGTTTGCTATGCGGCTTATATGCAGTCTGACATTACAGTGTATCTACGAACTGAATATCTAGATAGCAGGAATACGCAATATGGATAAGACCCCAAAGGAATTTTGATGTGCAATCTTCATCCCTGTAATCCAGCTTTAGAGTGATGACTTTCTGCCATTGTCAGCCTGTTCTGTCTTGCTACCCATTTCACGGTTAGCCTAGGTTATTTTCTATGTATTTCTGTATTTTCTATTACATTCAACATTTGAATCGCGATATCTCCTTAACATACTATAACAAAGGGCCGAACATCTGGGGATATAAACCAGAGCACACTTAAACAGTTAGTATTTGGTCCCGTCCCACACACCCCTCTAGCTTAGCTCTCCATAATACACACAACACATATTGCAGATAGCTTCGTCTAGAGGAATGCAGGCCTTTTAGCTACTCTTCCTCACACGCAGCCTGAGGCCCCGTGTGACGTTTCCATTATCTCACTATAGATAGTCCATAGACAAACATATGGGAGTCAAGGTTGTAATCCACTCCACGCTAATCCACGCGTGGGCCACTTTGTGGGAGCCACTCCACTCCATTCCACTCCATCTGGCCTTGCTGCTGACTAATCCACGTCCACTTGAGGCTCTCGTGGGTGGAAGTGGGTGGGTGGGTGGACTAACTGTGGAGTTGGAGGTCTGCTGTTAGTAATTACTAGCAAAATTACTGATTTTCCTAACAGGTATTATGGCTGATAGCTGTGGCTGATATATGGCTGACAGCTGTGGCTGATATATGGCTGACAGCTGTGGCTGATTGTGGCTAGTATACGCCTCATCCGTAACTGATATACCCCTTTAATCCACGTCCACTTTGTGGCCACCCACTCCATATACACCTCCCGTGGGCCCACTCCACACAGCTCTATCGTGGGATAAGGGCCACCCACTCCACTCAAGCCACTGGTGGAGTGGGTGGAGTGGATTACAACCCTGATGGGAGTATAATCAATGAGATACGGTAGCCGTGCCTATTCAATATAATCAAATCGAATCTAGAACTATATGAAACTCCTCTATGTCGTAAATAATACAAGGTGTTACAGCCCCGTTTTGCAGAGTCGTCCATTCCCGTCCGGGCTCCATGCTTCACTTCCAACACCTGTAAATGCGTAGAAAATGTTATCAGGGTCATTGGCAGTCTTGATCTGTCTCAGCCTATCGTAGTTTGAGCCGTAGAAAGTAGACTGCCAGTTCGACTGCTGCCAGCTGGCCTCGTTCAAGTACGCACCCGTACCCGGCGTAGCAGCTTCGAGAGTCGGCATGACGCGATTACTCAGCTCGTCTTGCAATATTGCTGCGTCGTCCCAATTCCGGGACCAATCCCACGAAGCACCAACAATCATACTCAAGAAGGCGTCGTCAAAGTTAGGCGACACGGCATTGTCAGCAACGGCATCGATGACTTTAACGGCGCTATTGGTGTTGAGCGCGGTGATGGCCAACCAAAATCTTCCACCTTCTGTGGTGGCACGAAGAGCATTCACGATATTCGATGTACCTTTTGCCACGTTGTGCCGCGAGACGAAGCGGCCACCCATCACAGGACTGAGAGGATTCGGTGCGATTACGGGCTCCAAGGTCGAGGAATACAAGTCGAGATAACTGTTCTCCTCGTTCAGGGTTACACTTAACGTCGAGTTCACATACTTTCCCTTTCCTGCCTCTCTATGTTCAATTGCCGAGATCATATTCGTGAGCAGTTTCCCAAGTCCGGATTTCGTATAGCCGGGCGCCATCAGGGCAAAGACGTCCAAACTGGTGTTTGTAACTTCAAATACGGATATAATGCCGTTCTTGTCGACAAGAACCTGCAGCTCTGAAAGGAAATGACCAACCGTATTCCAATACTCGTCAACACCGCCGACTGTCGCAACGCCAAATGACAGCGAAGCGCTGGCTATAGGACCATCCTCGAACAGGCGTACTGTCAAAGACACAACAACACCATAGGTACCACCGCCGCCGCCGCTCAGTGCCCAGTACAGGTCAGTGTTGTTGGTCGGAGTAGCTACGACGAGCTCGCCTGATGCCAACACTACCTCCCACTCTAAAACATTGTCGGCACCCATCCCGTAGAGCCCAGTCAAGAGCGAATGGCCTCCACCTTGGGTAAACCCTCCTGCGAAGCCCACATCTGGACAAGTGCCAACCACGACACGGTAGCCGTGGCCGGCGGCAAATTCAGCTGCAGCGCCTCCTTGCACTCCTGCTCCAGCTTTGAGGGCAGGCCCTGTATAGTAGGAGGACGTATAGTTCGAGATGAATTTCTGACTGCTGAGGTTATGGGTCCAGAGGGAAAGGGATCCTTTCCCGGTACTCTTTCCAAAGTAACTATTGCGAATGATTAGCTTCATTACAAAAAAGGGGGGGCGTGGCAGGCAGGTGGAGTAAATGAGAACCAGGTTTACTTACTCATGTCCCGAGTTTTTGATTACCAGGCGGACGTTGTTCTTCAGTGAAAATGCTAGCCCGGCAACAATATCTCCCACGCTGCTAACATTGATAGAATAGCTCGCATAGTTACCCAGTTCACATTGGGTCGACTTCAATGTGAACGGTACACAAGTTTGATTCTGGAACCAAGGATGGAGGATCTCAGCTGGCTGTGTAGTCCTGAAACGACATGAATTTGATTAGCTATTACTGGATGGATTCATTTGCAGACATCTTTACATGAATCCACGAGAAATTCTAGCTCACATGAGTGCAGGGACGTCCCATTGACTCCTAAGGTTGGCACATTCGGTCTCTGAGTATGTCGGATCGTGACAGACATGGGCAATAGGGTGAGTCGCAATCAGTCGACCGCCTACTGTGTGATTGAGGCTCTGCCATGTAAGGGATGTTGGCCAGCCTGCATCACCGGGTATATACCTGCAGGTCTCATTACTTGGTCTCGTCACGGCAGCGCGTGCACCCAGACCTGCAAACAGAACGCTAGCAATGATCGATAGGGCCATGGATATCGGTTGGTATTAACGATAATATCTCAGATGTTCTGACCTAGTAATAAGACACATATTCGACAGCGAAGGTTAGTTATATACTCTAGTTATCCATATGGTAATTCTATAGGATTATGATTAATCCCTGAACTGGTAATTATTCAAAGCCTAGACCCAGCTTCTATTTAGCCCCCATTCGTAAGTCATCAACCAAGTATGTCTTGTTCATTTACATGTTGCAGTCCCGAAGCCCAGGCTTTATTGTGGCGGCTTAGTTCTGAAGGAGCGCCGAAAGACAGCTGATCCTAAATATACTACCGAGCTACTAGTGGTCATAATAGGGCGGCGTAGCTGAGTGTGAGAGGCGCAAAGCACTGGATGCTATTCGTCAACGTTGTAGCAAAGTACAGGCAGATAAGATCTAAAGTCATACAAATTTATATATATAGATAATATAGCGATATACTAGCATCACTTAGCCTAACGCCCGGTATGGCCGAGAAACATCACAGAGGACAGACTATCGACTGTACGGTAGCCTAAAGTCACCTCTTTCCCATCACAGAATCCAGTTTCCTATCTTGATAGTGGCTAAAACAAGCTCTTCAGAATTTAGTAATTAAGCTACTCAGGGGTACCATGTATAGAACTAAGTTACAAGGTTGTGCAAGATTATACAACCCCGAGCATTTGAGCATGAGTCCTCGGGAAGGATGTCCAGCTATATAAGCTTACGCGTTCCCTAGAGATAAATCACTCGTAGAACTCGTAGACAATTCCGAGGTCCGCAGGAAGCATTGATACGAGAAAGAAATCTCGAACATAATATCTTGGTGCATTTTTAGTCAATGATGTAATGCGCAACTATTGGGTTTAACCCATTTACTATATGACGGAGCGACGCTTTATAACACAGGCTGTGTTGTAAATTACTTTTCAAGTCGTAGTGTAGAAGCATCCAAAGATTTGTATATTTTGCAAATTCTATTCCGCCACTTATCCTACTATTCTCCAAGTACTTTTCGGAGAAAAACAATTTGAGCATTTAGCACTTTTGTAGAGTCATGCCCACTCAACACATTCATATGCCCCTTGTTACGCACTATGTGTAATTCCTTTGGCCCCTGTAGCGCCTCATATATCATAGTTTTCTGCAGTTTGACTGGAGAAATCACATCATGCTCGGGTGTAACAACCATTGCGGGTGTGGGAGATACATGTGGCATGAGGCCGAACGGTTGGAATGCAGCAATATGGTAGTAGCTACTCAATGTAGTCCGCGACACGAAGTTAGGTTCGATTTCAGCTGCTCTAGAGATCATTCCGTAAACACCCTCGTCTTGGAAGCCAGTGCCAAACCCGACCGGGCTCTTTCCGTCCTCAGTTATCATGGGGATGTATACAGGTTCGTTCCCAGCGAGACGGGAATCTCGATCCTGCATTGCTTTGGATAGCACTTTTGGCCACTTGGAGTACTCCCAGATGGTTAGAGGGGACACGGAGACCACTGCTTTGACTCGTTTATCTAGGGCTGTAGCGCATAACGCTACCATTCCGCTGAAGGAGTAACCCCAGAAGGCGACTCGCGCTGGATCAACAATGGGGTGACTCCGCATAAACGTGAGGGCGTCATGATAGTCCTCAACATTACGAGCGGGATGGATTTCGTTTCGTGGTGTGCCTTCACTGGCTCCAACTGACCTAGGGTCGAAGCTGAGAACAGTGAACCCTGCTGCGTGAAAATATTCAGCGACTTCAGCAACAACCATTTCTTTAGTCATGTTAAACTAATGTCTTCTATTAGCGGCAGACATTCAATTATCTCAAACGAGCACCGACCGTACTCCTGGTGTCATAATTATGGCTGCGCTCCTCTGCTGTGCTGGGAAGAGCCAACCTCGGAGCGTGAGGCCATCGACAGTCTTAAACTCAACGTCTTCACGGTCGATCATGGTTGTGGACGACATGACTACCAAGTGTTTTCAGAGGTAAATATGGTATGGGTATTTGTGGAAAAAAATATAGCCGTGGTGATGTGAAGAAGTGAGGGCACTCCGAGTCTTCCTATTTCGTAGGTTTAGTTGTATCTTCATAACATCAAACTATAGTAGATATAGGTATGCGCTGTTCTAAAATTATATAACCCCTATTGTGCCTTTTGTGATTCCTTATTTGCTAGAATGCAGAGAAATTTGGGATAAGCGAGGGTCCTAAAACTTATAACAAGGGCTGTAATCAGGGCTTGGAATATATCAATTCAGCTAATAATTCTCTAGGGCCTCTGAGGGTATTTATGGTTTTAGGTTTTAATCTGAATCTAAGGGTCGGCGATAGGTCCTTTATAGATCTGTTGCCGCGGTACGTATTCCTGATATGTATTTAATCTGTTGCCGACGTAGCCGCTATCTGGTAATTATACTTTTTGTTAGACAGTCGTATATTTTAATAATATCGAATAATATCTAATAGTACCTAATATATATTTTCGTATAACATTCCTGCATCTCGTATAGCTTCCAATAGGTCTTAGCTCCAATAGCCGTATGACAAAAGCGCCGCGTAATATAGGCCAATTAGGTATTTAGTTTCACAAATCTGCTTACTCCCATGCATAGAATCATGTAAATAAGCAACATAATCAAGCCAAAGCTGCATATAATCCAGGGTTAAGATAAAAACTCAAAGAATGCAGTACCACCAATATCACCATGAGTTGGAATACCCTAGGAAATCATGACGCATAGAACCATAACGGCTTCAGATATTGTAGTATTGCAAATGTGCACTTCTCATGTGGAGGCCTCGATAACCTCTTAGGCAGGTAAGGATCAATTCCCAGTGATGAATCTTAAAAAGTATTATAAAACTGCTTCATCTGGATGTATCATGGACTCTTAACAAATCCGGCTGCTCTATATCACTGCATCACTGTAGTCGTTTTTATATTTACTGCTGTGCTCAGTACAGAACAGGCGGCACAATGGACCCTAGTTTATCTTCAACTTACTTGAACAATACTTACTCGAGCGTCACTAGTGAATGCTCCAGTTATGATGAATCTCAGAATGCTATCCCGGCACCTAAAAGGGCCGGTCGCACTCAGGTGCCAGTCGCCGTTGTCGGCATGGGTTGCCGGCTCCCAGGACACAGTAAGTCACCCACGGCATTATGGGACTTCCTCCAAAAGGGAGGTGTTGCCAAGAATGAGCCACCACCATCCCGGTTCCGCCTTGCTGGACACTATGATAAGTCTGGGAGACCACGGACAATGAAATCGCCTGGCGGTATGTTCATGGAAGACGTGGACCCCGCAGTATTCGATGGCCAGTTTTTCAATATCAGTCGAGCTGATTGCATGGCCATGGATCCACAGCAACGCCAGCTGCTAGAGGTGACTTATGAGTGTCTCGAGAACTCCGGAATAACCTTGGAGATACTGAGTGGTACCAGAACAGGCATCATTGTTGGCGTAAACTTCATCGGTATGTTATGGACGCCACCTCACGAGACAATCGACCTACCGTATGAGGGAAAAGTTCTATTAGCTAATCGTCTCAAAAACCTTAGACTATGGTGCTATTCAGAACCGTGATCCTGAGGATCGGGCCGATTCCATTACTATTGGACTGGCTTCATCTATCTTGAGCAACAGAATCAGTCACTTCTTGAACGTCAATGGTCCAAGGTATGTGACCTCCAAAACATCATCCCTAGGATAGTTGTATTATAGTCGTATATAGACTAATACAAGCCTGGTTTCAACAGTATGACAATAGACACGGCATGTTCTGCAAGTCTAGTAGCCGTGGATGTAGCCTGTCGCTATTTGGACAGTTTCCAAGCGGATAGCATGCTCGTGGAAGGAGCCAATATGTGGATGGTGCCCGAGCATAATGAGGAGATAGGTATGATGAACATGACACAGTCGGCTTCAGGAAAATGCCACAGTTTTGATGCCAAAGCCGACGGCTACGTCAAATCCGAAGGAGTCAACGCCATTTACTTGAAGAGACTAGATGATGCGATCCGCGACGGCGACCCAATACGTGCCGTAATCCGCGGAACCGCTGTCGGAGCATCCGGCCGCACGGCTGGCTTAGCTAATCCCAGTCCACATGCCCAGGCGCTTGTAATAAGGGCAGCGTATAGTAATGCCGGAATTACTGACTTCAAAGCCACGGGGTTTCTCGAGTGTCATGGAACTGGGACGCTAGCCGGAGACCCAGTAGAAGTGAGGGGTGCAGCATCCGTATTTGCGATGAACCGCGAAGATGGCGAAGAACTCATAATTGGATCTATCAAGAGCAATATCGGCCACTCAGAAGCAGCAGCAGGCCTCTCTGGGTTGATCAAAACAGTTATGGTAGTGGAAAACGGTGTCATCCCGGGCACCCCCCTATTCTTGACCCCGAACCCTAATATCGACTGGAAGGGCTCTCGAGTCACAGCGTCTAGAACATCTCTTAAGTGGCCAATCACGTCAGATATCCGACGTGCGAGTGTCAACTCATTTGGTTTCGGGGGTGCCAATGCTCACGTTGTTATCGAGCAGGGGCCGGTTTCACGTCATGTCTCTTCGCACAAGCAGGTGGCTGTAGATTTCTTCGATAGCGATGACGAAGGTGAGAATGGTGAAGGCAATGTGGGAGGAAATAACTCTCTACCAACTGTGTTGGTGTTTTCGGCTAATCATCAGACTTCGCTCAAAAACTACGTGAAGGCATTATCTGGTCATCTGCTCAACCCTACCGTGTCCATTGACCTTAGCGACTTAGCATACACTCTCTCCGAGAGGAGGAGCAGACACTATTACCGGGCATTTTCCATTTCGCGCTCGAGCAAGATAAATGTCGGTGAAGAGACGCTTATCTTGGGAAAACTAGCACCATCGCCTCCTAGAATTGGGTTCGTATTCACGGGCCAAGGTGCGCAGTGGTCACAGATGGGACTCGATCTCATGGAGACCTTCCCATTGGCAAAAAGTGTTATTCAATACCTTGATACAGTTTTGCAGGCACTTCCTGAAGCCCCCAAATGGACCCTTTTCAAAGAGCTAACCGAACCCCGAACCACCGAGGCACTGCGCCAGCCTGAATTCTCGCAGCCTCTTGTGACAGCTTTGCAGCTTGCACTTTTAGAGGTGTTGAGGTATTGGGGAATTAGGCCAAAGGCCGTCGTCGGCCACTCGTCCGGTGAGATCGCCGCAGCTGCAGCTGCCGGCTTGATCACACCGGCATGTGCTATTAAGACAGCCTTCTACCGCGGCCAGGCTGCTAAGGAGGTTGGCACACCTGCTGAGCCCGTGGGTATGCTCGCAGTAGGGGTCGGCCCCGAGACGGTTGAGAAGTATCTCGAGCCGATGGAAGGCAAGCTTCATATTGCTTGCTACAACAGCCCATCTAGCCTCACTTTGTCGGGCACTGTCTCTGCGTTGCAAAAGCTCTACAGTCGTCTGCAGAGAGAAGGCCATTTTGCTCGCATGCTTTTTGTCGATCTTGCGTATCACTCTGACTACATGGCGAATATTGGACAATTGTATCACGAGATGCTCCTACGTGATGATATGTGCAAGCAGATCAGAAAGTTCACCAATGACTCCTCCAGGGTCCGTATGTTCAGTTCCGTCACCGGGAAGCTGATGTTACCAACTGAAACCCCCGATGCCGCCTACTGGAAGGAAAACATGGTGTCTCCAGTGAAATTTACTCAAGCGGCATCTGAACTCCTGTGCGATACCCAAGATGGCGCTGACTTTCTCATTGAGCTGGGTCCCAGTAGTGCCCTATCAGGCCCGATTATGCAAATTAAGAAAAGCCTACCAGTCGGGGCCGCAACAGACGCGCCATATATGTCAGCCTTGGAACGTGGTCCGGATTCAACACTCCCCATGTATAACATGGCGGGCCAGCTATTTATTTCGGGAGGAACCATCGACCTAGCCAAAGTCAATCGAGTGAGCCTATCAAGCTCGAAACCAGCACCTAGCCTTGTTATCGATCTTCCTAATTATTCATGGAACCACTCAACCAGTTACTGGCACGAGACGCAGGCCAGCAAGGACTGGCGATTTAAGAAATTCATCAACCACGACCTTCTTGGCTCTAAAATGCCTGGAACGGCGTGGCAATCTCCCGTATTCAAGAAAGTGCTTAAGCTGGCCGAGTCGCCCTGGCTACGGGACCACAGGCTAGGTACTCAAGTGGTTCTCCCCGCTGCCGCCTATATCACGATGGCGGTGGAGGCCATGAACCAGACCGCCATGATGACACAGTGGAAAGAGCGGGAGCCCGCTAAGTATCGCTATCAGCTACGGGATGTGAAGTTTCATCGGGCATTGATGCTCGAGGAGAACTTCGAGAAGAGAATCACATTGGTACTCACTCCGCTACAAGGAGGATCTACCCGCTCCTGGTACGGATTTAGGGTGTACTCGGTTCAGGACGAGCTTTACACAGACCATAGCACTGGATCTATATGTGTTGAGACTAACTACGAAGAAATGACAGCGCCTATCGATACTATCGCACCCTTGGACCTACCAACGCCGGCCAGTGTGTGGTATAAGGCTTTAGCTGACGCAGGTTACAACTTTGGCCCTTGCTTCCAGAAGCACTTGAAGGTTGAGATGACTATTGGAAAGAGAAATACCCGGTCCATTGTAAACCTCGAACCTCCGTCGTCCTCTGCACATGCTCAGTCGAGGTACCCAATGCACCCGGCTGTTATGGACGCTTGCCTTCAGACAGGATCACCATCTCTCTTTAGCAGCGATCCTTCTTCTGTTACCACAGTGCTCGTTCCCAAGGTCATTGACAGTCTCTTCGTTACTGGTGGGCATGAGCTGCCTACAGAAGGCATCACACTCTCATCGGCCACTTTCCTAGGTGCTGGAAACAAAGATATTGCTCGCAATTATGCTACTAACGTTTCATTGTATAACCCCAAGAGCGGCGCCCTGCTCTTCGAGATGAAGGGCTTGGCATCGGGAGAAATCGAGACAAGTGAGAAAGAAGGCCCTAGCCATTCTTTCTCCCACCTTGTTTGGGACGCCGATATCGACATGCTGATGACCGCCGAGAGTCCCTTAGTGGAGCAGTACTTCACGTCCGGACATAAGACCGTCCAGGACGTCATCGATCTAGTTGTACACAATAAACCAGGTCTCAAGACCTTGGAATTGAACTTGAGCCCCGGGGATTCATCTAGCCTCTGGGTTCAAGATAATGGCAAGGGCCTGATTCGGGCAGCCTGCTCACAGTATCATCTTGCTTTGCGTGAAACTAAGACCCTAATTAGCGCCAAAGAAAAGCTATCCTCTCAAAGTAGGATGGGGCATTTTCACCTGTTAGATGTTACAAAAGCTGGAGCGGTAGTTTCAGGTATCAAGTTCGATCTCGCTATTATGAAGGCTGCGGAGGGTGCCAACACGGCTGCTGAACAAGGCAAAATTATGGAAGGCCTTAGGATTTCCGTCCGACAAGGAGGACATATCATAGCAGTTGGTATTAACGAACAGACGTTAGGTACTCTCGGTAGGGCGGTAGCTCTGCCATTCCTAGGGAAAAACATATGCATATGCCAGGTCCATGCAGCGAAGAACGAGGCAGGCGATGAAATAGCGAGTCGCCCGACAATCACCCATGTTAGCCTTCTTGACAGGGCAACCCAGCAGTCAACCAAAATGCGTGGGATCCTAAACGCCATAATTGAGAAACGATGGGATGTAAGAACATCCTCTGATCCACTGAAGGATATTTCAAGCGAGACGGTAGTCGTCGTTCTAGACGAGCTATTCATCAATGTGATAGATCGTTTAGACAACGAGCAATGGAAACTCCTCAAGGCGATCACACAGCAGAGATGCCGTCTTCTTTGGGTTACTGCGGGCGGGCATCTCAACGTCACAGATCCAACGATGGCTTGTGTTGCTGGACTTCTTCGCACTATTCGCGCCGAGGAGCAACTCGAGGTCATGTCTCTCGATGTCGCGATGTCAACTGGGGAATCAACCACTCTTGCTATCAGTTCATGTCTTGAGAGACTCTGCGCAACCAAGCTCGACCGGGGGCAAATGGATTACGAGTTCGTCGAGCGCGCCGGCGTCGTACATATCAGCCGTCTACTCCCTGACCCAAAGCTTAACCAGCTGCAGAGTAGCGAGGTTAGCGCTCGCAATACCGAGACCGTCAGCCTGCACGACTGCGATACGCTTCTTCGGCTTCAATGTGAGCGGTTAGGTAGCATGGACGCGATCAACTTTAGCGAGGCAGCACCCGAGCCAGTTCCCCTAAAGGACGGCGAGCTCGAGGTGGAGATCTATGCCGCTGGGCTCAACTACAAGGACGTTGTCATAACTATGGGCATCGTACCTGGAGATGAGACGGCGCTCGGACATGAAGCAGCTGGTGTGATTACCAAGGTTACGCCGGGCGTGGCGGTGTCGGGCTTCGACTTACATATTGGTCAGCGCGTGGTTGTCTTCAGTAAGGGTGCCTTTGCAAATCGAGTGCAGGTATCCCCTAGTCGCGTGCACCGGATTCCAGACTCCATGTCGTTCGAGGAGGCAGCAACACTCAGTGTCGCCTACCTGACAAGTATACATTCGCTCTTTGACGTGGCTAACCTCACCGAGGGCAAGCGTATTCTTATCCACTCCGCAGCGGGTGGAGTGGGCATTGCTGCTGTCCAGTTGGCTCAGTATGCCGGTGCTGAGGTGAGTTGGTTTCGTGGAAAGGTAAATATGGTACACTTACCATGCATATAGGTATTTGCGACTGTCAGTACAGATGATAAGAGGGAGTTCATTAAGTCGACCTTTGGCCTCAGCGATCATCGTATCTTTTATTCACGTAACACAGACTTCGCTGGCCAAATACTTACCGCTACAAACGGCGAGGGCGTCGATGTAGTGCTCAATTCTCTAGCGGGAGACATGCTAAACGAGTCATTCCGCATCCTCGCGGATGGAGGTATCATGGTGGAAATTGGTAAAAAGGATATTCTGGACCGTAACAGCCTACCAATGGCGCCATTTGACAGGAATATTTCGTTCAGGGGTGTCGACATGTCCCCAGAGAGAGTCCCTAATGTGCTTGTCGCAAGACTCATGTCTCAGATATTCAAACTTATCGATGGTCAATACATCAAGCCCATCAGCCCAATCCACCGATTTTCGTGGACCGACCTTCCCTCCGCCATGAGATTCATACGTGCAGGAAACCACATGGGTAAAATCGTGTTAAGTGATGATCCACACACGAACATCCAGGTGCCAGTAGGTTCTAGCGCACTCAAGCATTCTTAATAAAGCGTTGAATAATACGAAGTATGCTGACCTGATACTACCTGAAGGTTCGACGAGCTCCAAAGGTCATTCATTTCCATGATGACGCCTGCTACTTGGTCGTTGGCGGTCTTCGAGGTCTCTGCGGATCCCTCGCTATCTACTTGGCTAAGTCAGGCGCGAAGAACCTGGCTGTAATCTCACGTAGCGGACACACAGACGACAAGTCCCAAAATGTCGTGAAGCAGATCAACGCTCTAGGATCTCATATCGACCTACTCACGGCTGATATCAATGTGGCCGTGGATGTTGAGAAAGCTTTAAAGCAGACAGCTGTGCCTGTAGCAGGTATCATCCAAGGTGCAATGATACTGCGAGTAAGTTTAATCATGTTCTTTCGCCGTTGGAACAGGATGTACTCGACAATGGAGTCATCACCAGCTAACTGCTAACTGGTGCCACAGGATCGCCCCTTCAATTCAATGTCAATCACGGAGTATCACGAAGCCATGCAATGCAAGGTTAATGGGACATGGAACTTGCATAACACAGCAGAGAAACTTGGACTCGATCTCCAATTCTTCACTATGCTCTCTAGCATCTCAGGAGTTGTAGGAAACCGCGGCCAAGCCAACTACTCGGCTGCTAATGTATTCCTCGATTCTTTTGCTGAGTTCCGTAACCAGCGGGGACAAGCCGCCTGTTCGGTCAACCTCGGGGTAATCGAAGACGCCGGCTTTATTGCAGAAAATGCCGGCTTCGCAGCTAAACATTTTGACTCTCGTGTATTCAAGGGCATCAATTATAGTCTGCTGCGCAAGATCCTGTACTTTTCTATCCTTCAGCAGCAACTAAAGTCTCCTCAAACTCCTGCGAAATCTCTCCCACCAACCCAAATGGTGACAGGGCTCATTACTCCTCAACCTGCCGACTCCTTTCTCAGACATGATGCCCGTTTTTCTGCCCTGTTCACCAGCCAGGACGACACAGAGGTCATCAAGAGCAACGGTAGCAGTGGTAATGCCGAGGTACAGGCCCTGTTGCTCATGCTGCAGGTACCATCAACAGATTCAGCAGCTAAGCTAGCGGCCATGGTAGCCATAGTTAACAACTGCCTCGTACGAATGTTGCGGCTGTCGGAAACTATGGATCCTGCTCGTCCATTCTCTGTGTATGGCATTGACTCACTAAGTGCAGTTGAGGTGCGCAATTGGGTGAGGAGTGAGTTGGGCGCACTAGTAACAACGCTAGATATCATGAATGCCACATCGTTAAGGGCATTCTGCGAGAAGATCGTGGCCAAGCTAGTGACTAGTGATGAAAAGAAGTGATATTCCAGTGAGCGGAAGCAAGAGGAATCACGTCGCTAGGAACTTAGCATTCCTATCGAATCAGTCAACTTTAGTTATTTAAAGACACTTTTATTTTCTAAGACAGGATTGATTATAGCTTAATTGGTTATGTGGGTGAGGTACGTTTATTCGCTAATTGAATATACCACGGGGTAAGTATGTCTACTATTAGGAGGGACCATGGTGACCATAGTCATCCCGTAGATAAATGTGGTTTGAATACATAGTCTATCACGTCTTAACTTAGACTCAATTCAGCCTTCTATTCCGGGGATATATCACAGGAAGTACAGGACAGTCGTGCCTTGCTAGCGTACCTACATAAGTAGTTTTCTTATTTCATTCCTACAGGATAGCAATTATCCGGCATAAATCATTCACTATAGAATGTCCTGCCTAAGCACAAGTCTGCGTAGTTAATACGCATGGAAGTCTCTCGAAGAACTTTGCTTGTATGTAACGAAGCCGGAGTATGCTACCAGAGCCACAGGTATGTACCCTTTTGTCTCCATTAGGGTAGTTTACAGCACATGGTCCACAAAGAGCCTATGCGATGAGTGCTCCTTTGGTTACCTAGGTAGACTGCAAAGTAGGTACATTCCATCTGATTAATCCAAGGCACCCATTCCGCCGAGGCCGGCGGAGAGGCCATGGCTGTCGTACAGGGGTTAACAAACCGTTCATCTCTTCCGCCGGTATGGCGGTCTGCAGTTACGCCACAGAAGCTCCATCAGGTGTATCACCGAGACACATACATACCATCGGAGGTACCACTAATCAACATCTCGGACGCCGCCCCTCGGCGGTCGAGACTTGACTTGTTTAGCTAGTACTAGCGCCCTCTTACGGATGTTCGAAATTTTTCCAAATTGGCTCTAAGGGGGTGCTATCTTCGTATGTGTTATGTGACTACCTGTGTCTGACTTGGTGGTCGCATGTCCTCAACTACTACATAAACAAAGTTTGCAATGTAAGATGCCTACCTATTTGGGATGCGTACCTGTTGGTACTTGGACATTTGATATGCACTCATTATACTAGAATATGAGCAGTTGCCATTGGGCGCATCACTGACTAATACGATATCTTCTTGAGAAGGAGTCGTCCTCGACCTTTGTGTTACAAGCCGCACTCGACCGCCTATCATTTTGTATGTCTAAATAAACTTCTTGCTTTATTTAAATCAATGGTATTCCTCTATGTACCGGGGTACTGTCGCATTCCATTCAAGGACGTAAATCACATGATATGATCATTGACCTTGCCAGTTCTACTCATGATATTCTGTCCGTCTTTGTGCCTTATTTGTCAATGTCAAGGTCTTGAATCACGCCAGACTCTTTGGATCCCATCTCGTCTTGGAACGATCGCCAGATATCAATACGCAAATCACAGCATCGTCGACAAACAGAACATTGACAATCGATAGACCACGTGGCACGGGAGATATGCCGATTGCAAGTTTCGAACATGAGAAGCAGAACAACAGGCCACAAACTTTTCTGAGTGAAGAGACCATCCAAACTCCGATGCCGCTAGAATTGGAAAGGGAGAAAAGGTCTCCAGACCACAGCACTGCTTCCAATGAAACCCCTGTGCCCGTCAACGAACCACCACCACAAGACACGAATGAATATCCCAAAGGCTTCAGGCTCATAATTATCGTAGTAGCACTGATTCTTGGCATATTTCTAGTGTCTCTCGATAATGTGAGTAGACTAGTTCTACATCACCTTAAGGCTTTTATAGGGGGCACTTCCAGCTAACCGCCAAAGACTATCATAGCAACTGCGATCCCTAAGATCACAGACGAGTTTCATGGTCTCGAACAGGTAGCATGGTATGGATCTGCCTATTTCATGACGTTAGGAGGCTTCCAATCGACTTGGGGCAAAGCGTACAAGTACTTCCCGCTAAAGCTCTCTTTTCTGCTCTCGATCTTCATCTTCGAGCTGGGAAGCCTGGTATGCGGCGTCGCTCCTAATTCAACTGCCCTGTACGTCTGCTCATGAGCCTATGTATATCACCGAATTCGACTAACTATGATGTATAGAATCGTTGGTCGTGCCATTGCTGGTGTCGGCGCCGCTGGCATTGGGACAGGAGCATTCACTATCATCGCCTTCGCTGCCGAACCGAAGAAGCGACCAATGTTTACAGGGCTCATCGGGGCATCCTACGGCGTCGCGTCCGTCGTGGGCCCCTTGATGGGTGGCGCATTTGCCGACAGAGTCTCCTGGCGCTGGTGCTTCTATATCAACCTACCTATTGGCGGGCTATCCTTTCTAATCATCTTGGGATTTTTCAGTACGCCAAATGTTGCCAAGCCAGCCAAAGCTTCTCTTAAAGAGAAGGTTTTACAAATGGACCCTGTTGGCACGATTCTTGTTATGGGCGCTGTCATCTCGTACCTTTTAGCCTTACAGCATGGCGGGCAAACATACCCATGGCGGTCGAGCGACGTGATTGGGTTGTTAATCGGTTTCGGCGTTATTTCGATCGCGTTTGTTGGCTGGGAAGCTTTTCAAGGTGAGCGGGCTATGATAATCCCGTGGCTCATTAAGCAACGCATCGTTTGGGTAAACGGTCTGTATGCGTTCTTTTTCGCCGGCTCGTACTATATCGTCATTTATTACCTACCGATTTACTTCCAGAGTGTCGACGGTGTCAACCCTACTCTGTCAGGCATATACAATTTGCCACTAATTCTAGCCACCAGTATATCCATTCTCTCGTTGGGTGCTATAATCTCGTCGACAGGCATTGCGACCCCGATCATGGCAGTTTCGGCCGCTATCGCCACCGTCGGCGCGGGGCTGCTATACACCCTGGATATTGGGACCAGCACAGGGAAGTGGATCGGGTATCAGATTGTCGCCGGCGTTGGCTATGGCTTCGGTTTCCAGGCCCCTATCATCGTGGCACAAGCGAATGCGAAGCCAGAAGACATGGCAGCGGTGACGGCTATCATTCTATGTAAGTGGTCACATCCTGGACTTAATATCAGTCCCGCCCGTCCCAGTACATAGTTACACCTGGCTAACAATTCCTCGTCCCAAAATCCAGTTTTCCAGACATTGGGTGGCGCGTTCTTTGTCTCGGCAGCGCAATCCGCCTTCGTTAACCAGCTCATCAGCCAACTGCCCATTACAGAGCCAGGCGTCGACCCGGGTGTGGTGGTGGCGACGGGGGCGACGACGCTGCGCGTTGTTTTCGATGCGACGCAGCTTCCGGGAATCCTACTAGCATACATGACTGGCTTGAGGGTGGCATTCGCCATAGCTGTGGGCGCGGTTGGTCTTTCGTCCATATTTGGTCTGTTCAATAGCTGGCGGCGGCTCAGCCCAGAGGCGGTTAAGGACACTGGAGCTGCAGCTTGAGTTTAAGGGAAAGAGGAAAGAGGAGCTGTACATAAGGAGACAACTGTATATTGGTCTCAAAGGTGCCTCTGATGGTGCACGGTTTCTTTCCTGCTACGCTGAATGTGATATAAATGCCGATATGTTCGGTTAAGCACTATCATCAGGCTGGCAGCAGGCATATACTAGATATAACATTGCGACAGCATGGCGGCGACGAAAGTAAGACTAAATATTCTCAGGTAGGCCGCCAAATTCACTACATGATGCGCCAAAACCCGGGAGAACAGTACATAGGTATATAATTTGCAACCCTCTATACAAATAGGACAATTGATTGTTATTATGAGCGAGCAATATGAGCTGTGATCGTATTATAAGCTCTCAGGCACCTAAGTATTGAGCTTAAGCCATGAATATGCAGTAGGATCAGCGTGGGTTTAGCCATGCCAATCCCCTACCCTGTCTAAAATATTAGGGCGACATCCGTCCCATGCTACACTGGATCCACAGCATCAAATTGCCCGCCCTTAAGTAATATATAAACATATGGTGCAGTACGAACTCATCGTAGCTCACGAGCCGCCCTGCCAGCCAGTCCAATCTCCGCCTTGGCCCATGGCGCCTCTCATCAGGTGATCGAAGAAGGCCGTATCAACGCCCTGGAACGCCCAGTCATCCGCGCTAGCTGTCAACCCAGGATACAAGTACTGGCGTTGGAAGACCTGGTTGACTACACCAGGAAACTGCCGTCCGGCCTGCTCGACCATGCTGCCAGACGAGGGCTCCTCGGACTGCGGCTGCTGTACCGAAATGCCATCGAGATTGGAGTCTGGAGGGTTGTGCATGGTCACCGGCGCATCATATTGCTGCGCGGAGGCAAACGTCGGCGCGCCGCCCTCGCCAGCAGCGCCGAATTCGGACGCGTAGACTGGGCCACCGGCACCGAGGTCGGGTGGCGTTTCCTTGGAGATGGCGCCCTCGCGCGCGATGCGGATGGTCCCGAAATACGGGATGCCGATCCGCAACACGTTTGTCTCGTCTCGGACCTGCTGCGGTGGCGCGTCCGAAATGCGTATACTCTGGGTGCTGTACGCCTTCCCGTCAGCAGCGTCGGCTTCGATCGCGAGCAGGCGGCGCAGCAGGCTGGCGCTCTTAGCACTCAACGCGTCTTTGTTAACGCGGGCGACCTGTTGCATGTTCTCGAGTGCCTGCTCTAAGATAGCGCGATCCCCTAGGTGTTGATGCGCAAGAAAGTTCAGATTGCTACTGCTGCCGCCGCCGCTGCTGTTCGCGTGGCTGTCATGGCCGGAGTGTCGCCGCCGCCCATGACTATCAAGATGGGCTAGTAACAGTGTCAATGCAGCCATAAGCGCGAAGAAGTCAACGGCGCGGCAACAGTAGGCAACACGGTTGAAGCTACGGAACGTAATGAACCGCGTGAGCACCTCACGGGAGGCGTTTACACATGTCATCTGAGAATAGCCTTGCCTACTACTCTCAGCCGAGTTGAAGCCGAGCATGAATGGCAGGTGAAGCTGATTGAGCAAATTGTAGTGATAAAGCTGGTTGACGAGCCGCAGCATCTCCCAGAACACAGACTTGTCATCTTGACCAGCTAGTGTAGCAGTCGCCGGGAGGTTTGGTGCCAGCCACCATCTGCTCGGCATGATTTTAGCAGCTTGCTGCAGTTCCTTATCGATCTCCTGTGTCGTTGCGAAGTCGTACGATCCGGGGTCCGAGTCGTTTCGTTCTAAGATACGCGAGGCAATAGCGCAATGAACACGTTCCAACCGACCCATTGGCGTATCGTTCGCCAGCGCCGCATCGGATGCCATGCTCCGATCTGGGGAGCCTTGTGGGAGCCCCAGCATCAGACAGTGGAAACGATCTGTGTATACAATGCGGTGCCAGAAGAACTGTGGGTTGAACTTAGTGTTTGGGTCAATGGCCTTCAAAGGGTGACGCGTCGCACGGTAGATGCCCATTAGCTGCCCGATAACCAGCGCTCGCCGGAATGATATCCAAGCTCGTCGCAAGTTACCACAGTTCGCCTGGTATATCCCCTCCATCATGATACACTCCAGGCCCTCAACAGTACCCAGCAACTCATCATTAGTTGTAACCAAACTGGCAGCTGTGTCTGCGAGTCTCTTCATCATCACGCGAGGGTTTTCAGACAATTCTTTGATCTGTTCATGAGATTCTGGGTCAAGATACTGCAGAACCGTAGCTATAAGGAACATGTGTTTTGCCAAAAGTACTGGATGGGTATTTGGGCCGGGTATGTCAAGTAATGTACTTGGGGAATGGAGACCATTCCCTTCGAGCTCGGCGTAAGGCGTGGTCATGACTTGGTGAAAATAGATGGAGACATGAGCGCCAGCCTTCCACAGGACCTCAACATCCTCTCTAGGTGGTAAGGCCGCATGCAAAACCTGCGAGAGTTTCTCGTGTTTAGCTGCATCGATGTTCCCCAGCCTGGCGGCTATCTGGGAATCGGGGTTACGAAATGCATAACCATCGAGGTGATCGCTCTCAAGATTGAGTTCCTCCTAGGCTGCGATGTCAGCGCCCGAGTTGAGCAGGGGTCATCTCTGTTCATACCGGTGATGGCTGATACAGCGTAAGAGACCGAGAAGGGTTTGCCTCATTTGGGTACGGCGGGAGAACCGTGGGAAGAGAGGGCTCCTTGTCACTCGCAGCTAGCTGTGCGCTGGCTGTTTGGTTGACTGTCTTGAGTAGTTGCTCAATCAAACCCTCGATGCGCACCATGCGATCGATCATTTGAGGACCCGTATCACCTGAGAGATTGATCAATTCCTCGGGATACTCTTGGCTGACGCAGTTGGCTCCTCGTTTCTGACATTCAATGCAGACCGCATCCGACGCTGAAGCGAAAACGCATCTTACTTTCCGCCGTTTGCAATCCCAACAGCTACGCGTGCCCTTGCGGATCTTTCTGCGTTTCGCCTCTATCTCAGATTCGCCAGCAATTGATGGCGACTCATGGCGACGAGTTATGCCTATAGGAGGGGTAGACATGGCTTCTGCATACTACCGTTGAACTTCCGTTGGGTCACCACCAACTGCTACTCTTTCGATGGCCGAGCGCTCGATTGAAGACAGACGCTGAACAATCACTGTCCATTTCCATACGGTGAGACAAGGACAGGGCTAGTCTTCAGTCAATCAATCATAAGCCAGGCAGATGCTGATTAATAAATCAACAGTTACTGAAGGAAATTTAATTACTGGTTTCACAAGGCGTGAAATTAGGGATAAGCATCGTGGCGCTGTGGCTATCTATGAATGGGGGCTGAAAAGCACATAGATAGCAGCTCAGCCCCTGAGAACAAAGCATCACATATATCGAGGGGAAAAGTACGGAATATAATATTTCAAGTATTTCGAGTTTATAAAACAATATTTGTCATCTTTTCGTGCTTGAATGTATCCTGGAATCTTTATGATAGACCTGTCCACATTCCACCCTAATCAGAATGGGGTAGGGCGAAAAGCTGGAGGAGATTCATGAGGACAATGTTATCATAGCCTTGGAATTTAAGCATTGCAGTACGTAAGCAGAGCGATATTGATATGTATGTACAGCTTTGTGCCTAACAGGCTGATCATTCAATGCAGGAATGATTCTCATAATTCTTCCCCTGTCCTCGTCAGCAGGTTGTTGAAAGATATCTCAGCCTTACACGGTCGTCAATGCTCCAGGTGTCATGCTTGAGCCCTTCCACTGCTAGACGTTAAACCCCTCTCCTGTTCCTATTGTGAAACTCATCCATGAAATAATTACACCATTCACATCTCATTGCTTACTTTGAACGATACAGCAGCCCTTTCTTTCCCATCTCTTATGGTGGACAAGATTGTACTCTCCTGTGACCGACCTTATCTCCTATCTCTACCTTTGATGGAGCCAGAGGGAAATGAATGCTCTTCTTGGTCTTAAGAGTGCCGAAAAACCGACTCGGTAGCCTTTCCTGTTTCTTAGCTTGCTTTTTATTCTCCTGTATGGCCATGGGAATCATCCAGTTGAATATCTTTGGTTTCCTTTTCGACTTAACAATGGCACTGCACTTTTTGGACTGTAGGGATCTTGTAATCTTCGGCTTCTTTTGTCGAAATGCTCTGGGGGGCGGTACTGGCTTGGTGGCATATTCGAAGCGGACCCTGGTCCGGCGACATACTTTTTTTACCCATTTCCTCAGCCTGAACTTCTGGATGCGTTGAACGAGGGTGGTTGAAGATTCATTGGAATCAGGATTCTCAAAACGATACAGCGTTGTAACCGCTGCTGCTACGGGGTCTCCCGGGGGGCGCTCGAAAGCAACCGATGTCGGCCTTGCACTCGACGATGCGGTAGGGACAGGCTGATGTATTGTTGTAGGCGATGTCGATTCCGTCTCGTTGCTTAGACATACGGCATCTATGGAGCCGGCATTACTGGGTTGAATTGGAACGTCATCGTAAGATGTCGTATCGACAAGGGATGCTCGATAGTTCAAGAATTTGACTCGGAGATTCGAGTTGCTCGACGCTTCACTATTTAGAATGGGCACTATCCATTCTCTGCGAGGAACCCGCTCCGGAGCCTTTTGGTCTGCTTTATCCTTTGAATCGCTACAGAAATTTTCTTGCGGTACCATGGTGCACTGCTCCTGATTAGATGCTGCCGATACAATGTTGCAAAGAGAAGGCTTAGTAGTAAGGTCACTGCTGGTTGCTCTAGAGTCTGTCTCTGAAACATCGCCGGCGGCAGCTAGCTCTTCCATGAGGCTCTTAGCGGCTTTATTCTCTCCACCTAGGACATTATCTGTTGAGATGTCGCATGAGTCGCAAGTTGACTGTAATGAATATCGGCCGTAACGGGAATATTGAGACACCATATTTTGCGAAGAAGCAGTAGGCTCTGGGGAACGGGGGTGATCGGGCGAAGAACGAATGCCCTCTGAAGGATACGATGATGATGCGCTACGAATCTGTTCAAGAGAGGTTGGTGACTTGATGCTTGCTGTGACGCTTTCTTCGTCCGACTTCATATCCAGGTCGCGCTTGAACTGAGAACTAGGAGGGCAAATTGCCTTCGTTATCTCGTCTTGTTGTGTGAAAAGTCGGCCAGTCACTCTCCGCAATGAAGAGGAGGGTAGACTGACGTGACCAGATGTAGCATCGTATGCCGCCACAGATGATTTAGCTGATGACTGATCGATTATGCCTGAGGCAATAACTTGTCGCTCTTGTGTATGGAAGGATTTGGACTGAGTTCCCAACGGGATGTTCTGGGCACGAGTAGAAAGTGGTTGCAATTCATTTGCATCGGGATAATCATCGTCAATGCTTGTGATCTCTTGGCGATTCTCACCCTTCTCGAGCAGACTTGTAAATACTGACGAGATGTTTGTGCGTCGACGGCTCCGACTCCGTCCAATGTTGACGGTCGAGAACTTGCCGGGCTGCTCAGATCCGCCGGCGCCAGACCTGTCGCGAGTGAAAGCCCTGCTGGGCAGAGACCACCTGTGTAGGGACATGATAATAGTAGTAAGATCCTCGGCAGTGTAGCAATACGGCTATTCCTTACTCTACAATAGGCCGTACTTGGTTTACGAAGAGTAACATATGGAGGTTATATCTAGAATCACCAGTGTGGAGGGTCGTAGGGGGTTGGTTGGCATCTAATCATTGGGAGATTGCTCCCAAGGACGTTACTTACTGCCAGCTCAAGTTGTCTACTACCTAGGTAGAGAAGTAATTGAGTTTGGCTATTGAGGCTGGCAGGAACTCTGGCGGTTACTTCTTTTTCCTCATCTTCTCACCATCCTCCTCATGAGCGAGGGAAGGCATACTCGAACTTGAAATGTACTCAATAAGGTTCGCATCACTAGTTATTGGAAGTTTCGGACTGTAAGGAACTACCAACTTTCGATACCTATGAGCAAGATATTATAGACTCTATTTGAACGTCATACGTAACCAACAAGGTTCTAGCTTTAACATTCTAATAGACTAGATATACAGAATAACATTTAAGTCTGAAATATTCATTTCCGAGTTGCGGAGCCTTTTCGCTTTGCTACCTATATACCCATCACACCCTGCCCGCCATTTCTCCGACACTAATAAACTAATGACACTCTTTCAGTGACTCCGGCCTGGCCCGTACCGCCGACTATCAATTCCGTAGAACCTCCACCTTCAATACAACTTCAGTTCGTCTGCCACCCTTGAACCCCTTAAAAGCGTCCTTTGTCATCCACGTGCAGGATGCATCGTGGGACATATGAACCTTGCATGTTATGCCATCCACCCCTGCACGGCGAGGCTTGGTTTGTGGTAAGACGGACACCTTGATGGAATTATGGCTGCATGCTACATCGCAGAAGGGTGACCGGGGTGATTGCGTGCTCGATATCATCGTCCTAGACGACAGACTATATATACAGACATCTTCTCCCTCAATATTACTGCCTTTCTTACTTCTATTTCATGTTACTGACTTGCCGTTCGGTCACGCAAACTTGCCCCGTTTTCGCAGCATTTTTACTTGCGAAACTCAGAGATTTTTCGCCAAATAACAATTCTACGGGGCACAATATGTTGCACGTTACCGGTCCCCCTGTCTGTCGATGACGGCCAGTTGAAGAGAAGGAACAGGGCCTCTCGAAGACTCGTGCTAACATGGCTTACGGAGGCACGTACAAGGGATTAACTTGCTCACCTGTGGGACTGTTCAACTGTTGTCGACGACTGTCACCAAGATGCATGAGAAAGTCGGTGTTCGGTGTTCGTGGAAGCCCACAATTAGTACGACCTCGAGAGAAGCGGTACTGTATTGAACGGCGACCTGTCGAAGCTGCTAAGGGCGTCAGCCAGACGCTGCCAAGTGGTTAGGCGGAACCTAGGTCTTACATGCGAGTAATCGGCGACCTCACTTCCAGACGGCGAACACATTTCAGAGGGGAATGGCGCGATTGTTGCAGCAGGCACTGTGTTCGTCTTCGTCGATCACCGCAATTTTGCCCTATGCCATTGTTAGCGTTGGAGATGCTTCTTGTGTGGATTGCCGTCGGATACCCAAGCTGACATCTTCAATTGAGCCCCGCACAGCCGAGCGAGCGCGAGCGAGGCGATGGTAAGGTGAAGGACAGAGGAAAATGCTTTCCATGAGGATCTACGAAGGCCATTATGCTCCGCTACAGCAAGCCGAATTGATGCATACAGAGCGGGCTTTTCATCATTCCCCTCACGAAAGTCGTCCTATTCGGAGGCAGGATCGCAGGGATGATGATTTCCCTGCTCCCAGCGGGAATTGTAGCGTCTTCAATCATCGATATCCTCGGCGAGGTATCAATAGCTGTTTGGCGTTCTGTTGTATATAAAGACTAGTCTTGCGCCCGTCCAGTATGGCCTGGTTCGAATCGACAGCAGTCTATAACCACCCAATATTCCCAGTCGTCCTTATTGCAAAATTCGAGCCATGTATTCTCCTCAGTTTGCCCTCGCACTATCTGCTGTGCTAGCTTTCTTCCCCCTGAGCGTTTCGGCGACGCTTCCTTTTGGTCACTATGGCCCTGAAGGCACTGTGTTGTTTTTGAACGGCTTCCATTTCGTCTCCGGGCATAGTGATTGGGAGATATCTGCCAATCATTATTGTGTTATTATCGCTGATGACACTCTGCAATGCGCGGTCTATAACACGGCGACGACTCCTGCCCGCCTTGCCGGTATTGAATATATCATTACTACACCGGCCTTCGAGACTTTGGACTACGAAGGTAGGAGACTTTAGTCATTTTGACTAACGGCAAATAGCTTATTTGAAGCAGAACGGCAACTGTGGCATAGCCATGTCTACGAAATCACCAGCGGGTTCCTCATCGAACCAGGGTTGCCTAGCTCCGTGGACCACACCATTATGAAAGACGTCTGTACGTATACCCCTAACTCGTCATCCTCCCCTTCTCCCTGGCCTTCCGAGTGCAAGTTGCTGTTAAGGACCATTCGAGGCTTTGCAATTTCTAATTCTTAACGTTGTAGTGGTTGGAACATACGGGAAAACATTTCATACTTGGCGATACGACCAGCAGAATTCTTCTTATCCAAACGGTATTCCAGAGCTTGTCATGGGTTACACGGGAGACAACCAAATTACCCCTGACTTCGTTCACAAGCGAGATGAGCTCTTTGGCGTCAACACCACCGAAATCAAAGAGTCTCGCACCGATATCCCGGCCCCTGCGGTTGTTGCCGGAGCGGATAGCTGGAAGTGCGGCTTCGTCCTATCATTAGGCCTAGTTAACAAGACTGCGGACACGGAGTTTCCTCCTCATAACTAAGGCAGATTGTTCCGGAATACTATATATTCTAAGCCCAATTGAAAGTGCCTAACTTAGGCTGCCGCCCTAGGCCGGCCAAGCTTAGATGCTACTCTCTCGTTCTAAAGCAAGAGATCCCAGCGCAAAGCCCCAGAGGCATTGGCAAACATGTTAAGTAGACTCAAGGCTCTGTATAAATAGGAATAAATTACTCCCATGCTCACTACTTTCATGGCAATTCACTGGTTGGTGCACATTTGGGTGCTTTGGTCTAGACCTAAAGTTCTAGTTACTTGAATAGAACAACGTTCAAGCACTAGACATATCCGCACTTCAATCACTACCATGTACTGTATTTATCAAATTTGCAGTGAACTCTGATTTTATAAGAGAATCAAAGATGTTCGTAGTCTTCGCAGTGACTTGATACGTTCACATGGGAAAACCTTTATATATAAATGATGGCTCTAACCTATTGTCAGAAAACCGCCATACAATCAAATATGCCTTCATGGGTTCCTGGTTTCAGCACTCCAGACATACGATGGCTTAGAATTTGGGACATGCACCCTAACCTTGCTCGCATGGGATTGGACTCGGTCTCATCGTCAAACTTCCGGTTTATGACTACACCTTCTGGCCCGGCGTTGGCGTCGATGGGGATTGACATAGCTACAATCCAAAAGCCTTTGATTACGATGCCACGATGGAACCGTCGGGTGCCCTTGATACGTCGCATATGGGATATCCAGGGCCGACTGATTGTAATGAAATGTATTGTTGAAGATCTCGCTACTGCTTATAAAAGCAAAGAGGACCGTCTGTTAGCATTTGCAAGCACACTTGTTGCAGGCGGGAATGACCGTGGCCGTTGGCTTAACCCTGAGGAAATATCGTCACTCGATCAAATCCATCGGGGATTCATGGCTCTCGTCGAGCCATCGTCTAGCCCAATATCATATAGTGGATTCAGCCACCAAAAATGGGTTTCCAGCTTTTTCCGAGATGCAGTCTTTTGTGTGTGTTCTGAAGCTCACATGGTCTGTGACGAATCTTAGATAGAACGCCCTGACCTGTTCTTCGGTCCACTATTCTTTGAGCTTGTACAGGTAATTGAGACATCCAGCGATGATCGATACCGTCAAATGTTCGAAGATATTTCCTTATTCCTCGATATGGTTCGGCTACGGAATGAAGGACGAAAGGTTTTCCTATGTCAAGATGGCTACCTTGCCCTTGCTCCTAAGTTGTCAAACTCCGGAGACATCATTGCTCAATTGGACGGCTGTCGAGCTCTTTTCGTCCTACGGCCTGATTTGAAAGGTTCGTTTTATTTGGATGGTAAGGCATATGTATATGGAGTGATGGAACCTGAGCTGTCTGACAGGCAAAGGCAGCTTGGAGTCAGGGGCTCCCAGGAGGCGAAAGCAACAATTAACTGTCTTCGCAAAGATATACGCAGGGAATTTGTGATACAGTAATTTGAGGGAGGGCTACGCAAACACTGCTGGGTTCATGGAGACTATGTTGGGGGGCCTGTTAGTCTATAATAACGGATAGTAGATGTAAGACTGGAGTAGGGAGTGAGGCAGAAGGTAAGGCAAAAAACGTTGTATTAGAGGTGGAGAGTCTCCTGAGCTACTCTAATTATTCTAGTTATGTGTGAGGGGCACAGACCACCCCTACAGAGACGATAATCTATTATTTTAGGGAATGACTTGTACCTCTAGAGTGGTAATTGTAGCTCTGCATGGTACTTAATCAAGACGCGGAAGCGCCGATAATGCCGGTTTTATCACTGCTATCCCCGGACTCAGGTCAAAAGTGGCACTAATAGATGCATAGGGCTGACAACCACTTAGACTAGACTCCGCCTCTACAGTATGCTGGTTCTGGGCCACGATACAAAATAATTATCCCAATTGATTTTAACAACCTGGCTCAGAAACGCGTGGAAGCAACCACAAGGTGCCCACATACATACTAGTTCTCTTATAGGAATTCACCAGAGGATTTGCCCTGGCTCAGCTCCATGTATGTAAGCGGCGACCACTCTGATCCATAGTCGGTTTGAGCACTAAGAACATAAACAAATAACTGAGATATTCCAACAAGCCAGTATATTTATTCTGTCTCTCGTCATCTCGTAGAAGCACAGAATTGTCCAATATCTTTGCTCTAGGTTCAAACACTCGATAATCTTTACGTATTTTTTCAAGATGACTACAACTGTATTCCCGAAGCTCGCCGAGGTTGACAGCTTGACCATTCAAGCAATCGTCAACGATGAGATCGACCAGATCTCGTACTCCTCGCACCCAGCCGTGAAGCACCCCCAGTCGTTCATGGGTGCACCGCTAAAGCCTCTTCCCAGCGGTACGCAGCGAGGCGGTGCATCGAAAGAGATGAGAATGGATGGGCTGTGCTGTGGTGCGCACGGGCTGTCGCTATTGATCACAGTGACTAAGGATGGAAAATCCCATAGTCTACTCTTTGATACAGGGCCCGAGGAGGCCGTCTGGGAGAAGAATGTGACAAGGCTAGGGCTCGATCCTGGAGTCATCGAAAGGGTGGTGCTGTCGCACTGGCACCGCGATCATTCAGGGGGCATGCTCAGCGCAGTGCGTATGATTGAGGGGTCGAAGAAAGGCTCCAAGAATACTGACAAGGTTGTCGTGGATCTGCACCCCGACCGACCCGACTTCCGGGGCGTGATGGCCCACGAGCCGATTTCACTCGAGCCCGACCCGAGTTTCGCTGAGATCGAAGACGCAGGCGCCACGGTGTTTAAGAGTGCTGAGGTGCACACGGCGCTCGATGACACGTTCCTCATCTCTGGAGACATTCCCAGACGCACTTCGTACGAAGGCGGGATCCGCGGGGGCATTCGCTTCAACTCGGAGGGGAAATGGGAGAAAGACGAGCTCATCATGGATGAGCGACTGGTGATGTGTAACCTTAAGGGCAGGGGTCTCGTTGTTTTCACTGGCTGCAGTCATGCTGGTGTAGTGAACGTCTCGCGACACGCAGTTGAGCTAGGTGGAGGCGTCCCACTGCACACTGTTGTGGGAGGCTACCATCTAGCGGATGGAGCACCGGAGAAGTTGGAAAAGTCGATGGCAGATTTAAAGGCTCTCGAACCGACAGTTCTTATGCCAGGGCACTGTACTGGCTGGAGATTTAAAGTGAGCATTGAGAAAGAGATGCCGGGTTGTATGGCCCCTATATTTGGAGGTACAAGATATGAACTTATTTGAGTTTCGAAGGGGAAGGTTCTGAACAAAGACCTGTATAGTCCTGGAACACTTCCGATAAGACATTAACACTAAAAGGAAGATATAGAATAAGTAGCAAGAATATATTACGGAAAATCGTGATCTAACACATATCTTATGAAAGCTAAAACTTCCCACTCTTTGTAATTTTATATTTGATGTCCTATTTATGTATTAACATTCAGAAATATGGTCACAATTTCATCCAGTCCTGTTTGAGACTAATTGATATGCGTGTGTGCTCAGGCGTCCAATCTTCTAGCTTGGGTTGCCTGCAGCCATATCCGTCGTGTATAGGCCAAGATCAGTGTCCACTCGATGACTCATCTAGAGATACAGAATCTACCGGTGTACTTAGCAATACTTCTCTCTGTGAATGATATAGCAAAGACGGCCTATTCTGTAACATAGGTGAAGCTTCTTGGCCTTCGTCCATTACTACAGAAGCTTCAGATAGCCCATCATGGGACAACTGGAAACCGTAGTCCTGATTCCCATCATCTTTTTTATGACTTAAACTTAGCTTAATTTTGAGTAGGTCTTTAGAAACAGGATCCTCTCCCTTTCGCCCCTCCGGGGCTACCGCGGTGGCAATTTGTTCAGACCGCGTCGTGCGCAATATCGTCGAGAATCTCATGCTATAAGATGCTTGGTTGTGATGATAATAAATCACAAAGAGACCCCAGCAGACACAGAGAAAGATGTTGAAAGAAGCAAATCCCTATGGTATGTAAAGATACCCACGGTCATACTGGTAGACGTTGATACTGCCCCAGGTTGTCGTTACGATCTCTGCCTTATCGGCTTCCGGGAGTCGTAGAGCGGGCGAGCTCATTGTCGAGATGGTAATATTGTGAAACATTTGCTCGAGCAATATTCTAACATCATCTGCGATTAGACGCCGTTCGCCTTCAATAAAGTCGCGAAGTGCAGTTGCTCCTACTAGTCCATCATAATACATGAGATTGCTAGTTGTAGAGCCTGCAGCTGTGTCGTTTAATGTGGCGCCGAGTACCATGTTATTCATTGCATCAAGCATTGCAGTGTAAACAATGTTACTGTAGTCTGGCCGATCAATATCCACGGTTGTGTTCGACATGATGCTCTCATGAAGCTCAGCAGATCGCACTTCAACACGTTGAATAGAATTCTCGAATGAAAAGCCGACGTCATAGGTTGCGTTGTGCAGCTGACATTTTATGAGAGCTATGCTATCCTCAGCTGGGGAACTAGAAGTGAGGAAGAAATAATTTGTATTGGGTGCGCTGCTGCACTCGTTGCTCGAGTTAGTACCGTTGTGCCAATTAGGAGAAGTAAGGTTGTAGCAACTGCTGCCATTATCAATAGAAGACATATGTGACCAGGCGTTATACCTCAACACGAGAGATTCAGGGCCGTTCACGCCACCGAGGATTGTGTGCATTCCAGGTAGGTATGAGTGCTCCCGTGCTAGAGCTGCAGAGGTGTTCACTGCTTTCGTCTCTGTGCTTGACATCACTGTACATCCAAGCGCGGGGCCAATAAATGATAAACCGTACGATGAGTTTAGATTAGGTGGTGGAATAGGAAGGATATTCCTTTGGCTGACTGAAGAAAGGGTGGTAGAATATAAGTCACTGGACGGGCCGTTGCAAAGAACATCGAGATAAGTGTCATTGTCACCGTTGACTTTCCACATTGCTGTGTAATCAAGCTGGCAGGAGGCAAACTTCTGAGATCCGTGCCAGGACTGCTGTGGTTGGACAGGTCTAGGAGATGTTTGGTTTGTATATTTAACCACGGGTTGGACATTGATAGCACCCGGAGGGAAGACTGCAGCTAAGGGCAGGGACCTAGATAAAGTTAGCTAACTATCACACAAAATGAACAAGGCAGTATCCAGTCAGCGGTAAATATACCATATCATTAACGCTATAGCAAGAAGCTCTGGATGACTGAGCCACAGTCTTATGTTTCCAAGGTATAAGGCATTGTTGGACAAATCAAACAACATATCGAGATGGCCGATGCTCTCATCCGTTATTCTTAGACTGTGAAATAGCTGTTGTGCAAATGCAGCTCCCGTAGATATCGTCATGAACATTCTGAACAGAAAGGCAAGTGTTGTTCCAACAATGGTGATCAACTGCTGTTGTAGTAGTGTAGATACCGGTTGACCGTTATAGGATTCGTAGAACCGGTCATGGGATATAGCGGAGATAATGCCCATCAGAAACGTAGAGATCATTGTGGCTGGAGTCGTCCACCGGTCCAAGACGTTCAACTTCATTGTTTATACACGGTTTATAGTCAGATGATCCATCAAAGCTCTAAATAGCCGCGAGCTAAGGTGGTATAAGACGTTCAGTAGGAGTCTAAGCTACAAATGGGAACCTTGAAAGGCTGGAAAGGAAATGAAGCTACTGATAGGAGCTATTGTAGTTATTTGACGACTACATATGTACCTAGCTGCCTATGTAGAGCTTTTGTTTCACGTTACACCGGCTTTGCTACTGACAACATCATGACTATAAATAGCTTCGAAGACTTTAAGGCGATATACTTCCTCAAAAGCGCCACATTGTATTATGTAACCCCCAATATCTAAAAATACCTGGTATCGAATATATTACTACTCCGCATGTCGCATGTAAGAAATAGTTGCTAGGCGGCTCTTGATTTGCTATCTCACGGAAGACTTTCATAGGTGTACACAACGCAAGTAGCAACGTACCTTAGGCCTCAGATAATGGAAGGTCTCAATGAATTATGATCCTCGCTACTCGAATTAGGGCTTCAGGTCTCGGATTCGGGGAAATTTTCGTATTGGGGGCCGGTCCATTCGTTTCTCACAGCTGCTTTTTCTCGGCGGATGCCTAAAGTTTTCTTCGCTAGCTGATTTTCATTATCGCTTTACCCTTACTTGTCATGGGAGTTTAATGTCTTGAATCTCACTTCTCTTGTTTGTGTCAAGGAGAAACGGCATATACATAGTAGTTGATATTCATCCCTTTTCATACCTACATTTTAAATCATGGTGATGTACATAGTCCGGGTTGTAAATCGTGCCATAAATTCAACAAGCAAATTGGGTTCTAAAGATAAGTTTCTGAAACTCAGACCCTTAGATATTTTAATTGTAGTGTAGGAAACCAAAGATGGGTGAAGGTGAGTATTGAAATGCCGATGGTTACTTACTTAATGTAGCACATTTGCTGGCGAGCTGAGATATCGCTTAACTGCATATATGCAGTTAAGCCGCATACAGAAATGATGTCACGACTACATCGTACCACGGTAAACTGAATGTGCAGGAACTTTCTCTCTCTTTCACCACGGGACAAATGCGATTAGGCTCTGGTACACTCTCAGCTGAGGTGTCCTCTCTGAAGGGTTATCAACTGGCCTTAAAAGACGACGAATTTACGGTTATGCGATCATGAGATTTTTCCAGATACCTCAGCTGAGTCGCGTCAGGCAGTGCAAGAGGCTGACCTTTAGAGCGTCTCACCTGGTGCCGATCTCCAACGGGCCATTGAGAGCACATAGCCGCCCACCTGCTAGTCGATCTTGGTTGCATTCAAGTCAACTCTCACGTGGCATTTTCAGCTCCCGTAAACAACAACAGAGGGGGTCCAGTCTTGGTAAAGGTCCTATTGCAGTTGCGCCTGTCGTTCTTATTCTAGGCGGCTTGCTCATATACTCGCTCTATCCAGCCGATGAACTGCGCCGAGCCCGACTTGTCAAGCAGACAGAGGAGAAGGCTCAGGATGCTAAGAACCGTGAACAATCACAGACTGATGACACTGCATGGTCAAATTTCGCCAGTCGCTTCGAGGATTTTTCCAACGTGACCGACATTGAGTGGTCATCATTGTCCGATCGAATCGTCGACCTGATCTTACCAGAATGGTCCAAGGGTGTTCCCAGGCAGATTCGCAAGCTACAGCGAGAGCTTTCCTTGACAGAGGGATCTCTGGCTGACGTGATCTGGCAAGAAGCCCACGACCCATTCATCCATCCGGAGATCCGGTATTCTGCCAAGGTGCGCGTCTCAGACGAGCTCTGCGAGGAGGAGAAAGAGTTCTTGGCTCGCCGGAAGAAAATCGCAAAGGCTGCTTTAGCTAAGTATCTTGGCCTGAATGAGAAGGATATCAATCCCGACGATGTCCCTACCATTGCGATGTGTGGTTCTGGTGGCGGTCTGCGAGCTCTAGTCGCGGGTACTGGCTCGCTACTTGCCAGCCAAGAGGATGGACTGTTCGACTGTGTTACCTACACATCCGGCGTCAGTGGCTCTTGTTGGCTTCAGAGTATCTACCATTCATCTCTCACAAACTATCGATTTGAACATATCGTTGATCACATGAAGGCGAGGATAGGCGTTCACATTGCGTACCCACCAGCAGCGTTTTCTTCCGTGACCACCTCGCCAACGAACAAATTACTCCTTAGCAGCTTAGTTGAGAAGCTCAGAGGGGACCCCAACGCAGACTTTGGGCTCGTCGATGTTTACGGAATCCTCTTATCAGCACGGCTTCTCGTACCAAGGGGGGAGCTTGGCGTCAACGAGAGGGATTTCAAACTTTCCAACCAGAGAGACTATATCAAGTACGGACAGAGCCCCATGCCAATCTACACTGCAGTACGCCATGAGATCCCAGATGTAGGAAGTCTCGTTTCAAAATCTGGCGAGTCTCTTTCAGAACAAGCGAAAGAGATCGCAAAGCAGGAAGCTTGGTTTCAATGGTTTGAGATAACCCCCTATGAGTTTTTCTGCGAAGAGTTCAATGCTGGAATCCCGACCTGGGCTCTTGGCCGACGGTTCGACGGCGGCATAGATGTGCCGCCGTCAAGCGGATTTCATCTTCCCGAGATTCGCATGCCAATCCTGATGGGTATTTTCGGCAGCGCGTTCTGTGCAACACTAAGCCATTACTATCGTGAAGTACGGCCACTTGTGCGCAACCTCACAGGCTTCGCTGCCATTGACGAAATGATTCACGGACGTAATGAAGATTTGGAAAAGGTCCATCCGATTGATCCCGCTCAGATACCCAATTACACGTATAACATGGAAGGCAAGCTACGGTTCACGACGCCTACGACCATTCACAAAAACGAGTATATACAACTGATGGATGCGGGCATGTCAAACAATCTGCCCATTTACCCCTTACTCCGACCTGGCCGAGACGTCGACATTATCGTAGCATTCGACGCGTCGGCCGACGTCAAGACGGACAACTGGCTATCCGTGGCTGACGGCTACGCGCGGCAGCGCGGTATCAAAGGATGGCCCGTCGGCGTAGGTTGGCCGAAGGCCACCGACTCACCCCGGAAAATCGAGCAGCAACTAGACTCGGCGCAAGCGAACTCGGCCGTCGACTCCGTAGATAAACTGCAACAAGCGAAAGACGACCAAGACGCCCACCGAGCCGAAGCCGCTCGACAAGAAATCGCAGAGCAGAAGATGAAGGCGAAACACGACCAATCGCACCCGGAGGACTCGGAGCTGGGCTACTGCACGGTGTGGGTGGGAACGACGGAGGAGCGGTCGGCGTCGCCGCCGCCGCCGTCAAAGGCGCTGACGGACGACACGGCGTGGCAGCTGACGTCGCCGCACGCGGGGATCGCGGTGGCGTACCTCCCCTTCCTGCGGAACCCCAAGGTCGAGGCCGCGCTGGGGGGCGGCGGCGGCGGCGGCGACGTCGACCCGGCGCGCAGCGACTACATGTCGACGTGGAACTTCGTGTACACGCCGGAACAGATCGACCGCGTGGTCGCGCTCGCGCGCGCCAACTTCGCCGAGGGCCGCGACCAGGTCCGCCGCTGCGTCCGCGCCGTCTACGAGCGCAAGCGCAAGATGCGCGAGGAGCGCGAGGCTGCTGCTCGCCTCGAGAGTTATCGGCGCTTGTTGAGGCGCGGGACCGCGCATACGTTGGGTGAGGGCGATCATTTTAGCTAGGTGAGTAGCTGAGGGGTTAGGTTGGTCGGTTGGTTGCGAGGTAATAGGGTTTGCGCGGTGCGGTTCTGGGTTGGACTGCGCTGTGCTGTGTGTTATACTACTGTCTTCTTGAGTACCTACCTATATTGTGCAGTATCCGTGTTACTCAGTAGCTACTGGCCTAGATTTCCGTTGTATGATAATGATAGACTCGGGTGGTCTAGGACCTCTGGATGATTAGATACCCCAAAACAATTCAAGTACATATTTAATCTTTACACTCGATGGAAGAGTGGTAGGCATGGTGGTGATGGTGTTGGGTGGTGTAGTTCTTATGTGTATGTTTTCTACATCTTCGTAGTATAGTACAATGATATATAAATCCCACCCTGATCTGATGAGTGAGTCTTCCAGCCAAGCCAGATTTTCATAATACGGGCCTGTGTGATCTTCTCGCGGCTAATATCGCCAGATGGTACTACTACACATCTCTCACTTTCTCACTCTCTCTCATATCGAGAATGTCGTGTATCTTCATCCACATGGAATACACGTTTACACATACACACGATAAAAGCATGTCTGCCGTCCTTTCGAGAGAGTAAAAATCGTAGATTTGAATTTTTTGTTTTGTTTTGGAAAAACTACGATATTATCTCCCCGATATCCACATACGCGGGCTTCCACGGCACCGCGTCCTCGGCGAAGGTATCGCTGGGCACGCCGACCTGGGGGCCGGGGCTGTAGAGGTACCAGGCCTTGAGGGCGTTGATGGAGGCGGCGGTGCGGGCGGCGTCGAGGCTGGCGCCGGTGGCCTCGCCGAGCTTGTCGCGGCCGCTGAAGATGCCGACGACGAAGACGGGGGTGCGGGACAGGCGGCCGGTCTCGGAGAGCAGGCGGGCGACGGGGGGCTCGAAGCCCTCGCGGGCGCACAGGCGCGCGAGCTCGCGCGTCGGCAGCTTGAAGGCGAACAGGTGGTTCAGGTCGAGGCGGCGCGAGAGCACGTGCGCGCGCACGAAGGCCTTGGCCGCCTCGCGCCCGGCGTGCAGGTAGACGGCGCCGACGACGGCGTTGACGAGGTTCGCGTGCGCCGCCTTGGCCACGTCGTCGATCAGCACCTCCTTGTCGCGCGCGTTCTTGGCGCCGTCGACCTCGAGCTTGTCGGCCGACTCGGGACCCCCCGGCACGCCGCCCGGAACCAGCTCCCCGAACGCGTCGTCGTACAGCACCCGGCTGCTCATCCCCCGCCGCCACTTGTACCGCGCCAGCTCCTTCGACTCCGCCCGCACGTAACCCCACTTGTTGATCTGCACCGTCGGCTTGTCGGCCGCGAACTGCAGCAGCCCCGGGTCGACCTCCTCGCCGGGCGCCGCGGCCGCTTCTACACCCCAGGCCCGCGCGATCTGGTAGAGGGACGGGACGCCGGCGTAGGACTTCATTGCGGCGAACAAGATGGCCATCGGCAGGCGTGGCCACTGCGTGATCAGCCACTCGGATGTGTGGTACTGGACGATGGTGGCGCCGGTGAAGGCGAGGTTGGCGTTGTTGAAGCGGGGGTTCGCGTCGGCGGACGGGTCTACTAGGGCGCGGGCGAGGGACTGGAGGGGAAGCTTGGAGGAGAGCGAGAGACGGGCGCGGAGAGCGGCGAGTTTGGCGGAGCGCAGCGCTGCTTCCGGCGGCGGCGACGGCAGTGGTGGGGGACTACTGCTCCGTTCTTCGTGCGGCAGCGCCTCGTCGTAGTCCGGGCTTTCGACACTCGCCGTGGTGGACTGACATCTTATTATCTGCGAGTATAACGGCGCCGGTACTAATCTGGAGGTTCGCACACTTCGAGATGTTCTTCTGGTACAACCGGATGCTACTGCTGCTGAGGCTACTGGCCGGGCCGGAGTCGCAGAGAGCAATTGGCTCGATAGTCCGCCTAGCCGTATTCTTTTCATATTATCGTAGACGCAGATCCCTCATCCCAGCGTACCAGGTACAGGTAAAGTCGAGGCACGGGGTGACTGTCGCGGGATTGGGATATCAGGTCAATTGCTGGCTTGGATTTGGTCTCGTGTCTGAGCTCGAAAAAAGTTTCCAATGGATAGTGGCTGCTTGCTGGTCCAAGCTTGGCCAGGGATTGGCGGGATCGGGGGCCGTGAAGGGCCGTGCCCAGGCCCACTGCATGCCCACCTGGGCACCTGCCCGGCAGGCCTGCGGGCACCCGCCCAGACCCCGGACTAACTATTCCTCCTCGAGTCCGGTTCAACCAATGGAAACTCACCTTTCAATTGCTTACTCATACATTAGAACATTGAACCACCAACGGGGCACATGCGCAGCTGCTGGCGCACCTTGATGAAGCCATTCTAATAATAATCCTCGCAATCCCTCCTCACCCAATTCACCACCTCACAACCCTGTTCCTGTTCATTTCACTTTGGACAAGATGGTATGTACTAACTAAACTACATAATGATAATACCGATAATGATGTGATATGTACTGACAGTCCCTAGGGTGGCGGTGGCAAGGTTCCGTAAGCTCGAGCAACCCCTCTGCGCCGGCTCCGTTGGGCCTCTTCGCAAAGCTTCTCTAACGTCCCAATTAGCTACCCCAAGCACGTGTGGTCGCCCGCGGGTGGCTGGTACACACAACCGAAGAACTGGAAGGCGAACACCGCCGTATTCAGCGGCATCATCATCGCCGTCACGGCCTTGGCATGGAACCTGAGCGCCGAGCGAGAGTACAGACATAAGATGCCAGAGCCCGATCGATTCTTCCCTTCGCGATAGTACGTTCATCTTCATCCCCTTGTGAGGGTGGTCCGGGACACACTACGATAGACTAACGCTACGGTGCAGTTGGAGTAGACAGATCAGGGAACACGAGGCGAAGCAACAGGCAAAGCAACAGGCGAACAAGACGGGCGATGAATAGGGTCCGCGCGATTATCAAAATGTATATATACCACCAGAGGTAGACGTGGAAAATACCAGGCATTCAAGGCATTGCTTCTGTGATGTATCAGTGACGGATTTCAAGATTCAGCCGCTTATTTGGATGTATTTCCTCAGATCACTTTGCAGGGATTAGTTCTGAGCACGTATGAAGGTACATGTAGGAACAAGCAGTCATGCGCTCCCTTCCAGCCCAAGAGTTTGTCATCGAATATCAACATATGGAATACAGGATTTTGCGGAGAATTGGCGTAACGATTCTTAACAAGATTCGTTGAAGTAGAGGTCTATGTCTTTTACTTCATATGAGCAGACGCCATCGTAAACAATTCATCTGTGCAATACCCCTATACCCCTATTTTCTTAATGCGCTTTGCAAGCCTCCACCTATATTTGACGAGTAGATGAGTTGGGAGAGTTGCTACATAGATGGTTTGATACAGCACTGCTCTGAGCTAACTGTTCGCTAGCCTCATGTGTCTAAAATACCTCGACTGCTTAACAATTCATGGCGACTCTTGGCAGTTCAATCTATAATTAATACCAGGAGTCTTCTAGAAGCCTATATCTTAGAAATCCAGGCACGAGTTATAAGTTGGTGGCAATCTACAATTGCATTCGTTCGCTTTTAAGACTGAATAATATCCGGCGGCAATTGGCCTATGACAGATCTAGAACTAGTGGTCTTTTGCTACTGGGCCGTTGATTAGCCAGGCGTCGTTGACGTAGCCATTGTGAACCCATTTACGCATTAACCCGGCTAGACTGTCGAACTCGTTAAACGCGAGTAAAGCGCGACGCTTTGTCATTGGATAAAGCTGACCTAATCACGACAACGGCATGGTGACACTGGGCTTCGATTGCGTATTGCGTCTTGTGTACTACAGGACGCTGCTTACGGTATCATACCTGCCTAATAGTTCAGATCACGTCAAACAAGGCTAATAAAACTGGATAAATGAGGACATATGTATCGGGATGGCTAGTTATATAAAGTGCAAGAGCCTCAGGCTGTGTTACTGTTGTAACGACGACATTCTTCATTGTCAATCATCGAATAGTCATTGAATTGAGAGTTCACCAAACAATTCCACGGTCTTATTGATTAATTAGACAAACCTATAGTTACTGAATTGAACTTGACTGTTCTGTCTCATCCTATTGGTCACTTACTTCAAACTTACTTCAACTATATAACAACCTCAACATCGCCTTTTATACTCATCATGTCCACCACTAGCAGCCCCAAGAAGGCGATTCTAGTCACCGGCGCAACTGGCAAGCAAGGCGGCGCAACCATCGATGCCCTGATAGAGGCCGGCGCCCTCGAGTCTCATACACTGCTGGCCTTGACTCGGAACGCAGAGTCAGGTTCTGCGAAGAAGCTCGAGGCCCGCGGTGTCAAGATCGTACAAGGCGACTTAAATGATATCCCCGCGGTATTCGCCAATGCCAAGAGCGTCCTGTCCAGCGACGGCAGCGCCAAAGTCTGGGGTGTGTTCAGCGTCCAGGTATGTACCAATATCATTATAGCCCCCCTTTCTCCCCCTATTTCCCTTCATTGCCAGATCGCGCGCAAACATATATACATATAACTGACTCCAAACCACAGGTGGCAATAGGCAAGGGCGCATCCGCCAAGCTAGAGGAAGTCCAAGGCAAAGCCCTAATAGACGCCGCGCTAGCCAACGGCGTCGAGTTCTTCGTCTACTCCTCCGTCGACCGCGGCGGCGAGGCGCGCTCGCCCGACAACCCGACCGACGTGCCTCACTTCCTCTCGAAGCACAACATCGAGAAGCACCTGCTCGCCGCCACCGCCAACGCCAACAAGCTGCGGTGGACGATCCTGCGCCCCGTGGCCTTCATGGACAACTTCACGCCCGGCTTCGGCACCAAGCTGATGTCCACGGCATGGCGCGTCGCCGTCGGCGAGCGCCCCAAGACCCTGCAGCTCATCGCCGCGCGCGACATCGGCGTGGTCGCGGCGCGCGCGCTGCTCAACCCGGGCGCGTTCGCGGGGCGCAGTATCTCGCTCGCGGGGGACGAGCTCACGCTCGCGGGCGCCAGTGCGGTGTTCAGGGGCAAAGTGGGGTATGGGCTGCCGGAGACGTTCCAGTTCGTGGCGAGGTTCATCCTGTGGCTGTCGCCCGAGTTCGGGAACATGTTCCGCTGGTTCGGCGCCGAGGGGTTCGGGGCGGATGTTTCTGCGCTGCGCGCTGAGTTCCCGGGCTTGCTGACGTGGGAGGGTTGGTTGGAGGGGGAGAGTGAGTGGAGGAAGCAGTTTGCTTGAGATATCTGAGAGATGCCGAACTAGGAGGGTTTGTGGAGCAAAATGGGGTTGTGAGGATGGATGAGAAATGCGAGTGGTGTTTAATCGGAGGGATTCAGGGGCTGCGTCTTTCGACTTGGGAGTTGTGAGATGGTTTGAGAGATCAAGACGGATTGCTTAAGCATGGCGTCAGATCCTATCTGCAATTCTCAAAACTCAAGGGCCATCAGGGGGATGCTTTACATGTCTGTTATGGATGATTGCTTTACGTCATTATGCTGTTATGTTCTTCATGTTGTTGATTCCAAACAGAGGTCTCCGAGATTACAGTGCGATAAATTAATGATAATAATTTTATAACTTCCGGCCTTTTCTGGCACATATGTTCCCTATGTCAAAATGTCTTGGGCCGTTGATTATCATTTTAAGCTGCTAGTCGAAGTCTATGTACGCATTTAGATACCTTAGCATCGTTGGACAACTAAGATGAGTTCAACTCGCGCTTTCGAATTTCGAGGTAAGGTAGGTTTTAAACCTTCGTGCTATAGTAACTCAAGTCCAGCGCTCACCTCACTATCGTAATTCTCCCATATACTTTGTAGAATCTTCCATCCATATTTCGCCTCGTAGAGCATACACATCAATAGGGGCTTATATCATATGCACTAGTAGTCTACCCCTTTTCCACCCCCCAAAAACCAATGCTGAGATTCACACTGGACGAGAGTTCCATTGATAACTTCTTTACGGACAAGTCTCCAAAGTATTACAAAGAGGATGTCAAAGTCTTTGCTTCAATGAATCCCTAATTGCCTGCGGATTGTCCAAGACACAGCATACCAAGTGTGACAGACAGAATATCTCGGTGACTTCAATTGCCCCTTCTCCGACTCACAAGATGCATCCTAAGCAATATAGTATCCAAGAGACCCTCCGACATACATGAGTTATAGCGTGATTTCTCCCCAGCCATGTCCACCCGGCCTGTTGTGAAACATAAGCGATTGTTCGAGAATAAATCAGATGAAACACAGGCGCTGATCTCGTAAGCTGACGGCAGATAGGCAAGAGCTACTTCAACGTCAACGATCCGTAAAAGATTACCCTATACACAGCCGGCCACCACCACCTCCCGTGAAACGAGCCAATGGTGGGGTGAAGGAACTGCGGGGAGAGTAGATCACCGGGAGTGACCGCACATGGTGGTCAGCTTGGAGGTTATGCCTACCGCCTCATTGGGACGTGTAGAGTCGTATTGCAGAGCTCGGTATCGAGGTTTCACAACTCTTAGCCTATGGTGGGGAGTTGGTAGATGTTTCAAAGTTTCAGCTGCTCATGGTACAAAGATGGTGATTTATAATCATTGTAACTTCACTTTCTTATAGTTGTCTTTGAGCTTGCCGACTAATGACTATGTAATACTGCAAGGGGACCAGAATGCAATTCGGAGAGATGGAAAGTGACCAATTGAAGATTAGGATTATCCAGTATCAAAGTAGCTATGAATAAAATCTATTAGTGGAATGAGTTCTGAGAGAACAATTGCGGTTTGGGATCCTTAGGCCCTACTCTTGAGCTCTTCTGTCTACTACTAACACTATAGAATGGAACTCTTGTCCCTTGAACATACTTATCACGTATAAACTAGGATCGAATAACAGACATACCTCGGTTTCTTTATTGTGCCGAATAGAGGTTTTCAGGTTTAACGGCGCTATAAGGCTCCGAATGCAGTCTTGACCGGAATCCTACTCTATGTTTGAGGGACGAGAGTTGAGCTTCGGACGATAGGACCATACAGCCTCCCTACAGGTTCCACTACACCTTCTGTCGACTGACCAAATAAGCACACCGAAGCATCATCTTATAGGATCTTCCCATTTGTCAGCCTTCATCCGACATTGTATAGAAGAGTGTTCAAGTAAGATACTAGCCTTAGCACCTCAACACTCCACATCTTCGTGACGAGTACTACACACATCGTTGTATTCCGGACGCCGCAAGGAGATGCCGTCAATATACTCGCTACACTTTCATAATGCAGCCCTCCGGCTATTGTGCTTACCGTGAATCCAACAATACCGTATGTAGTCTTTTTCCATGTCCGGAGTCAGCACATTCCTTCTATAGAGCGTGTTCCGGGAGGGATCGGTGGTATTATCGGACGAGAGCAGAGCATCCATACGCCCGAAGTCATGTCTCGAATATCGACCAGCTCACCAGAAACAGAAGACTTCGGTCACTGATTTGGATCCAACCTTCACAACGGAACCGGACGTAAGATCATTATCCCCGATCTGCAGAAGCGCAGCGGGGCCGCTCGCATTTCAGCTGAAGTTCCCGGATCATACTGTTTCGGCGGATAGATCGGGTCGTCCTTGACTTCCTCCCACTCCTCCTACCAGTCGCCGAGAGCCTCGCCGAGCTCTACCTCCTCGTCTAGGACCATGCAGGTCTTACTAGAAAGGTAATCCGATGAAAGCTCCTGATGCATATGAGCTTTCAGCTTGGAAGACTAGGCGATGAAGCAAAATGGCCCGATGGATCGGCCTAACCTAGCTCTTCGGCTAGTGACTTATGAAGATACGCTTAAGCACGAGGTCGGTGCTATTGAATGGATCACCGTAGAGAGAATTACATCCGGAAGTAGAACCGGAACACAGGTAGCCCCTCTACCTGCCGTGCTGTATAACAAGCCGGAGTCTTTTCCACCGGGTTGAATCCCATTAAGGCTATTCCTAACTGGCATCAAGGAATAAGCAGGCCAGGAAAACGGCAACACAAGCCTAATGGTTCGCAGGCGGGTGTCTCACCGACACATGTTTGTTTCGAAGCCGGACCACACTTCGTGAGACTGTTGAAGTCTCAATTCTTCGAACACGTATATAGGAGAAAATATATGATGCGGGGCAAACCCGCACGCAGGGGGTTGAGCTGAAGCTGGCAGGCTGGCCTTGATTGAACGAAAAGAAGGGAAAAAAGAACAAAAGACTAACGTTGAAACTCGACAGGGGGTGCATGCCCCCATGGTTATGCATGTGAGATGTGCATGAATCTTCACACAATTATTTTGTGATTTATCTATGCTAAGCCTCTTATCACTTCGCATGGAGTAACCCAATAGCAGGCGGTATATTAGCACCGCGGGACGGGGTTCATGCTATTACAGGCTTTACCTCGCGGTATCTACGGCCTGAGCTGTGTTATAGTAGGTATTATGTTGGTTGGTGTCGTTCAAGGAACCCTTGAGATATCACAGCAATCGAAATGAGAAAAACAGGCAGAGATACACGATACGCGGATAGCCGTAGAATGGGCCATTGTGTAGCTCTCTTCGTATCTTCAGTTAGCTGGTGCATTGTCGGCCTTTTATCAATTAGTCGAGTAACTGACTACTCGAATCGAGAGCGAGCTCAATTCGTTAAATAAAACCGATTGACTTTTTTTTGCTCGTAAAGCTAATCTTATAGGCTGTGTACACAGCATTTGTCTCACGCTCAAGCCTGACTACGTCGTAGTATGCAGGTTCGTTGTTAGCCATATGCAAGATCATGCAGCAGTCTAATGCAATGCTAGAAAAACGTAATCAAACTATTGGCGGTACGATATCTTTTGAAAATGACTTACAGATTCAGATGTCAACTATCATATTTTCGAATATAGAGCAGCGATAAAATACTCAACAACATTGTAAGGTAGGATTGATGTATGTACCTTGTTGGACAAGGAGTGTGATTCACATCGTTTCCGCAATGTCGGGCCGCTGCTGTTCTGAGAAACGGGTGCAAGGAGACACGGATGACGTTGGACAGAACACCGGTGAGGCGCGTCCTTTGTATTTATTATTAGACGCCTATAAGAATATTCTAGATCGGAAACGCGCCAGTGTTGGGCGCATGGACCTGTTGACTGTTTTGTTTCCTCGTGCTGGGGCTTGAAATTATAACAAGGAGTTGTGGTGGATTTGGGGACTCGGTGAAAAGTGAAAAGCCTCCCCCTTTCTCCCTTTGTTCCCATGCCGTGAGGCCATCGTCATTTCGCATCAGCACCTTTTTGACAGGGCTAGGGCAGCTAATCTCTGGGATGTGGCCGGGACCCCTGGACGGTCATCCGAGTTGGGGATAGGCGAATGATCGCGCGAGGCTCCGGAAATCTGAATCAACCGGGGCGCCTGGCCAATCGACGTGAGAGCGCGGAATCTGTGACAAAGCAATTTCATGAAGATGGCTTGTTTCAGCATATTTGATCGACGCCTACAGATTAATATCATATTTGATGTGCTCTGGGATACAACTTCAGAACGTGTTCAACGTTCGTCAATTGCGCTAGAAACGCAAGGTAGTATTATGAGATTCTAGGCCACCTGGATTGGCGGCTCATCCATCGACGGATTTTGTTTGTATCGTGGATGTTCGCTGGCCTCTGCCATGAACAGATCGAATATCGGCCACCCGACTGATCGGGAAATCGTTTTTCGTGATCATTGCGACTGGCGGAGTGTTCTTGGATGCTTGTCTGACCATTGCATATATATACATAGTATATGAATATATGGATCTATGCAATTGCTGTCGCGGTTGACCTTGTAGCCTTGCCAATATTAGGTTGGAATTCTGATATCAAATGTTTGAGTTTCCTCATCTGCCAACTTCAGGTCCCGTATCATAGTTTCTTCAACATTGAGACGACAGCGGGCTTGTCAGCAACCGTGCAAAAATAAGATGGTTCTATCAGTGTCTACGAAAGCTTAATAGAGAAAGTTTCTGAGGTCAATATTGATCATACCCGTCTGAAGCTGAAGTCGAGATCTTATTATTAAGTAGCACATTTACATAGTAAACGGTCAGCCACCACATATGTAGACTGCTAGAACAGATTGGAGTCGTTAATCTCGAGAAAGACGGTTGGCTTTTTGCTCTTCTTGGAAGCCCCTAACCAAAACGATTGGATAAGGCCAGACAAGCGGCACCCTTGTCACAGCCTGTCAACCCTTGTCGGGTCAATTTTAAGTGCTTTTAGCGCTTTACTACTTTCGGACAAGCACCGGCCTTAAAGATCCATAGCAGCCATAGCTTGCAGGGATGCTGCTCAGGTACAACCTAACGGTACAACGCCTTATATATTGGAAGGTGTATTTGTGCTACCTTTCTACGATTATTCGTTTATGGTTTCTTCCTTTGGTAAATGCACTGTTAGGGCCGAGAAACTCTCATCTTGCGCCATCATCAATATCTATCTCTCTTATTATCTGAATGAGATGGCTATGGTGTCGTACATATAACTGACTCACAGAACTAGCCAGCCTCTGCTGTCAACTGGCCAGCTGTCCATAGGTACATATGTAAGTGTGTACGTATATGTATGTAAGACAGGTACCTAAAGCAGCAAATTTTGGTGGGTCGGTACCTAGCTAGGTACATACATAGCTCAGCGCTATTGGCGATTTGGAAGTTCATCAAGCCAAGCCTTGCAAGTTGCAGCGATATGCAAACTGCGCTAAGCCAGGCACCGGCACCAGCACGGGCAGACGGGCGAGATGGGCAAGACAGGCAAGACAGGCAAGACGGGGAACATCCAAACCACATAATAACCTGAAGTGACAGGGAACATACAGCCACACAAAACTCCTGTCAGAAAGTGTCCCATCTGCCCATCTACTGCGTACCCATCCCATCCCATCCCATCCCATCCCATCCCATCCCCCATCGCAGAAGCAGTGACCACTGCGGAGAGAGGGAAAAGCATTGGAGCATTGGAACTGGGTTACCCAACTGGGCACACCTCTTCTACGCAGTAATTCTCAATTCCTCTTTTTCCCTCTGACTCTGAGAACAATTGTCAGACCTCAACCTGTTTCCCTACCTATTATTCCCCATCCTACCCTAATCCCACCCATCCCGAACTACGGTTCCACGACACCCGCGCCGTGACCTAATTCCTTCCATTCTTGTTTTCCTTGTGTCGGGGACCTCGTTCATAGTATCTTTTTTTCTAGTATTCATTGGCCCAAGGCCTGCCGACAGCAGCTCATTCACTAGACGTCCCAGCCATCCAGATTCACCTGGGCCTCCGCTTTGTGTCGTCCCATTCGGTACTTACGAACATCCGTATTGTGTGCATTGGGGATGCCGCAGTATGTCAAGCACGACCTAAAGTGAACCACCGCACGTTGATCCCATGCGAGGCTTTGGCTGCCTTTAATACACACCCCGTACTTTCCCTCTCTTCTCCAACTGTAGACATTCGTTCGTCATCGCAAAGATAAATACCCATACGCCAACCTCGACCTGCCCGACCGTGTTTGACGAAGCTCCTTCCTAAGTACTTGCCTACGGTACGGTGCCTCAGGTACGGATCGCTTCTCGAATTCACCTCTTCCGGCATCACTTCGATCTCACCATTCCTTCAGCTATCTCTTTTTAGAGCAAACAACTCTTAAGAGAAAATTTCCCTTCTTCCTTTCTTTTTTGGTTACGTTTACGACTATTCCTGCAAATCCGACTTCTCACCCCCACAAGGATTACAAGCAAATAAACAAGACTACCACATTCTCAACAACATCTCTCAACCCTATCGATCGTCGGCGCCGAATCGCAGCGAACGCTCGGAATCGCATCGTGGACCACCGACTCGGGTCCGCCCTCAACTAATAGAGTCAATTCGAGTAGAATGCGATATTGAGCAATGTTAGGGTCAGAACGTCATGCATTCACGGCGCCCGTGATCCAGGTCTTCAGCGCAAATCACGCAGGGGACAGCACGGTATTTCCCTCCCAGTCGAACGGACAACCCGCGCGGCAGAAGACCGCGATGGCATCAACCACACCAAGGAATAGTGGCAAAGCGGCAGGCCGAACACGATGGACGAAAAAAGCGGTTATTCTATCAGTCCTCTCCACAGCATCTTCCACAATGGCGCAAAGCAGCAATTGCATCTCACTATCAGGATCCACTGCCTGCTCGTCTTTTCAAGCCGCTTCTGTCTCGAAGAGCACCTTTGTGACAGGACTATTGTGAGCGCCTATCTCCTTCCTCTATCTATATCATTGAGCATCACCAACAAACGGATTGTGTCATTCGGATATTTTCCAAGTGCTAACCTTGCTGGTTTCTAGCCCATTCCTCCAATATGTCTCGGATACAGCGTCCTTCGATCGACAGCTGACCCAATACATTGAGACCGACTACGTCCAGAAGAAGTAAGTGGAATCAAGGCCATAGGCTTTTTGCCTCAAGCTTACCTTGAATTATAGATACCAGCAGTTATTAGGATGCGGTAACATCGATCTCGTGAACACTACCAATTTTTATGCACGCTTCACCACTTCTGTAATCTGTAATGCTATTATACAGAATTCCGTCAAAGACTGCAGTCTATCAACCGAGGCATCCAGGCCCTTGTGCGCTGACTCTTGTGCTCAATATGCTGAGAGTGAAGCCTATGTGGCCGCTGATACCGACCTCTGCCCTAGTTCTTCTGCCAGCGGCCGCCAGGATCAAATTCGGGCTGATTTTATTAACTGCGCCTTGCCAGCGGACTCGCTATCAAGTGACGCCTGCATACAAGGCATTGCGAACGAACCAGACAATTGTGGATATGGCAATAGCACTGTTGGGTTGTGCTCATACTGCGCGTCAGGTGGTATCAACTCGACGGATACCTGCTGCTACAGCTCCAATGCCGAAACGAGATGTGCCAATGTGGCCCTGCCCACCATCACACCAACTTTGACTTTTACCACAGCAACTGCCGGCCCTACAGCAAGCAACACGGGCACGCCCGCGGCCGGGAACTCGGGAAGCAATGGTCTTTCCGGTGGAGCTATTGCTGGTATCGTCATCGGATCTGTGGCTGGGTTTGCTCTCTTGGTCTTCCTGCTGCTCATGTGTATTAGGATTGTACGACGAAGACGTGGTAGTCAGAAGGGCAGTATCTTCAACCAGCCCTCGCCTTCTCGACAAGGAGCTCAGCAGACTGCGCAGATCCCTGCCAACAAGCTACCCCAGGGATATGAAGTACTGCCCGGTGGTAGGATAGCGCGCATGTCGGCTTTGGAAGGTCATTCGGGAGACTCGCCTTCACGCCATGCGGGTTCAAGGCAGGGTGGGGCAGCAGGTGCTGCGGCTGCCGGCGCCGCGGCCGGTTTTATGGCAGGCAGGCGAAGAGGGGACGACCATTCATCGTCAGATTCGCTTGGAGAGAGCCCCGGGTCTCAGTTACGCGCCGGTGTGTTGAGACCACCGCCTGTGAACATCCGTAGGAACGGATCGCTGTCATCCAACTCGGTACTGGCCGGTGAAGACCCTCAATCTCCTAGCAGCGGGGGAGATATGTCTTCGCCTCCTGGTGTCAACAGTCAACAGTCAGAGCAACTGCCATTCTTTAAGGACTATTACTCGCAGGACGACATCCACCCCGGCGAGCGTGTGGCCGTTCTCTGGGCGTACCAACCACGGGCAGCCGACGAGTTTGCCCTGGAACGTGGAGATATGTTGAAGGTGGTGGGTATTTGGGACGATGGGTGGGCAACTGGTGTTATGATGGACGAGAGAGCGGATGAATGGGAGGCTCGCCGACAGGCACAGAGAGATAGCGGAGTTTCGAGTACCTCGGGCCGTGGTCGGGATACATCACCCCCTGCCAGCGGAGAGATCAAGGCTTTCCCGTTGGTCTGCGTCTGCCTGCCCGAACACTGGAGGAAGACAATCGAGGGTGATGGATCCACGGAGACCGGGTCCAGTGCTCATCAAGGCATTCAGCACAGTTGAGTCAATTAACGAGATCTTCCACGTTGTTTGTTTTTATCCCAGGAATTGATGAAGGTATCTGTGTTTGCATTGCTCTGGCGTTCATGGACTCTTCCGCTCTTGCTACCATCATCAGATCTGAGCGCAGCACTATATCGTCTTCTTCGTTCCTCCACCTTCGAATGTACCATCGGTCACACCTGATGAAGTCGCCGTGTCGAGAGATCACTAGTCTGTCGCCCAGCTTCTCAACATCATCCTGCACATAGTTACGACCGTTTGCATTTCTGTGGTTGATATGCTTAATGCCTCTACTTCTTCAAGAACCATTTCACTTCATTCAGACGACGCGTCGTCTCGGATCACGACTTCGCCGCAAGATGTTTTGATGCCTACCGAGGTAGTGATCATCAACCTGTCTTCGGAACCTTTTTGACATGAAGAGACGCGATGATACCTAATATGACGACTACACGCAATTGCGCTCTCCCCTTTCTCTTCGTTTGTTCAGTCAATATACCCGGTTTGCCATCAGAGGCGTTTAGAGAGGCGGATGCTGTCGGGGAGGGCCCATTGTTGTGTATTTTCCATTCTGCTTTGGGAAGAAGGAAGCGAAGCGAAGCTTAGCTTAGCTGGGACGGTGCATCTTTTGCAGCCTATATTCCTACTACTACTAGATGAGAGAGAGAGAGCGGGTAGGGGACGCCAGAGGTTTGAAGATTAATTGCATCTTCATCAAAGGGCCATATGAAATTTGGCCTTGGATTATATAAATGGTATAGAGATGTTTTGGGGCTCTTGCGACTCCGCTTTTGACCGCCCAGACATCTCGGTTAGTTAAATAGAGAAAGCTGCCTATGCCTACAGTACCTACTCCCTCTATCCATCTTGACTGCTTGACTACAGGTCTTGAGAACAGTTGAATCCGCTCGAAACTCGAATTCTTCCATGGTCTCGATTTTTGGTAGATAACTATATCCTTTATCTTGGTTGATTAGTCAGACAATAAGACAAGTAGCCTCCTATAGCATTATCATAAACGTTTGTTGCTATGCCCTTCCAGTTACATTCAAGAACTGATGTAACCTGATCTCATTCAATATAGAAGGACATGGCTTAAGGAATATTACTATGTATATGTATCATTCAAGTAATCTGAACTATGCTAGGTAGGTATCATAATTACTTCAATTGTAACTATATCGTATATCGATACTAAGAACAATAGACAGGCTCGCTTCCTATTGGCTATCCGCCTTTGAAACAGGAACAAAGTTTATATAAGTCTATATGTAACTAGTGTCCTCCTTTGCTAGCATAACTGGTGAAAAACCAATAAGATATTAATAGTATATAAACATGGCAAAAGGTACTACTTGCTAGGTAAGTAGCACTTATGTGGCACTGAAAGCTAAGTATATTCATTAATCAGAGTTTGTTAGGTAGTGCAATGAAGTAAGTCCATAAGGTTCTTCAAACCTCAGCTTGTAACCGTGAATTGAGAAACAATGTTGAGTCAATCGGGAAATTCTAAATATTTAAATATGTGAGCACCCACCGCGATATACCATGATTTGAATGTAGACTTTTAGCCTTACTACATGTAAAGGGAAATCAGTTTCATGAATAAATTCGTTCATCTAATGTGGTAAACTTCGCTACATGTACTGTTGTATATTGCGTTGCTGTCTGTGAATGATACAGCACTTTACAGGCCTGCTTAGTCACACATGATCAATGGTCACGCTGGATTGGCGACTAGCTTTAGCGGATTTAGCGGATTTAGCGGTGGTAGTCCCAGGCTGTCAGGCTGTCAGGTTGTTACTGTAGCAGCTAATGCTGCAGTTAGCGTCATCAGTCGCGGACCTACCCACCTAAGCAGCAGCCAAGCTGCCTGGGAGCTTGATCCCACCATCTTCAAGATCTCACCCAGCCAGTCAGCTTTATTATGTGTACATACCTGCTGCTGCCTCGCAACCAGTGTGTATCATAATTGGCTTCGTTGGTCAATGATGCGCTGTGCTCCCGCGCGTACCTCCACAGACGATAAACAGCCCGTATCCCTTCCCGGACGCCCGAAGATGGTCGATCTCCCTCGCGTTACATCTTCGCCCAGGTAGCACGACCACGACCATATGTTTGCATCATGGGCAACAGCTACTCCCTCACCACGCCGTACGCCGGCGCTGCTGGTATCGACATACCGGAGCTGGCTGATCTCGTGCACGAGCGATCTATTGGAAGCGCTCGGTTCATGAAGAGCATCCGCGCACGCCATCACGACGGTGTAGTACTTGCGAAAGTCACCGTGAAGCCGTATACACCCTTGCCGTTAGGGGACTACGGCAAGCAGATACTGCGTAGGCAACTGATATGTGCTTGCGTGATTGCATATAAGCTGACTTGGATATCTAGAGGAGAGAGAGAAGTTGAGAGACGTCCCCAACGCCTTGGGCTTCGAGCGCGCCTTCGAAACCGAGGGAAACGCCTATCTCGTGCGACAGTACATCTACAGCTCCCTCTACGATCGAATGTCTACCCGACCGTTCCTCGAGGATATAGAGAAGAAATGGTTGGCATTCCAGCTGCTATGTGCGTTGCGCGACTGCCATGCTCGTGACATATACCACGGTGATATCAAGACGGAGAATATCATGGTCACGTCGTGGAACTGGTTATACCTCACCGATTTTAGCGGCTCATTCAAGCCCACGAAGCTACCTGATGACAATCCCATGTTCTACTCCTATTTCTTTGATTTGTCTGGTCGACGGACATGTTACATTGCGCCGGAGAGATTCACTGAGCACATCGAGGATCCCCAGTCGCAGCTGCAAGGACACAAGTTGACATGGTCGATGGACATATTCAGTGCTGGCTGTGTCATTGCGGAGCTATTCTTGGAAACCCCTATCTTCAGTCTAAGCCAGATGTTCAAATATCGCGGTGGGGGCGAATATGACCCTGTGATCTCGCATCTTAGCAGGATACCCGACCAGGGGTTGCGCGAAATGCTGTCGAGCATGATACAAGTCGACCCCCAGAAGCGGTACTCCGCAGAGCAGTATTTGGACTTCTACAAAGCTAAGGTCTTTCCGGAGTACTTCTACAGCTTCCTCCACCAGTATATGGAACTGATCACCGATCCAAGTTCAGGGAGAGCACTGGTTTCAGGGTCCACGAAGAATCTAGGCGAGGCTGATGAGCGGATAGATCGAGTCTTCTATGACTTTGACAAAATTTCATATTTCCTGGGCCACCAGGATAATAAGGATGAATCCCAGCTAACACACTTTACGCCCCGGCTCGGCTTGGGCCTCTTTCCTGTACGACTTAACATACCTAATAACGAACACTTCGCTTCCGTGGGGAAACAACCATCAACCGACGACGGAACACTTATTTTCCTCACACTTGTTGCAGGGTCTCTAAGACATACTGCTCGAGCAGCTTCAAAGATAAGAGCTTGCGATGTACTACTCGCCTTCTCAGAGAAATTAACCGACGAGGCAAAGTTAGACAGAGTGTTGCCATATCTGATGACGTTATTGAACGATGATGTCGATGATGTGGCCATCTCGGCTCTCAGATCCGTTACTCAACTTTTGGCTCTTGTGACCGTCGTTACTCCAGTCAACGCGCACGTGTTTCCCGAATACATCCTGCCTAGAATGCAAGTGTTTTTGTCGGGCGCTTCAAGACAACCTATCATGGGCAAAGAGCGCAGAGAACCGAGCGCATTAGTTCGAGCTACGTACGCATCGTGTCTAGGTAGCCTCGCCACGACAGCGTCTAGATTTCTGGAGTTGACGGCTATCCTGAGAGCCGAGGGATCCATTAGTACAGCTGATCCTGAGGTGGAAGCCGGAAGCGATCCCGATGCTGCCTTTGACGGCTTGTTCGACAATGCTCAAAGTGAGCTTGTCGAGCTTTTTGAGACCCACGCCAAAGCTCTAGTCGAGGACTCTGATCCCTCAGTACGCCGGGCATTTCTCAGTTCGGTTCCAGAACTCTGCATGTTTTTCGGCAGTGCAGAGTCGAATGATATTATCCTTACGCACCTAAACACGTATCTGAACGATAGAGACTGGATGCTCAAATGTGCGTTTTTCGACACAATCGTTGGAATCGCGGCCTTCCTTGGCAGCACAAGCTTGGAGGAATTTAGTCTTCCCTTGATGGTACAAGCTGTGACTGACCCCGAAGAGCACGTCGTGCAGGCAGCCTTGCATTCTCTAGCCGAACTGGCGAATCTAGGTCTTCTATCTAAAGCGAAGACGTGGGAACTTATCGATGTCGTTGGCCGCTTTACCATGCATCCAAATGCATGGATCCGGGAATCTGCAGCCGAATATATATCTAGCGCTGCGAAACTGCTGTCACCTGCCGATATTAGGTGTATCGTGCTACCTCTTATTAAACCGTTTCTAAAGCCAAACATCATTCCCGACTTCAATGAGCTGGCTTTGTTAGATGCGCTCAAAAAACCACTGCCTAGAACTGTGTTCGACCTAGCATTGTCTTGGGCACAGAAGACCGATAAAGGGCTTTTCTGGAAAGCTGTTAGGCAACAGAAGCAGTCGACATTTACTATTGCGTCCACGGCGTTGGCTATCAGGTCATCTCGGGAGATGCAGCCCCAGACACTAAACAAAGTGTCGCGAAATGACGAGGACGAGCAATGGCTCGGTCGGTTACGAAACATGGGCATGACGTCTGAAGATGAATTCAAGTTACTCGTGCTCAGGGAGTTCATTTGGCGCCTGAGTCAAATGAGGAATCGGGACTTGATCACGCAAGATAACATTGCAACGGCTATGAATGACATCATTCCTCTGAGGAGCCTAGACGTTAAGATGCAGACAATCATGTTCGACGAGACAGCAACCATAGAAGAGCCAATATGGAGACAGCAGCGGAATTCAGATACAGACAAGGGTCCCTATACTATCGCAGACGCTCTACTAGATGCTTCGATGACCATTGATGAGCCTATTGGAAGGAGGCGCCGCGCTGCGATGAATAATCATCGATCACGGTTGAGTAGTCGGGCAGGTACAGTCTCGCCTAGGGCGAGAGGTAATAGGGGAATGTCACCCACGCAGAGTCAACCATCATCGCCGCTAGATAGAACCAGCTTCGATGAATCGCGCAGAGCTTCATCCGTTACACGAGGGCAGGGATCTCGGGATGATGATGCCTCCGTATCAGATACCCCTTTCTCTTCAAGAAGAGCCATTCGACACCAGTCAAGCGCATTAGATCTCTTGAACAGGAAAGACAGCACTCGATCGATTCCTGAAACAGGAACCACCGAGGCAAATGCATTTGGACAAGTTGAAGGACCTTTTGCGCAAAATCCGCCTCCACAGATTACCATTCCGGAGACGGTTTCTGAGGATGGCAAGCCGGAGGCTAGACTGCGAGTTGCGCATACATATGAAGGCAATGATCCTAGTATACTCAGAATGCTGGACAACATGTATATGGACAACTACCCGCACGACATAGCTGAGTTTGGACCCCTTGTTTCACCGATAACTAGGAGAAAGACTACGAAACCAAGCGGGCAGCCGGGTGATGAGGCATGGAAGCCAAGTGGCAAACTCGTCGCGACCTTTTCAGAGCACACGGGGGCTATAAATCGGGTTGTACCTTCGCCAGACCATCAGTTCTTCATCACGGGAGGCGATGATGGTTGTGTTAAGATTTGGGACTCGTCACGACTTGAACGAAACGTTACGCATCGTGCACGTCAAACCCACAGGCACGCTCCAGGTGCCAAGGTCGTCGCTCTGTGTTTCATCGAGAATACTCACACATTTGTGAGCTGCACCACAGATGGAAGAGTTCACGTCGTCAAGGTTGACACTGCGGTAACGAGTGGAACGACCAAGTATATCCGGTTGAGACTACTTCGAGAGTACCAGCTGCCGGGCAATGAGTATGCTGTGTGGTGTGAACACTTTAAGCAAGAGTTAAACTCCGTACTCGTTCTAGCGACAAATAGGTCTCGAGTCTTGGGTGTCGATCTCCGTACGATGACGCTCCTCTATGTTCTCGAAAACCCGATTCATCATGGTACCCCGACCTGCTTCTGCCTGGATAGGAAACGGAACTGGCTTCTTCTCGGTACTTCACACGGTGTAGTGGACCTGTGGGACCTGCGCTTCAAAATGCGGCTCAAAGGTTGGGGCCTGCCGGGCAAGACCGCCATCTACCGACTGAGCCTGCATCCAACCAAGGGGCGCGGCAGATGGGTGTGCATCTCAGGCGGCACGGGCCTGGGCGAAGTGACGGTCTGGGACCTAGAGAAGACGCAGTGCAAAGAGATCTACCGCACGGGGGGCTCGTCCAAGGAAGGGCCGAGGGAGTACAAGGCGTGGGACGTGGACGAGGACCGCCCCGAGGGCATGCTGGGGCGGTTCGCGACGACTAACATCGAGCCGGCGGCGCCGTCGACGGGCAACGCGGACCGCGGGGTGCGGGCGATGGCGGTCGGCGCGGGCGCGCTCGAGGAGCAGCGCGACGTGCGCTTCGGATACATCCTCACGGGGGGCGCGGACAAGAAGCTGCGCTTCTGGGACCTCTTCCGCATCGAGAACTCGTGCGTCTTCTCCGGCCTGCAGTCCGACGCCGTCAGGTCCGCCGTCGGCCCCGTGCTGACGCCCAACCAGCCCGGGCTGACGCTGAACGTGGAGACCTTCACCAAGGTCGTGGGTGCCGGGGACCAGCAGCAGAAGGGCGGTCGTAGTGGTGGTGGTGGTGGTGGTGGTGGTGGGGGTGGGAAGTCTGGTGGGGGTAATAGTGCGAGAGAGAAGCCGCCTAGGCACACGGTCATCTCGGCGGAGCAGGCGCTGCTGCTCCGCAGCCACCTGGACTCGATCCTCGACGTCGCCGTGCTCGAGCTGCCGTACACCATGACGGTCAGCGTCGACCGGTCGGGCGTCATCTTCGTGTTCCAGTAGGAGTGGGTCACGATCCCCGATCCGGACGGAGAGGACGAAGAATCAGGCGAAGGTGGAGACGGAGGCGCTGCTAAGAGGGAGGAGGAGCAGCAGGAGCAGGCTGAGGCCGAGGAGGTCATGGATATGCTCCTGAGCTTACATTCGGTTAGGTTGGATTAGGTTGGGTTAGGTTAGGTTAGGTTCGGATTATTGCAGCATAGATAGGTTATCGTTGGTGAATATATGGGTGGGGATTATCGTGGATTGTTTATAGATACCTAGGTAGTGAAGAATACCTATACATAATTACTCTTATGTGAGGCATTGGCATCACGGATCTCGGTGATGTTGTATGAATGAGGTAAACTATTGAAAGGGGTTGGATTAAACAGTGATTCGCACTCATGATGTTGAAGGCAAGATGCCCGATCATTATACCACCATAAGTCGTTCTCGTCCTCGTCTACACGGGAGCCGCAACTACCAAGTGAATCAACAAATCGACAATAGAACACTCTGAGGCGGTGCGACAACTCTTTCTTATGAGATTACTTCTCGAAGTCGCTATAATACAGTCTTAATTTTAACAAAGGAAAGACTAGATGATACTAGTACCGTAAGGATGCCATCCTGTCATTCCCTCGGCCCCTGACATCCATGTGTAAGTATGCCGAAAATCATAAACGCCTGAAAGCGCCGCAATCCAGATTTTGCAATCGTCCGTCTATGTTATCCGTCTATTCCTGAGAATCTTCTCGTTGTTGATGTCGAAGAAGGGGGTAGTGTTGTAGTTCGCGCAGCCGGCATCGCTGAAACGACGGTGCTCAGTACCATAGCTAAGCTATAAGTACGCTAATACTCGGAGCAACTGGCACATACGACCATAGGACACAGAAAACTCGGCATCCCGTCCGCTCTGCCCTAGATAAGCTGTGTACCGCCGGATTAGTAGTTGGGTCGGTGACGACCAGCAAATCCCCGGTGTTGTATGTTTTTTTTCTCCTTTCTTTTTTTTTCTGCTTTTCTTTTTATCGTCCCTCCTTTTCGTTCCTTTAGCTAGGTATTAATAGTATTCCCTTTTACGTGAAATCGAGAGAAATTTTTAGCTTTCCATGGCAGACCAATACACTCGGTTGGCACCGTTGAGCTGAAAGTACTGTGGACTCGAGTTTTATGTGTTGCTTTGGTGCATAAGTACGGAGTAGTGTCAGAACTGTGGATGTGGATTAAAGAGGGTCTAATCCTTAGGCGCGAGCATGTAAGGCAAGAGACTTCAAGTTGCTCATGGACTTATAGAATTCTGCCATATTCGGATCGGACTCGCAAGTGGCTTAGGAAGCCTTGACACACCGTGCACCATCATTGTTCGCCGATGCCGGACTCGTACCCACCATCGTCGCCGTCGCGCCGGGCGGCAGCGGGAACCGGAACAACTGCCCACTGGCGTTCTCGGAGCCGTAGATGTACCCGTCCTGCGAGGCCCAGACGGCGCCCCAGCGCGCGCGGTTCCCGCCCAGCAGCGGGATCAAGTTCAGGTACCCCGTGCGCGTCGTCCACGTCTTGGTGGTCCGGCTCCACTGCATCGTGTACGTGATCAGCGCGAGCACGTCGTAGCCGATGCCGTACAGGTTGTCGCCGCCGCCGGGCACCCACGCCCAGTCGAGGATGGCGTACGCGGGCGCGGTCGACGTGCCGCTGTTGACGGTCTTGCCGAAGGTCGCGGAGCCGGGCCGCAGGTCGATCTGCCACCACCGGGTCCCGCCCGTCGTGATCCAGTACTGGCTGTTCTCGTCCACGACGCCGGTGTCCACGGCCGCGGTCAGGTTCAGCGAGCCGAGGTCCGTGGAGCTGCCGTCCGTGGGCGAGATGCGCAGGAGGCGCGAGGGGAAGGCCCCGGATGCCCCGTACAGGTAGCCGTCTGCGGCGTTGTAGCCGAGCGCGTCGATGGTGCTGCCGTCGCCGACGGTGGTTTTGACGGTTGTGTAGGTCGCGGAGCTTGTTGACGTGTCGACGCGGATGAGAGTTGCGCCTTGGATCATGTAACCATCTATAGCGTCCTCAAGTTAGTGTTGCCTCTTTTAGACAGTTTGGCAGTCTATGGGAGTTCTGAGATCTATCTCGGAAGTTCTGGACTCCGAATGTACACAAATAGGGGAAAGGGGGAAACGGGTGATTTTCGGCTTTACTCACATGGGTCGCATGATACACTTGTGCTAGTAGTACTGGAAGCAGTGGTAGTAGTGGTAGTAGAAGCAATAGTAGTTGTCATAGTAGTGATGGTAGAAGGTGTAGTAGTGGTACTAGTAGTACTGGTACTAGTTTTTGTACTTGCAGTCGTGCTGCTAGTAGTACTTGACGTGGTTGTTAGTGAAGTCGTTATCGTTGAACTGGTTGAATTAGTGGTCGTTGTGGCGGTGGTAGAAGATGTGGTGGTAGGCTTAGTAGTTGTAGGCGTAGTAGTAATTGTAGGCGTAGTAGTAGTTGTAGGCGTAGTAGGAGCGGTAGTGGTGGTGGTGGTACTAATAGTTGATGTAATAGTTATTAATGTTGTAGTCGTACTGCTAGCAGTAGTAATTGGTGTAGTTGTCGATGAGGTTGTCGGTGAAGTTGTTGGAGTAGTGGTGATAGTAATGGGAGTAGTAGTACTAGTACTAGTAAGTGTAGTAGTGGTGGTGGTAGTAGTCGTGCTTGTAGTGGTGTGTGGAGTTGTCGTACTGCTAGTTGTAGTACTGCTAGTAGTAGGTGTAGTAGTAGTAGTAGTGTTCGTTATAGTGGGTGTAGTCATTGTACTGCTCATCGTTATACTACTAGTTATTGTGCTACTTGTTGTAGGAGTAGTTGTAGGAGTAGTTGTAGGAGTAGTTGTAGGAGTAGTTGCTGTGCTGCTAGTGGTTGTACTGCTAGTGGTTGTACTGCTAGTGGTTGTACTGCTAGTGGTGGGTGTAGTTGCTATACTACTAGTTGTTGCCAGAACCGTAGTGCTAGTTGTAGAGGCAGCAGCAGTGGTAGAAGTAGTGGTAGAAACGGTGCTCGAAGTATAACTTGTGCTAGTAATACTACCGGTAGTCGACGTCGTTATTGTAGTAGTTGTACTACAGGTGGTTTGTGTACTTATTGTAGTCGTAGTTGATACGCTTGTTATTATGGTACTAGGTGATATTATGCTAGTTGTGCTTGCAGTAGTTGTTGCTTGGATAGTAATGGTGGTAGTTGTAGTGGTTGTGGTTGGTGTGGTTGTACTGCTAGATATAGTGCTGGTTATGGTACCAGACGTAGTACTAGGCGTGGTATTTGTTGTAGTGCCAATTGTGGTGCTCGTTATAGTGCTAGCTGAGCTTGTAGGTGCAGTTGTAGTCACGGTTGATACAAGAATGCTCGTCTGTGTGCTAATCGACGTAGTTGATGTTGCAGAAATACTCGTGGATGTACCAATGGAGCTGCTGATAAGGCTACTAGAGGCACCGGTAGAGGTGCCGCTAAGGATGCTTGTAGAGGTGCTGCTAGTAGAAATATATGTGGAGGTACTGGAAACCGTACTCGAAGATGTACTGGACTTAGTACTTGTTAGACTACTGGTGGCAGGCGTGCTAGATGTGGTCGAAGATTCAGTACTCGATTCAGGTGACGTGAAACTGGAGCTAGCTAAAGACGAGACGGTAGCTGGTATCGTAGAGGAGGTTTCAGTAGTGGTAGAGAAGGACGTAGACGATGCTACAGATGAGGTGAAGGTACTACTACTAACAACACTAGATATGCTAGTACTAGTCGATATTGTTGTCGGCGTAGAGGTTTTAGTCGAGCTACTGATAGACACATCCGTCGACGTAGTAGACGTGATTGTTGACATGCTCACCGATGTGCTTATCGACGTAATTGTCGATGTATTGGTAGAAACGACAGAGATACCAGTAGACATGCTAATGGAGCCGCTCGTTGAACTGCTGATGGGAACACTGGCAGAGCTGCTTGTAAAGCTGCTTGTGAAGCTGCTAGTAGAGCTACTAGTAGAACCTCCAATAGATGTACTGGTGAGAGTGCTAACAGAATTATCGGCGGAAGCGCTGGAAGATGTGCTAGTAGAACTGCTGTCCGTAGTAAGTGATGAGCTTGTGGTGCTAGACACATTAGTGCTAGATGTATTTGTTGAGGACCCTCCAACAGCAACACTCGAACTACTTGTCGTAGATACAGTAGTCTGTAGTGCTGTAGGGGTGTTGGTAGTTGATAGTGACGACGAAGAGGAAGTTGGGGCCGCCGTGGCAGTGGAAGTCGTTGTCGTCGCTATCGGGGAGCTAGATGGTGTCGTGGTAATTGAGGCTATACTTGTCGATGAGTTCAATGATGTGGTCGTTGTACTCCCCGACAGTTCAACTGAACTGGATGTTGTTTCCTGTGAGAGTGAAGACATAGAGGACTGAGCCGTATTGCTAATAGTACTACTCGAAGTGAAAGTGGGCTGGGTCGAAAATGGCGAACTACTATGACTTGAACTAGATGTACTTGAAACTGTGGGAGTTGTGCTTGAATCGCTTGTGGTGCTACTATAGCTACTGATTTGAGTCGACGAAGAGCCTGAACTGGTCGACGCTGTAGAGGACCCCGAGATCAGAAGCGACGAGGTAGTATCGCTAGGGCTAGGTGAGCTTGAAACTTCAATGGTAGTACTCGATAGCCCTGTACTAGGATTTAATGTGCTATCTGTGGTTGACGCAGAGCTCGAGCTTGAGGAAGATATGGTATTAGAACTGATGAAAGTTGCTGAACTCATGGTGGAGCTGGATGTTTCGAGCCCCGAAGGGCTCGTGGTAGGTGTGCCAATTGAGCCACTGCTAGAAATATTAGCGGAAGGACTAGCTAGTGTCATAGAGTTAGTAGTGGTCAGTGTCAAAGTGCTAGAGGTGCTGCTACTGGTATCAGTAGATGCAGTTCCAGATTCATCTAGGGAGGCACTAATGGACATAGTACTAGAGGTATCAGTTGAGACACTCATGGACGCTTTCGTCGACGTATCACTAGAACTGAGAGATGTGCCGGTAGAAGTTCTAGTGGGTGTAGCAGTTGTAGTCGTATCGGTAGGACTGCTAATGAGAGTACTGGTAGTTATACCACTAGAGATATTGGTCGAAGTGTCTTCAGAGGTACTTGGAGTTGTATCACTAAAGGTACTGGCAGTGGAAGTCGCACTCATAACGTTGGGTGACGTGCTCGTCGATGTATCGTTAGGGCTAATATAAGTATTTTCCATATTAGTAGAGGTGGTGGTAACGGTGGTGGCAATCGATATGAGGGTGCTGGAATCACTTCTAATAGTACTCGTATTTGCATCTGTAGCGGTGGTTGAATTACTACTGAAGGTAGTCTCGGATGTGAATGCTGATGTATTGGTAATACTAGTAGAAATACTAGTAGAAATACTAGTAGAAATACTAGTAGACGCATCTGTAGAGGTAGTGCTGGGCAAATTAGTAGAGCTGCTAATTAAACTATTAGTAGTCATATCCTGAGATGTGCTATCATCTGTGGATGTAGTTAGTGATTCAGTAGTCAAGCTTGTATTGGAGACATCAGTAAAGGCGCTTGAAAACGTATTGGCGACAGATATTGTTGAACTAAAGATGCTAAATGTAGTACTTGAGATACTTGTAGAGGTGCTCGTCGGCGTTTCCGTGCCGCTAATAGGGGTGGTGGTGAACGCATCAGAGCTACTACTGAGGGTGGTAGTCGTAGTCGGTAATGTAGTCGTGAGGAGTGATGTAGTTTTGAGAATAACAGTGCTGGTTACTGGATCGGTGATCGAGATCTCAGAGGTCGTGATAGATGTGGTGGTGGAAATGAGGGTGACGAACGATGTGGTCTCGTCGATTGTAGTCACTGTTGCAGTACTCATAGTAGTAGATTCACTTGTAGAAGGACTGATTGAGCCACTGTCTGATGTAATTGTAGATATGTTTCCAGGGGTAGTTGAAGACATCTCAGTTTCAGTTTGAGTGATAGTTCCGGTAGATGTGGTAGCAATATTATTACTGGCCAGAGAAGCTGTGTTGTCGGAAGAAGTCGATACGGTCGGCATATCGGTATTACTTTCGGATGAGGAGCCTGTTTCTGCGGAGGATGTAGTAACGCTGAGTTGTGAAGTAGAACTAAACTCTCCATCACTGTTAGTGCTAAGCTCAGGCGCAGTAGTAGTTTTAGATGATATATCCGTAAAGGTTCCAGTCGATGTATCAGTATCAATAGTTGCAGTACTAGTAATCATATTGCTAGAGACAGCAGAAGTAGTAGTAGACGTATGTGTAGACAGATCCGTGGATGAACTAATGGATGTGTTTAGGGAAATGCTCGAAGGTAGCTCGGTTGAAGAGCTTTCAGATGAGGTAGCCGTGGATATATCCGTTGAGGTATCATCAGTGCTGGTAGATAGTGTAAAAGATATATCAGAAGAGCCAATCGAAGAACTAGAACTAGACATAGTTGTAGAAACGATAGATGTATCCAAGGAGCTGCTAGTGAGAGCACTGGTAGTTGTGTCGCTAGAAGAACTGGTAATTGTATCATTTGGGGCATTGGTTGATGCACTTGTTAACATGTTCGGTGACGTAGTTGTCGAGATTTCAGTCGAAGTACTATCAGACGTACTAGAAGCATTACTTGTAGGGCTGTCGATAGACATATCGGTAGACGTGCTAGTAGACGAACTAGTAAAGCTACTGGTTGGATCACTAACAGACATAACTGTAGATGTGCTACCAGAAGAGTCCGTAGAGGTGCTCGTAGATGTGCTAATAGATGTGTCGACAGAGGCTCTAGTCAAAGTACCAGTATTTTCGTCGCTAGAACTGCTAGAGACACCGTTGAAAGTGGTCGTGGATGTACTCGTTGATAATTCGACAGACTCACTACCTGATGAGGACCTGCTCGAAGTGAAACTAACAGGCACAACCGTAGATGTGTTGGTAGAATCAGTACTAGAAGTCCCCATTGACGTGGTGTCTGTAGGCATGGTTGCCGACATATCAGTAGAGGTGTCAATAGACGTTGTTGTTGACATATCGTCGGTACTAGTGAAAGAGCTAGAAGATATATTGACAGAAACGCTTGTGGGAGTAAAAGTAGGTGTCTCGGAAGAGGGACTAGAAGATGCACTCGCCATGGTGCCACTAGTACTGATAGGTGTCGTAGAAGATATGTCGGAAGATAGGCTCGAGGAAGTAACAGTAGACGTATCAATAGAAGGACTAATAGATATACTCGTTGATGTATCGCTTGTTGATGCATCACTAGTGCTGGTAGAGAGACTAGCTGATGTTGTAGTGATAATGATAATAGTTGACGTAGAGATCATAGAATCTCTGACGGTAGTGCTAATAGAGGCAGAAGTCGGCGTATCAACAGACGTGATGCTAGTAAAAGAACTTGTGGCTGAATCGGTAGACATGCTAGAAATACTACTGAAAGTGGCTGTAGATGTAGTTGTCAAAGCATCGGCAGTACTAGTAGAAGTACTATTAGATGCTATAAAGCTCGATATACTATCCGAGCTGCTTGTAGACGTGTCTGTGGATATGCTAGTCATCAATGTACTTGTCGGCGTAGCTGTTGCCTGGTCCGTAGAGGTATCAGTTGACGAACTGGAAGAGATGTCGGCAGAGTTGCTTGTGGAAGTTGTCAGCGACATATCGCTGGAGGAGCTAGTAGAGCTGCCAGCCGAACTACTGTTTGATGCATCTCCAGATGTACTGTTTTCGTCTGATACACTTGATGCTGATCCAGAGCTCATGGAAGTTGTCGTCTGATCTCCTAAGATGGACGAACCAGCGGTAGCATGGCCGGTAGGGTTAGATGTGCTTTCCAGAGTCGAGCTGGAAGTTTCTGTTGACTCCGAGCCCGTAAAGCTAGAATATGTGGATGTCAAAAGCGAAATTGAGTCTGAAGCGACATCTGTGGAGCTTATAGGGCTACTGGAACTGGAAAGGTCTGTTTCACTGCTGAATGCTGAGAAATCGACGAGAGAACTTGATACTGAGCTTGATGAGGAGATAGAGCTTGCTTCAGTCGAAGGAGTTGATAAGGTAGACACAATTGACATGCTTGTCAATGATGTTGTCTCGGGAATGTTTGAACTTGAAGTTGCTGTAGGGCTCGATGTAGTCCCACCTATTGGGGAGTCTGAAGTGCTTGAGGGATTAGGGTTCTCAGTAACCGTAGGGCTTGGACTCGTAGTAGCCAATGAGGTTGAGCCCTCAGAAGTTGATGGACTTGGACTCTCGGTGGTCGAAAGACTCGAACCTTGACCAGGTGGGAAACTTGAGTTCTCAGAGACCGACGAGCTCAGAGTTTTAATAATCGAGGAACTTGAATCCTGAGTAATCGAAGAGCTGGTATCCCCTGGAGCTGAAATGCTTGAATCGTGAGTAGTCGAAGGATTTGGATTAATAGAAGAGCTATCGATACTTTCGGTTGTTGATGGAGTAGAAGGTACCCCTGATAAAGAATTTTGGTTCGTAGTGGAGCTCTGCGTATTAAAGGTAGTCGGGACTTGAGTGCTTTGGGAATTCTCGCTGGTTGAGAGACTCTGGGTTGCTGAAAAGGCCGTATTTGTTGAAGAATCCGCGCCGTCGCTGCTAGAAATTGAAGTGCTTGTAGGCCCGCTTGTCTCCAAACTAGGCGTTGAGGATGCTTCTGAGCTTGAGGATGTCAAACTATTCACCGACGACGATGGCCCTAAAGTTGTGGCACTTTCGCTTGAGATCAACGAGGATTCTAGGGTGGAACTGAGATTTGTCGTGCTTGAGGACTGTCTACTTGTGACTACCGATGTCATAGTCGACGATCTAGAGTCCACGATGTCTGTAGATGATACTTCGCTTGCAGGCATACTGAACTCAGTAGATAAGGCTGCAGAAGTTACAGTAGATGAAGAACTTGTGTCTGAAGGGGTCTGGTTAACACTAGATAAAGATGAGCTCTCTAGTGAGGACGTAGATGTATCGGTAGAAGTCGACGTAGCGCTTGTATTGTCATGTGAACTTTCGCTACTGGAGTCCTGCGTAAGCGATGCCACCGAAGATGTATATTCGTCACTGGTACTACTGCTCGTGGAAGACCCGATAGATGACGACTCTAAAGTGCTGCTGCTCGAGGACAGGCTAGGTGAAACCGAACTGATGACTACTTCGGAACTGCTAGTGCTAGATACCTTGCTTGAAGATAAAGTCGACGGCGGACCTGGGCTCTCCTGTCCAGTGCTGGTGTTGGAAGACTCATTGAGCGATGATTGGGAACTGGGCCCCTCAGAAATACTGCTGCTGCTGCTGCTGGCCGAAACATCAATCAAAGATGACGATGAGCTGGTATACTCTCGTACACTACTCTTGCTAGTAGTAACGGCTACCGCTTCCGAAGTACGTGTGGTCTCCTGAATGCTGTTGCTGCTTGTGGAAGCACTTTCTGATCCCAATGTGCTTGTGTTTTGCTGCACACTGCTACTACTCATTGTAGGGCCTGTCGATTGCAGTGGCCCTGTGGTGCCACGAGGAGTACTACTTGTATTTTCAGTCAAATATGGCGGTGTTGTCGAGTCTCCTGCGCTGTTGGTGGTTTGGGTAACCGATGAAGCATAATCCGTAGATTCTTGGTCAGTGTTAGACGAGGAGGTGAATGATGTCCCTCCATCGATGGAAGTAATTTGAGATTCTGCGTTACTGGTCTCTCGGGTGCTACTAGAAGCTTGAGCATATGAAGATGTTGTTCCAGACGTGAAAGCACTAGAGCTTGTATCTCCATAACCCGAAAGACTTGAGTTTTCTACTGAACTAGACTCAGTAGCGGGCGTTGATATGGAACTCAGAGGACTGCTACTAGGTATTTGCGAGCCACTTGTATCGAAGCTGTTTGATAATATCGAGGGCGCTGTGGTTGATCCAGCGCTACTGCTTCCTACCTCCTGGCTAGAGCTGCTACTTGAGGTATATGTAAAACTTAAGGTTAGGCTTTTTCCATCTGATGTACTCGGGGTGATAGTTGGGTCGAATAGGGGCCTTGTAGAGTCGTATGAGTTACTTAAGCTAGAGCTGAACGAACTGGAGCTTGAATCACTGCTTGTGACGTTTAGATTTCCAAGTGCTTGTATCGTTGTTAGTTGACTAGTGCTATTATCACCATCGGAAGTGTTCAAGTTGCTGGGTTCATTCGTTGCAGAGAGGCTGCTGGCAGCGTTGCTCGGTGTAATCGAAATACTTGAGTCTTGAGCCGTGGTTGAGGAGCTGGTTGCGCTCTCCGCCGTCAAGCTTGAAAAGGAAGTTGCCGTCGTGAAGCTGCTAGAAATCTGTGCCAATGTCGATGGGCTCGAACCTGTGTTTAAGCTCCTTGATTTTTGACTTAAATCCGAAGATATCCCCGTTGTGTCAAATCTGCTCGATCCCTGAACCGGGGTAGCCCAACTCGTAGTAACTGACGCCATGGTAGAAATTGTATTGGTCTGTGAGCTAACTGATATATATATAGAAGAGCTTATATGTGTGTCTTCAGGAACAGAAGTTGAGCTACTAGTCTCTCCTGGCGATGTGAGCGAACTCGTATCTGTGGAGTAGCTAGCAGAATTTGAGGCAGTGGAAGATGAGCTATCTGTGGTCGTTTTTGGACTATCGGAGATGGTGGACCTGGAGATTGGGGCACTGGTTTCGGTTGAGAAACTTGATTCATTTGTCGTAACTGATGTAACATTATCGTGAGTGGACGATGTACCTGGATTGGGCGGTGATGACAACGCGGAGGTGCTGCCCGTAATGCCATTCCCGAGTCCAGAGTTACCTGATAACTTTGTCCAGGTACGAGATGACACAGTATTGTCCTGTGAGTTTCTCGTGTATGATAATACATGAAATGGCGTGGTAGAGGATACGCTTAAGTGGCTGCCACTGATGGTAGATATTGAAATAGCCCCCCGACTTGATTCTGTCGATGCGGACGACAATAGTGACAAGTTCCCACCGCTACTAATGGGCGCTGGTGTAGTGGCCAAAGTTTCTGTGTTACTTTCAGTTGGCACAAGCGACGACGAGAACGACAGTTGGGTGCGGCCGCCACTGCCATTCGGTTGTCCCATGTTTGACGTGATGGCAGAGCGAGAGTTTGATTCGACTTCGCTACTCAGGATAACTGATATAGTCGTTGAAAATCTTGCCGTACTTGCACTACTGGATGTAGTTGATTCCATCGTTGAGATAGCTGACTTGGTGGAGCTCCTAGATGATGCTATCGAGATGGAAGACAACGACCAATGAGGGTTCCAGCTCATGGTTGTTGTAGAGAGCATGCTAGTAGACACAATAGGGGATGTGTCAGGTCTGTGACTAGGAGAATTGCTGCTTGAGACCGGAATTGCAGTTTCTGAGGCCGAGAGACTCGAGCCAGAAGTGGCCGGAGTACCATTGCCCCCTAACCCATAAGCATCTGTCCCGGAGCTGGACTTGTCAACAGCAGCGGTGACCGGTGTTTTAGCCGATGAGCCGGTGCCGGAGAGTTGAGGACTCGCTTCAGTACCAACGCCTCCCTTTGAATACTCAGTTGTACTGGAAACCAGCTTCGATGATAATAAACCATTCTCACTTGATGTAGTATCGATGGGAACACCTAGGCCCCCACTGCTGGTCCGCTGAGCTGCGGAAGAGCTTGAGCTAACACGCTCGGATATATGATTTTCTGTGACTATACTTTCTGACGACGCACCTTGGTAAGTGTCCTGTGTACTTTGTATCTGAGTATTGCTGCTAAGTAGGGAGGAGAGAGTAGTCACTGGGTCCCCAAATGATGCGGAACTTGTATATGGTGTGATAGTGTCTCTCCCTATAGTAGCCGCTTGGGGCGTTTTGTGAGTGTTGGAGCCTACGAGGACGTTAGTTAATCTGAATATATCTCACGTTCATCTCAGCTTCCAACCATTTTTACCGTTAGGATCGACTATAGATGGCCCAACCTGGCTTATTGAGTCTGAGCTTAATGGCATTGTGACCAAAACAGTTTTCGTATATGTGTAACATATTGATTGCGCTCCTTGATTGACTTTGTGCTGGCCGTAGAAACGGCGAGGTTCAGTTTCACGTCGTTCCCAGGGCATCCCAATACAGCGGCATAATAGGCATAAAATGATTACCATATGCCGCATTGCGTTCAGTCATGGTGATTACTCTATGGAATATGCTTAAGAGAATTGGAGATCGAATGAACATCCAAGCGGCAGTACTGCATTGCATCATGACTATTGAGCAATGTACATCGCAGCAGACTGGCGGCCTCCCAAATCGATAAGTTACTGGTAATTCTCGAGTCTCCCATATGTTGCTGATGCCATTTGGCATGTTGTACAACTCCGTTGCGGTGGTGGCCAATGCGGCTTTCCTGACCAATGGTCTTGAGAAGCCCAGATCGGTGATACTCTAATGAGCTTCATAGTCGAGACGGTTAAGAATGTACCTGTTTATAAGGCTAACGCACATCCAATTTCTCTGTTGAAGCCTGCTTGCTAAAGGGGTGAAGGACTGACGGCAGTCGGTAAGACATCGAGGATACTAGTATGGATGTACAGTGTCCACAAGGCATGTGGCGTCGGGTAGCTGCCCGATTCCCCTCGCTTGCTCCCGAAGTTTTCTCATCGCGTCACATGCCTCGAATTGCTGAAGAACGTGGATATGCGTACTTCGTGACTTCATGTAGATGGAAGACCGATCTACATCATAAGAATGTACTTGCGTGAGTCCAAGAATGAAATGGCTTGGCACTATTTGTCTGCACTAATGGACATTGTCCTCAAGACGATCAACACTAATAAATCTTGATATGTATGTATTTGGTCAACATTGATCACTATGCCCTTGAAAGGCATAACACCTCTCTACAACTCATCTCATCGTACGTTAGAGCATTGCCTGTATAGAGTAGTGATTGTGAATACCATATTTATGGGTAGGTGTAATTTTGGACTAATTCAAGTCTTCACGGTGTGTCTAATGCACTACACTATTATAGACATGAGGCTGTGATGGAATGTTACACGCTAGGAGATCGATTGCAAGCCGACTTCACGTAATTTCCACATACTTATTACTAATGATAAATTCGTACTAGCTATACGAATGTCCAGGAAAAGGGTCTACTAGATGTATTCTATTTGTAATCGGCAAATGATGTAGGCGTATCTTCCAGGAGTGTCTTCCAAGTATGTAGCACTTTGAGAGCTAGTGTGGTTGGTATCTAAAGGGGAGGTGTACAGAGTCAAAGAGAAAAGGCACCCTCAAATTTCTATCTTTAACCTATCCTGCTGCGGACAGATACATCTTAGTTCGAACATATAACAAGAAACATACAGTTTTATGTATTCACCTAGTCTTGAAGCATGACGGATTGCGAGAGGGTAAAGCTGGTTTGATTATTTCTGAGATTGAGTACTTAGTCACAAGTATAACAGAGAAACATGGCCTTTTGCCAGTAACCTCGAACAATGTACGGATTTGGAGTTATCGTTCTTGTTCTACATATTCTGGCTGTTCAGGTGAGCGGAATGGATGCCTATGACTAATTCCGATAACTTGAATTCCTGACCTGATGGCTACACTGAATAGGCCAAGTTGCCTCTTTTAAGGGTGGTCCATTATCTGCTTCGTAGCGTCCAGCAATCTATCTAGTAGTGTCCTACGAATTCCCCCTCTCGGAATTGCATCGAATATGGACTGGTACATATAGGTCGCCATTGTTGGCGATGGTTTCGGCTCCTACATCCACGGCCCACTCCCCATTCTCAACAGTTGTACCACGCTTGAAGATTGGATTATCAGTCCTAGACAATAGGCATCTTGCGGATATGTGCGTGGGTGATTGATGGACCACAAGATCCAAAAGCGCCTTACGACCGCGGTGTTCAATTATCAGCTCTGCCATAACATACTGAAGTGGTTTTTTCTTCCATCTCTCTATAAGAATACAGTGAAAATTGTTTTCTGCCGGCGTAGCATTTGACCGTGACTCTGGCGGCTTCTTTACTTCGACCAGGTAGGGATACTGATACAAAAGATCAAGGGTATATAAGAATAATGTAAATAGATAAAAGATAATGATAGAAGGAGAGACCCTTCCAGCTACAGCCGAAGGCTGCAGCTTCTAATATAAGTGCGTGCCTTATCTAATCTATCTATCTTATCTACAAATGGGGTCACCAGGTAACCCCGCTACTACAGCGTATCAAAATGCCGGCCACGAAAAAATAGCTGCTGCCCTCAGCAGTACTTATACAGGCGTTTTCCAAAGCCGTCCTCGTTTCCTCTTAAATAGCTGAGAAGGCTGTAGCTATGGTAGCTATGGAATGCCGCCATCGTCATCAGTTAAAATATGGCTAATTGTTCTTAGTCGCCCTCCCTAGCGTTCCCAATATTCCTTAATTAATTCTAATAATCCTTACAATTCACTCTCATTCCTTCATTTATTCCACTTATTGCCCCAGCCTTTCCACTTAATAAAATATTAAAAGGCATCCTTCTTTTTATTAAAACGGTATTACTTAATCACCTCGGTTTTATATATCTTATAATCACCGTTACCATTTATATCTTAATCGGCTTTAAGTAATCTTAGCAATAGTCCTTATTTTTTAAATAAGTTTAATCTTTATTAATCCTTAAAATATATAACCGAAACAATTAAATATATGCTATAAATGTTTCATTTTTTTATAGTGTATAAAGAAACTCTTTAATATCGAAAGACATTTATAACTATATTTACACCATTACTTTATATTAATTACGATTATTTTTAGCTAATATACTTATAATTTATATATACCGTAACTTTTTTTAAATATATTACATTAACATAAATTTATCTCGTGTAATATTTTTAAAAATTAAACTAAAGTTTATAAAACGTTCCGTAATAATTACGGGTTTTAATATAAATCTCTCCGTTAAAACTTTAATTATAGCTTTTAATTTTAATGTGCGTAAATTTTTACGTCATTACTATATTAATTTATTATTTCATTATAAAATTACTACTTTATTTAGTAATATTTACTATAAAAACCGTATTTATTTCTCATTATTTTACTTTATATTATCGTTTTTTAAAAATATATTAATTCGTTTTTAAAAATTAAAAACGTTAATAAATATAAAGGTGTAATTATTAATTACCACTCCGATATTATTTAAATCATTATAATACGGGTTAAATTATTTAATATTTTCTCGCTTAAATTTAAAAAAATTATGCTTAAATTTTTACATTTATGTATTTAAATCTTTAGGCGGGATAAAACTACTAAACTGTCGTTATCTCGAACTTAAACTTATACTTAAGCTTAAACTTACACCTAAACTTAAAAAACCGGATAATATATACGCCCGCTAATTTAAAGCTATATTTAATAACATTTCCGATAAAATTCCCTTTTATATACATTAAAAGTTAATAAAGCCGTGTTGCGGCCGAATCGGGACTAGTTAAGACTGGGATCAAGATCAGGTGGGGCAAAAGGACGCTGCAATCACCTGGATGACTAAGCAACCCCACCTTACGTATATGGTAATTTCTCGCAGGCCTTGTTAGGCTTGCTTCCTTTTTTCCTTTCCTCCCCATGTTGATAATTTTACTAGTAATATAGCTAGATCCGAAGCCCTGTCTTTTGTAGGCGTATACCCCGTAACAAGCCGTTTAACTTAAATATTGTCGAAATAATTTTACCGACGCTACTTTTAATACTAGTTAAATATTTATTAATTTTTATAAATCGTTAGTCGTTATTAGTAAGTTTTATATTTAAAAACTTAATTATTTCGGCATTATTACCGAATTTCTTCGGTTATATTAGCTAAAAAAATGCATTAAAAATATGTAAATCTTTATATTAATTGGGCGGATTTTTTCCTTTATTATTAAAGTCGAGCACTTTTTACGGCTACTTTAATATCGACATATTAACGTTAATATAATAATTACGTAACTACATTATTATAAATTTATACTAAAAATAATATACTTTATATAATTAAATATAAATAAAAAAACGAAATAAAAAAGGCGTAAATAAATTAATAGTAAAAGTTATATAAAAGTTTTTATATATTTAAATTTAGCAGGTTTTTTTAAATAATAAAGTTATTATATATATTTAAATTCGGTATAATTTAAGCTTTTTTAACGTTTATATATAATAAATTATATATTTAAATTTTATAGCTATTTATATTAAAATCCGGGGATATAAATATAACTTAAGTTTTAGCTTTATTTAAATTCGGACTTATTATTTAACGTTATAAATAAAGGGATTAAACTTGCTTAAAAGCTTATACGCGCTTTATTATTATTTACTTAAATTTAATAACGAAAAATTTTCTTATAAAAATCAAGTAAATAACTCCGTAAATAATAATTAGTTTTTAATTTAATTTAATGTTTATAATAAAAAAAGCAAAGCAAATACTACCATTAATACAAAAGATCAAGAGTATATAAAAATAATGTAAATAACTAAAAAATAATAATGGAAGGAGGGACCTTTCCAGCTATAGCCGAAAGCTGCAGCTTCTAATATAGGTACGTGCCTTATCTAATCTATCTATCTTATCTATAAGTGGGGTTACCAGGTAACCCCGCTGCTGCAGCGTGTCAGATGCTCTGAAGGGTCGAAGGTGAGAAGAATCGTACAAGCTGTAAGTGAGGGAGACTCTAGCCGCCTGAATTTTAGCTCTCGAACTACCTGTGACAATGTGGGAAAAGGCAGTGGAGTGGGCGGCCATGAACTCCGAATATAGTGATCAATCTCAGATAACAGCGGCACGCAGATACGATCATCCTTGCGGGACCCTTGCCTATTTACGCAGTCAAGTACAAGGAATGTATGGCAGCCGAGGTCGAGAACTGGGGCGTTCAAAGTGACTCCCTCATCCGTGACAGCAATAGGCGTCGTGTCTTGACACGTCTCGGCCCTAACGAAATCTCCTGATGCTGCAAAACAAATTGGCGACGGAGCGAGCATGCGGACGCCTTCTCCACAATTGAAGGTATTTTCCCTGACTTCCCAGGCGAAGATAGTCTGATCGGAGGAAGTTTTTAAGATCTCCTCTTGAAGACGTCGAAAAGCGTTGATATCACCTTCTCCATATTTCAAAGGCATTTTGACGCCGAACAGGCCTAGTAAACAATATGCGATATCTTCCTTCTCCCGAGTTTCCCTCTTCGCAGCCCACGACATGCGCTGAGCAACACTCGCGCTATGTAGAGAAGCTGTCCCATCTAGGTATTTTCTGTCTATACCGGTGGTTAAGGAAATCGTATGTATGAGCCTCTGGCTTTCGCTGTCGTTCTTCCAGCCATTTTGTTCTCTATTAATGTCCCCCGTTAGTGTCCAGCCTCCTGAGAAAAAGACCAACTTCCGAGGCGCGACTAACTCCGGGAGTGTCCATCCCCGAGTAAACCAACGTGAGAACAGAGGTATGTCGTCTCCTAGCCTTGGTTCGCTTACATCGGAGAGGTATACTAAACAAACTTCTGCTCGAGCGTACCAATGAAACATAGAATTGATGGATTTATCTGTATCCTCCGGGTTATCCTTATCGATACAAATTGTATCGACCCAAATATAATCAAGGTTTCTATTTTGGGCTTCATAACAAGTATTTCCGATCTTGAGGTAACCGAATTTACTTCCCGCTTTCAGGCTGGAACCTGGCGGCAGGTTTTTATGAACTGGCCCATCACGATATGACATCTCATCATCTCCCCAAGTGTGTGATAGAATGGCATAAGGAGGAAGCTCCCTGTGAAAAGGGGGAGTATTCTCGTCATTGAAGACAGGTTTCCCGTCATCAGGGAAGTCCTCGAGATCTAAAGTGTGGGCATTGACGAGTCTCATCTTCTCAGTTAGTGGTCAGCCGACGACTTTATATCAAAGGGAGATCTAGAGATGAAATATCTTCGTAGATATATAATGAGAAAAATCCAGGTCGAGTGTCGATGTGCATAGTTTCCTCTAGACACAGCCTATTGCCTACCTATATATAGCCATAGCTGGTTGTGGTTGATCTGTAACCAACCCGTTCGATGTGGACCACTTTCAGATGTTATATAGACTTGATCTTTTTTTCCAACTGTTGGCGACTAAGCCCCTATTACATGACCTGTAAATAGTGGGTTGACTAGATAAGCATCAAGTCATCAAGTGGTCAATAAACAAAGCTTGTTCATCTGATGACAGAGATAGGTATTTGTGAAAACAAAGCCACGGTCCTTGGTATACCTAACAACTACATGTTCCACCGGAGATGACTCGAGTCGGTCAAGGACTCAAGTTGGTTCGAAATAACAGCAGAAGGCTCATATGACATGATACTGTTTGTTGGGAGGAAGATGCTTGAAGGCGAACAAAGAGAAGTTACCAGCGTTTTAACCAACATACCTAGGTAAGTGACAGAGAAAGTAACATGAACTCTTATGTACAACCCCGAGTTGAACCTAGGCACTCGGTTCATGCATATATGCGTATAGGCCTTAGTACCCCGCGCTACCCCCGAGCTTCCCTGAGCTACCCCTCCAACTTTCTTGGTTAATGCAGGTACGCGATGGGAAGCATCACCTCTACACCAGCAATCTACAGTAGGTTGATTGGGTTTTTAAAGTCAGGGGTGACTCTACCTAACATCGACAGTCAGTCGGTTGCAAGATGACGCCTCAGAAAACACTGAAAGCGTTCCTGGCGACCGCCCGCGCCGCGCTGACAGCCCCGCCATCGAATCGCTCAACACCATTACACTTCGTCGTGGGCAACGAATCCGCTGGTACGCTCCTGTCCCTGCCCCTTTTACCCCTTTCCCCTTTTCCCTTTTCCCTTTTCCCCCTTCCTTATCCCTCTCCTCGACCCTCTCCAACCTACCTACCCGGATGATTCGACCCAGCCGGACTAACCAGACACCCATCCGCGCACCAGACCTCGACTCCCTCTGCTCCGCGCTCATCCTCGCCTACTTCCGCACCCACACGCCCCCTCACACGCTGCACATCCCGCTGTGCCACCTGCCCCGGTCCGACCTAGCCCTACGCCCCGAATTCACCGCCGCGCTCGCGGGCGCCTCCCTGGCGCCCGACGACGTGCTCACGCTCAGCGAGCTGCCGTCCCCGGCCGACTTGCGGCCCGAGGACTCGCGCTGGCTGCTCGTCGACCACAACGCCATGACGGGGGACCTGGGGCGCGTCTACGGGTCCGCGGTGGTCGGATGCATTGATCACCACGAGGACGAGGGCGTGGTGGCCCGCGGGGGTGCTGCCGTGCGCGTGCTGGAGAAGAGCGGCAGCTGCATGAGTCTGGTGCTCGAGCACTGCCGGGAGGCGTGGGAGGCGCTGTCGCGCGAACATGGCACGGAGGGGAATAAGGAGGCCAATGCGCAGCTGGCGCGCCTGGCGCTCGCGCCCATCCTGATCGATACGTCCGCGCTCGGGAACCGGGATAAGACTACGGACCACGACGAACGGGCGGTGGCGATCGCGGAGGCGCGGGTGCGGGTGTCTGATGGAGAGTACGATCGCGGCTGGTTCTTCTGCCAGTTGACGAAGCTTAAGGAGGATATCACGGGCATGTCGCTCGGGGATGTGTTCCGCAAGGACTACAAGGAGTGGGACGAGGGGCCGGGGGCGGGGGCGCGGTTGAAGCTGGGCACGTCGTCGGTCCCGCAGGCGTTCGCGACGCTGGTGCATAAGGCGGGCGGCGAGGGGGCGTTTGTCGCGGAGCTTGAGAAATGGGGCGCGCTGAAGGAGGTGGATCTGGTTGCTGTGCTGACGACGTCGAAGGAAGGTGATGAGAAGTTCAGGAGGGAGATGCTAGTGTGGGCGCGGACGGGACCCGAGGCCGTGAGGGCCGCGAAGGCGTTCGTGCGGTCTCATGGGGAGGAGCTGGGGCTTGGGACTTGGGGAGATGGGAAGCTTGATGCTGAAGAGGGGGATACGAGTTGGCGGAGATGCTGGACCCAGGATAGAGTAGAGAACAGTCGCAAGCAGATTGCGCCTATGTTGAGGGATGCGCTGAAAGAGAACGCGAAGACTTAAGGGGCTAAGGAGAGCCTATATGTGGTGTTGATTTGATACCCATCTAGTGCCGCATCGACACTATTACGAGACAAAATGCATATTTCTAGAGATAAAGGCATACATAGGAAAAGGATAGAATGATACAATGGCCTGATCAATAATATAGATCCGCGGTCATAATATGCATCACAATTGGAGAAGCTGGGCGTCTTTTGCCATTCAAAAATAGTTCAAAGATCTTACAAAGCCGCTACTAGGGCATCGAGATACTTCGCTAACCGGTACCCTTGCTTCGCAATCTGCAAGTCCACCACCGGCTGCGCCGTCGTCGTGTACTCACCGCTGATATCCTTGTTCTCGACCGCATCGACGCCGCCCACCAGCACCGTCGAGCAGACATACTTGTTGCTCTCCGTGGCCCACTGGACGGCCGTGTCGGAAGCCGAGTCGATGCTTAGACCGCTGACCCAGCCGTCTGCCTGCGACTTGTACTCGCCAGTTTTGATAGCTGAAAGTCGTATTAGTAAAGGAATAGGAGATGAAAAGTTGAGCATAATAGATTATAATAGGGGTTCTACATATGAGTCGTGGTAAACGTACCAGTAGTCAGAGTCGTGGCCCACGATTTTGCTGAAGACAGCGAGGAGCCGCCGGAAATGGACTCCGGGATGTTGCTATCCCAGACGGCATGCAGGTTCGTGTCATCTCCGTCATATTGGACGTCAATGGAATTACCGCCTATTTCCAGAGCTTCGCAGTGAAGAGGTTGGCCGATATCGCCGACAAACTGCGTATTGTGTCAACTCTCACTCCAAGTTCTCCTATTCTCTGTCAATAACGATAGATAGCTATCTTACGTGGATAATCATCTGCAATACCCGTTAGTAGCCACTCAACAGACACCACCAAACATCCAGGAGTAGGAAGGCAGATCTACCCACCTTAGCCGCAATCTGATGATTCGCATCGCTCAACCGCCCATCCAGCAACCTAGTCGTATAGTTCGCCAACGCGGTGACGATGCACCCCTCGTCGCCGCAATCGCGGTCCAGCTCGACGCCGCAGGAACTCGGCGGGTCGTCGTTGGCGTCGATGTAGTGGAACGGCGCCGAGAACTTGCCCTCCGTCGTGTACCGGTAGCTGTCGGCCCACGACGCCACCGAGGCCAAATAGTCCGCGGAGGAATCCCCCAGCAAGCCCTGGAAGTACGACGCCGTCGCGCTGCTCACGAAGTCTGTCGCGATGTAGGCTACCGCCTCGTGGCCCATCGCGCCCCAGGCTGCGGCGCCCCTGAGGAGGAGCGCCGCGACGGAGAGGAGGGCGGCGGTGGTGGTTGCGATGCGTGCCATTGTTGTCTTCTATTATTCTACTTGGAATTACGGATCAGAAGAGAGGGGAGACCGCTCGCTGACTTTATACCTACGTCTAGGTAACCTAGTCAATTGAACGAGCGAGGACAACAGAAGAGAAGGGGGTTCGTTAACAGGCGAGATGGGTAGTTATATGTATACCCACTCTCCATATCGCCAGCAGGAACCTGGCAGGGGAGACCCGATGCGCGGTTGCAGCCGTACCTGAAAGCTACTGCAGCAGGTAGACCGCGATCTCAGAGCCCGGTGCCCATTGCGAAGTCTGCGATTGGTGACACGGGCTGTGCCGACCCGTCCCCTCCCCGATCACGATTCTAGCCCCAGGACATGGGAGGTTTGTGGAAGGTGATTTCTCCCTCCCTTATTTACTTGGGTGAGCTAACTCCGGTCTGCAGAAGCAAATCAGACCTGGTGGCCCGGGATCGACGCTCAGCAGGGTAGGTATTGCCGCGGCAGGGCGGGCGGGTTGTAGGTAGCTTATCTTGGTGACCCGTCCAATCAAGCGAGGCACGTTGTCTAGGGGAAGGATGTCATTGAGATGGCAGGATGGGTGCATTGTTGTTTGGAAGAGTTGACAGCGTCGCTGAGGGTGGTGGTTGGCTCGCGGTGGGAGCTGACACCCCTGTAGGCGATGCTAACGACCTGCCCTGATTGGTTTACGGTGAACTGCGTGGTCCGTGTCTGGAAGGACTTCCTTCTGCGATAGGTAGGTAGTTGGATAGGTTAGTATGGGAAGAAACAGATACCTACCGATGAATCTCTGATGGTGCCCTGTCGTGTACTCGTCGAAATGAGGGTTGTTACATGTGCTTGATTGATTCCGGTAAGTAGTCTTGGCATATTTGTCTCGGTGGCATTACGCACAGAATCATGTCTGCAAGAGTTGTTTGGCTTTATACATATATTATTGAGAGATTGGCGTTTGCAACTACTATCACTCCTGGCGTCAACTATTATTAGTCGAATTGTACTATATTTCAAAGACTTTTCATCTACTTAGAACATTCCCACCTTAGTATCAACAGCCAATTAAGCCAATATATTGGACCTTCACGATTCTGAAGTTCGTAAAAAAAAAAAAATTTCGATTATATATTTATCACTTGACCACAGGCCAGCAAAAGTCTCATACTTAAGTAGTAGTATCATCTCTAAGCCGATTGATACATACTCGAGCTGAACGGCTGTGGCCGATTGGGAGAAGAATTCAACCTCCACGTGTCGAAACCTCCACGTGTCGACAGGCTCTAAGAAGATAGGTGGAATGCTTGACATAGCGGGCGGCAGCCAGAAAAGGAAGGTTTTCTAGACCAATCTAAACAAAATGCATATGGAAGTATCACAGTGATCCTAAGGAACAGTTAATAAACCGCGGGAAAACTTTTCGAGACGTTTGATTCATTCATCATAGTCGTATGCACATATGGTGATCCTATATCCTACAGTGGCCGCATGAGATGAGTATACACGAGTTTCATAGTCTATAGTAACATTTTAAGCAGGCGTTGTAGGTATTCCCATCCTCTTAGAAGGCCGCCTCTCTCATTCCGCGTCGAGATATCGAACGAGCTTCACAAACTCCCGAGTGGCTATTGATACTGAACGGGAGGATATATTTCGGGCCTGCACCTCAGCAGTAGGATCCGCGATACGGATGCAATCCATCAGATTCTCCCGTACGTCGCCGGTTAGTTTTATCGGCGGGTTCTCCAGGAGCATCTCCGGGAAGCACCGCCTCAATACCTGGGTGCAGAATTTGGAAGAACCCGTGGCGGCAGCTATCTTGTACAGGTGAGAATACATGGCTTCCGAGCGGGGGCGTAGGTATCTTGGTGGTATGCGCCATGTGTCCCAAAAGCTCTCCATCCGGCGCATTCGCGTGTAGGCTACCATGAGTTTCTTCAGCAGAGCTTCTTCCATACATGGTAGTCCTGCCTGTAGCAAAAGGTTTTGTAGTCTGGTCACGAGTGCTGGGAGTTCAGGATCGTGTCGGTTCGCTCGAGCAGCTGCGTCTATGATTGTGACGATGATCTCATTGGTGATAATTGGTCGCCCACGTTGCTGCCTCATCTGCAGAAGTTCGAGGGCAAGCTTTGATCGGTTGCTTAAAGTAGTTGTTCTTGAACTGTAAATACAGGCTAAGAGTTGCAGAAAATCTGGATGTGTGCCCGTGATGTCGTATACATGCATTTCTTCGACCAGTCGTTGAACCGTCTCGAAAGGGGTATTAAGGCCAGATATCCGGGCCTTATTCTGAATAGCCAGGCGTTCTCTCCAAGTCTGATATGGAGGAAGATTCCGTAGTGAGAGCTCCAGCAATTGACGAAACGGTGTGGACGGCAGTTCGTCACTTAAATAGCTTCTGGTTTCATCTCGAGACGATTGGTCAATGCGATGGCGTAGAAGCTGCAAGAGGTGGTGTTTTCGCTCGGCATCATATGTGAGAACCTTGCCAAGGGCTGCCGCTGAAGTTACTGGGAATAGGGGATCTGGCTCCGATGCGTTGCGGGATGTCACTCGTTCTGTCGAGTAAGACCGTGCCTGACCTAGTGAGGCTTTCCTGGACGCATCGCCAAACCGGCTGCCTCCAGAAGCCGGCTGGTCAGATACGATTGTCTCTTCCAAAGGATATAGGTTCCGCGGCCGATCTAATGCTTCTTGCCATAACGTCTCGAGGCCCAGCTCGGCCCTTCGAGACTCGGTCATGATTTGGACGACAATGGTCGAACCCTTTTGTGGCACGCCAAAGCCAGCGACACGTCCATCCTCAGCAACAATCGCCTGCTCCTGGGTACCACGGTCGGTGGTCCCGAGGTTGACACATATCCAGTCCGTACTGATGCCATCGTCGGCATCATCGGTGCCCATAGTGCCAAGGAGCTTCGCGCGCTTCGCCTTCCGCCGCAGCTTGGTCTTGCGCTCGTTTGGGCCGAGTAAGCCGTCGGCATCGGCCCAGATGCGGTACTTGGCGCGCAGCCATCGCACGAGACGCCCTGCAGAGACGTTGAGGTGGCGCGCACTCCGAGCTGTGCCGAACAGCATGAAAAGATTCGGACCCAGTGCTGGCGGGGGATCTAGCCGTCGAAGATCTAGCAGAGAGAGATGGTCGAGACCCATCTCCTCGGACGCATATTGCAACAAAGAACCAATGATCTCTGGCGAGTTCTCGGGGACTTCGGGCAAGGGCGGTGGTTCAATGGAAGCTACATGTCGAGGGGGATCGACTTGAAGATACCAGGGCGTGCTGGATGGACTGGATGGACTGGAGCCCTCGGTAGTAGCGCGGCCATGCTCTTCTTCTCTTTCCTTCTCAGCGATGTCGGGATAGTTCGAAGACTGGTTCGGCACGGGATGAGAAGAGAAAGCCCGAGCCGGGGAGACAACGATTGATGGCGGGCGATACTGGAGGAGGCCGGCGGTCCTTGTGATGGGTGACAAGGTAAAGGTAAAGGTACTTGCAGGACAGGTGAAGAGCCTGAGTACGGCCAAATGGCAGTGGGAGCAGCCTGCAGCAGCCAGGGCCGGTCTAGCTACCATTACTACCTACCTTAGGTATGCCTGATAGAATTAGAATTAGAGCTTCATTTGAATGTATTGGTGAACATTTGCTGGATGGAGATGACGGGGACGGGGACGGCGACGGCGGCGGGGGAATCGATCCTGCAAGACGGGAGACCGGGCGGAGGAAAGATACGTACCTTATGTATGTAATGAGGTCTGTACTTATATGTAATGCACACAGTACCTAGGTACTGTGATAGGTATCTAAGTCAGGTACTGTATAGTGGGCTGGTGGGATCTAGACCAATGAGAAAGCTCGAAATTCCGATGGCTTCCCTGTGCCACTACCTACCTACTAGCACTGTACATGTACCTTTCAACCGCAAAATTTTAAAAAAAGTTAAATTTTTCTTCGGACCTCGTCAATCTCTGCCCACCTTCACCTACTTCCCTTTTACCTACTACGCAGTACATACCATACATTCACACTTTTACATATCTCTATCCCATCACAATAATTGATACAGACCAGCTTCTTCCCGTCTGTATGTAGATAGACACCCAATACAGGTTGCGAGTCTGACTTGTACTTATACGTTTCGGCCTCTTTTTTTCCTTCTTCTGCTTCTTCTTCATGTTGTAATTGTCCGTTTATACGTGGGAGCTGCTGATATCTCGTTGCCGTCTCCTAATCAACGATTCATATCCTCTCCTTCACCATGCTTGTGCGACCTCCTCCGGTCAGACGGGGTCTCATGCTGTCCCGGGCCAATCTGCTGAGACGACCTCGATTGGCCCCGACGCATCCCTCTCTTCATTCTCCCCTCCCGACGTCGACCTGCAGACTCCTCGTCACGCGACCCGAGCAGACGATATCGTCGAGGGGGAAGACGATCCCACACATCCGTGCGCCCGCCCCCCAGCAGCAGAGACCTCTGGCTACGGCAGTCGACGACCACAATTTGTATGATGACATTCCTTTTGATCACGTACAGACACAAACGCCGCCTGGTCTCCGGTCCTTTGACTTGCGCGCATTCGATCCTGCTTCCCCCTTGCTCCTCAGGGTGCCCACCGAAGGTCCTCTTCCGCGCATGAGGATGGGCCTTGACGGCATACCCGGCGGTATCGACGAGATGCTATCAATCTTCGGAGCCTACTTACAGCTTGGCAAGCTCGATAGAGCCGCTCTCATTCTCCAACGACTTGGCCAATCGGGCACCCTACCGCACGGTGACTTGATTTCCCTCCATAATCGATACCTACGCGCAAACATCGATGGAGTGTTCGACCGTCCCGATCCCGAATGGGCAGGTTCAGTACACAGCTGGTTCGAGGTGCAAATCCGGGGCGCAGGCATCCCTCAAACCCCCGAGACCATTGCCTGCATGCTGAAGGTTTCGCTTCTCTCCTCTTCCGGGCCGCCACTCGAGCATCTCATTACTCGATACCTGGACATGATGCCGGGAGACGCCATGTTCCAGGTCCTGTCTGAGGTAGACATCCTATCCCAGCAGGACTTCGGTACTATCGCCACCATTTATAAGCCTGTTTCCAGTCTTCTAGAGAGTTGGGAGTACCCACTGGAAGATGAGGAGCCCACCGAAGCCACCTCAGAAGCGACGACGACGACGACGACGACGACGGGATCTTGTGCCGATGTACTACCCACCCCACAAAAGGGAGTCGGTCTCGCCATGTTGCGTGGTGTCCTGTCATTCTTCGACAAGGTTGACGGTAAGGACGTTTCTAAGCTCCCGCTAGCTGACCGCCGCGAAGTCCAGGCCCGGCTGGAGGCAGACTGCGTCGATGCGGCAATAGCTCGATGGAGAGAAGAGCATCAGGCCCTGATGAAAATTGGGCGAAACACGTCATTATCCACGGGTACCTTGAATACGTATTTATATGATTGGCACGGCGCTTTGGAGAAACGTCTCAAACACGAATTCGCCATGTTCGAAGAGTCAGAGAACCGTAGTCCAAAAAGGCAAGAGGACATGGATCGATGTGTGTATGCACCGTATTTAGCACAGTCGGATCCGACAAGATTAGCTGGGCTTACGATTTTGGTCATTCTGAACGACCTCGCAACGACCAGCCCCGACAACGGCATACCACTATCAATTCTAATCAATCATCTTGCTAAGAGCATCGAAAAGGATATCCAGCAACAGCAGCGAGTACTCTCGCAGAAGTCGGCTCGCCAACGGAAGGTCCGCCAGACTCAAGGAGATGCAGCCGACCCGTCAGCAAGCGAACAAACCGGTAGCACCGGTACGGAGGCTAACATCATAGAGGCGCCGGCTTACAACACTGAGGGTTGGCCGGCATTAATTAGAACCAAGGTTGGCATTGTCCTACTTTCCGCCTTAATCGACTGTGCAAAGGTCCAAGTCGTTCAGGAACATCCAGAAACCAAAGCGCGCGTCAGCGAGACCCAGCCTGCTATGGCCCATGCCTCCGTTTTTCGGAAAGGTAAGAGAGTGGGCATGCTTCAGCCGAACAAGTATCTGTCTGATCTCCTGATACGAGAGCCACGAGCCGACTTTCTTGCGCGGCATCTGCCAATGGTCGTTGAGCCTGAGCCTTGGGCTAAATTTGACAAGGGTGGCTTCCTTACATGTCCAGTGAACCTTGTGCGAATCAAAAGCGGCGAGCAAGACCAAAGGATATATGCCGAAGCTGCCATGAAGAGAGGTGACCTGGACCAGGTCAGTAAGGGACTAGATATTCTTGGTCGAACAGCGTGGCGAATCAACCGGCCAGTCTTTGACGTGTTGCTCGAGGCGTGGAATAGCAAGCAGAAAATAGCAAACATTCCCGAGCTTGATCCTCAGATTCCCTTGCCAGAAGAACCCGATGCACAAGGTGATCCCATGAAGCGACGAGAATGGCTCCTCGCCTTGAGACTTGTCGAGAACCAAAAGTCAGCTTTGCATTCTGAGCGTTGCTATATGAACTTGCAGCTCGAGATTGCCAGGGCCTTCAAGGATCAAACCTTTTATTTCCCCCACAATGTGGACTTCCGGGGACGCGCTTATCCCATCCCAACTTATTTAAACCATATGGGTGCCGACCATGTTCGAGGAATACTTCTCTTTGCCAAGGGGAGGGAGCTGGGCGAGAATGGAGTCAAATGGATAAAGGTACAGCTGGCTAACGTGTTTGGCTACGACAAGGCCAGTTTGAAAGAGCGGGAAAAGTTCGCGACAGATCATCTTCCTGACATCGTGGACTCTGTCACTAATCCACTGAATGGGAAACGTTGGTGGCTCAAGGCTGAGGATCCCTTCCAATGCTTAGCGGCCTGTTTCGAACTGAAGGCCGCTCTAGAGTCCCCCGATCCGACCAAATTTGTATCGCACCTCCCTATTCATCAAGACGGTACATGCAATGGTTTACAGCATTACGCGGCTTTGGGTGGCGATAGCTGGGGTGCTGCACAAGTAAACTTGGAACCCAGCGACCGCCCTGCAGACGTCTATACCGCAGTAGCCGAGTTAGTCAAAAAAAGTATTGCAGAAGACCTGAAAACAGATGACGTTTATGCACGGGCCCTTGAAGGTAAAATTACTAGGAAGGTGGTGAAGCAGACTGTTATGACGAATGTTTACGGCGTCACTTACTCGGGAGCGAGGGCTCAGGTACAGAAACAGCTCAACTTGCTTTATCCAACTATCCACAAGGACACCGGCGTGCCGGTGTCATTCCTTTCATCTTATGTTGCCAAGAAGACATTCAAAGCTTTGTCCACGATGTTCAGTGGAGCTCATGATATCCAATACTGGCTCGGGGAATGTGCTGGGAGGGTCTGCCGTTCCCTTACTCCAGAGCAACTCGATCGCCTTGTTGCGGAAACTGAAGAGGCGCCCACTGAACCGCCCACTTCACCACAGCGTAAGGGTAGTAGGAAAAAGCTTCGCAGAAGAGACCAGATTATCAACAGCTTCAGATCAACTATTGTCTGGACTACTCCCCTCCGCATGCCTATTGTCCAACCGTATCGAAAATACGAACATCGTATCATTAAGACTAGCCTTCAAGATCTCATTCTACAGGTACCTGAGCGCTCCGATCCTGTCAACCGACGAAAACAGTTGCAAGCCTTCCCTCCTAACTTCATCCACTCTATGGATGCTAGCCACATGCTGCTCTCTGCCTTGGAATGCGATGAACGCGGTCTCACGTTCGCAGCTGTGCATGATTCTTTCTGGACTCACGCTGCTGATATCGATGTGATGAATGGCATTCTGCGTGATGCTTTTATCAGAATACATAGCGAAGACGTCATTGGGCGTCTCAGGTCCGAGTTCCAAGCCAGGTACAAGGGCTCGTTGTATCTAACGACAGTACCTGCTGATAGTCCTGTTGGGCGAGAGATCATAGCGAACCGCCCTTACGGGTGGTCACTCCAATCCGAACTGCTTGAAGAATGGAAGAGATTGAAACTATTGAAGTCTTCAGATCCGAAGGAAGTCGCGAAGGGCCAAGAAATGGTAACTCCGGGCAGTCTATTGGAAAAGATGTCCGTCCCTCAGCCCTCGTCTACCTACGATGAGATGAATGAAGTTGGCCTAGGAAGTATTTCTGAGGTGGATGGAGAGGACGAGCCTGATGCGACATCTCCAGAATCATTATCCGATAATTGGATGGATTTCCGGAGTTCCAAACCGACGATGTTGGCGAAGTTTGAAGCAGATTTCAAGGGACTCACAACTACTGGTCACAAGAAGAAGGACAGCTCAAAAGCTCCTGTCCTTCATGTGTGGCTCCCACTTACCTTTCCCGAAATCCCAAAGAAGGTTGGTCTCGTCACGTCCGAAGGCAGGCAGACAACGTATGCTGACAAAGATTATCTAGGGTGACTTTGACGTAGCACGACTGAAGGATAGCAAGTACTTCTTCTCATGATTAAAGGGGGAATGAGACATGGGGGTACGGTTAGAATATCGAGTTCATATGTTGCCTCGGTTGGTACTGACCTCAATATAGAGACTTGCTGCATTATGAGCCAATGACAGGCATTATCCGGCGTTTTTGGGTGGTAGTTGCGTGAGGGGGTACGCAGCGGCCTGAAGGAAAAACTATATATATGTATCTGAGCTCCATTTACAACTCCTCGTATGAGCTTGTATATCGCTCGCAAATAGATATGTGGACGGGTCTGAGAGTAGAAGTAAGCTACTGGGATCAAAGGGATGTATGCGAAAAGAGCAATCCTCTCCCTCCAACGACGTACACGCACCATTGAAGAAAGAGAAATATCATCTATCTACATTCTTCATTCCTCGTGATCAAACCTCAACGTATACGTACGGCCGCATCCCCAGGATGCTTGGCCGATGATCAGCTAGCTGCATGCGGAGTGCGTCTGCCTCCCGAGTGTGTTCTTGCTTGTCCACCTGCTACCGAGGGCGTGTCCGAACGATGCTAGTTTGAATCGTGTAGGCTTTACATATGTAGTAGTCCATCTCCGGGTGTGATTGGTAAGTAGGTAGGTAGTTCAGCTTGGCACTTCACGTCAGATTCTCAGTACATAGCTTCGCGGGAGTTCGTTGGCCGAAGCCCGCGTGGCCGCGCCATCTTACTCCTGATCCTGAGAGGGCCGGCTGACTTCCACTGCCTTCGCCGTATACAGAGGCCAATACGGTATACGGCTACGGATAAGCGCATAGAGCTGCGGAGAAAAGCCCAGCGCTCCCTTCTGGTTTCTCGTTAATATTGCCACTGGATTTAACGCCTTCCAAGGGGGAAAGGATGCTAATTACCAGGGAGCATAGGATAACTAGCTAAAGGATATACATACCAAAACATCACCAGCGATTCGCATAACCAAAAAAAAAAAAAAAAAAAAGAGTCGGGAAAAATTATAGAAAAAAATTGGCTCGAATCCTATACCGCAGGATAGCGAGATCTTCCAAGTAAAGAAACACGCCGGCCTACAGCACAGAATCGAACCCAGGACCCCCTCGTAGCGCAATGGATAACTACCAACTGTCCGACCACTACACCACATGGGAGAGGGGGGTTGTTGCTGTACGGTAGCTTACTTGGGTATATGTGCCTTAGCAAACCCCCTCCAGGAGGAGCTTGGTTTGCTAAGCTGGGTACCTGGTACATAAAATATTCTACGGCAAGTTCGTTCTCTCAAACTTATTCAATCTTCCTACTTGGAGGAGAGACATGTCTAAGCTTGGCTAGGTAGCTAGAGAACTCAGCAGGTTGACGTAGGTACCTGCGTGTCTTCAGCCTTGACTCAGCTGCAGCAGTCCATAAACAGTACTTGGGGGATCGAATTGACCGTCGCTCGCTGGCTCTTCTGGAACATTTCAGCCTCGATCTGACATACATACATGTCTTTCATAACGGCGCGGCGCAGCGCGGGGACGGGCACGGGGAAAGTCAGTGGTGAAAACTAGCAAGTCATCCGGGCGACTTAATTACTTAGCCAAGGGACCGTAAGCAGCCATCTCGACGCCTCACTCCTCGCGTCTACACCGACTGCGGGCAGTAGTCCTAGAGTCCTTTTAAGTCTAGTCTCGCCGCCTTTGATCTTGTATATTATAATTAAATAGAGTCTCCAACTCTGTTCATGTCAAGGACATTCTTGAATATATTTATCTACGGACGTTGGGATGAGGTTGGCCGGGTTAGGCGAAGAAGCGAGACTAGACTAGACGTTGAATTATAATTGTCGGGAACTCCCATTGTTGTTATACAGAATATAGATATTTATTCTACAGCACGAAGACAGCCAATCAGGCGAAGACGGGGAAAGGAAGGGCACGCATACTTACCGCTATTCCCTGCGAACGAAATTCGTCCCGGGTGCGTGCCATTTATGCGTAATATCCGGGTCAAGCTATTTTCGGGCCTTTTTCAATTTGCCGAGAGTTGTCAAAGAGTCCCAAAAGCACCGTTCGATCTGGGCGCCAAGTCTCCAAGAGAAAACAAAAAAAGTAAAATGGGAGTCTGCCCATTTCAAGACAGAACGGTTCCCCTTGCTGCCCAGGACTCAGCCTCCTGGAGGAATGAATGGATGGGAACGCGGGGAGGGAGGAAAAAAGAAAAGAGGGTTGGTCGAGGATATTCTGTATGAAGTGACATCTTGCGATATGTCTGCTGAGAAAACAGTAGTTGCTATAAGATTTCGTAATACGAAGTAGGCTACATATGTACCTACATACAGAGTACATAATCTCGATCTTTCAAGTCGTTCCACGTGAAGTAAGTAATCCCTGTACTACATACATATCTGTAAGGCTACCAGCAGCTCCCAAGAGGCCAGCCAATGAATTGTACAGGAAGAGATGTACCTATTCCCAACCCGACTGCCAGGAACACGTGTTGTGGGCGTGGACTCGGGATAGTCGCTGAGTATCCTATTGGCATGTAGATCTTAGCTTATTAGTAGTCGACCAGGGTTGTGAAGAGGCGTGTGCGTGTAACTATGTATGATCTGTATTCCATTTGAGAATTTACGAAGGAGGGCTTGCTTATTGCGGCTGATAGCCTAGCTAGGCTTTCCTGGAACTTGCCGAGTCTCCCCATACATACATGTTCATAAAAAGAATCGGCCGAGGAAAGTTATCAGCTTATATAAGAGGGGCCGATGTCCTCACCCTAGATTTATTAAGTTAATCTTCTACAGCTTGTCAACAATAGAGTTATTAGTCGAACTGGGATCATAGCACTAACAAGTCGGGCCAATTCTCAGATCAAAACAAGTTGACAATATTCAAGATGTTATTCTCGCCTCTCACCGTGTTGTCCGCCGCCGCCGGCCTGCTGGCTTTCAGGTAAGCATCTCACTTATACACATTCACCGGAGTTGACGGACTGATGAAAATTCCCCAGCAATATGGCCCTGGCAGTCCCCAAAGCATCAACATCAAAGCCGACTCCGACTCCGACGCTCCCGGGACATTGCTCAACCACCATAGATGACTTCGAGCACACGACCGGCTATGTTAAGACGCATTCATGCTATACCTACACGCAGACTGTCCCGTCCCGTAAGTGCCGTTGAAGTATGTTAGAGTCAACCATGAGTCGCTGATGTGGATTGTAGCTCCTTGCCCTACCTTGTCATGCCCTCCGAGGCCAACAGATGCCATCTGCCCGCTTTACATCAAGGTCTCGAGCGTGACGGTGCCATGTTCCACAGACTGCTGTCCGACGACGCCGACGTCTTATGTCTCAAAGGGAGCCTGCCCGACCTGTGCTAATTGTGTTGTTCCGACCCAATGGATCACCTACACCACTGGCTGTCCTAACAAACCTACCATCACTTCCGAGACAATCGTGACCCCGCCGTGGAATGTACCAGATTCATCAGCCGAGATATCATAAACGCGGAAGTAGGAAGGCCAGCTAGTTCTCGGGTAAAAGATTTGCGGTAGTCTAAAATCCAGCTCAATTCTTGGCTTTAGTTCTCGTTTTTTTTGTATATCTCTAGATTTGCAAGCATATCCTGTGATTTTTTGTGATTACCGCACCGCCGCGCCTTTCAAGGTCTTGACCGTACATACGCCCCCATCAGCCGTAGTGAGCTTGCCCGTTTCCTCCTTGCCAACCTCTTTGACCAAGCTGCCATCGAAGGCGACTTCCAGGTTCTCCGTCGTAGTGAATCCGGGCTGGAAGGTCTCCCAGATCTTCTTCTTGGGGTTGAGAACACCCTCGGGCTCGCCTCTCCAGCCATCAAAGCATACCCGGTCACCAGCCTGAGAATCAGCCGGTGGAGTGACAAGCTCGACTGGTCCCTTGTGGTCGTCCGCTTCGCCCTCCTTCAGCTTCGGTGAGGCAGCCAGAACCATGGCGCATGACTTGATCCCCCGCATCTTGACAGGCTTCAGGTTGGCCACGACCACCACCTTCCGTCCTTGCATCTCCTCTAGAGGCACCAGGCCATTCAGGCCCGAGCAGACGGTTCGGCAAACCTGACCCTCATACTCGGCTGTATCGTCGGTGCCAGGCTTGTCGCCCATCGCAATCGTAGAAACGTAGAGACTGTCTGCTTCCGGGTGCTTAATCGCTTTGAGAATGTGTCCTACTCTCAGGTCAATCAAACGTGGCGACGGCGGCGTAGCAACCGCAGGAGCCTTTTGAGGCTTGGGCGCCTTCTCCTTCTTCTCCTTCTTGGGCTTGTCGCCACCAGCGCCTACGGCCGCGGCAGCCTTATCTTTCGCATCGACGGCGGCGTCCTTGACCGCTTCGGCTGCTGCTTTGGTCCGGTCGACAACGGTAGCTGCAACGCCTCCTTCACCTCCCACCGCGGCCGCCGCAGCGGCGGCTTTCTCCTTCTTCAGGCGTTCTTTCTCGGCCTTCGCGTCGGTCGGCGGCTTGACGTAGACGATGTCGTCGAGGTCGACCTTGACCTTATCGGCATCGCTGATCTTCAGGTCAAACACGCTCGAGTTCTGCACGAAGTCGAGGTGTCGAACGATGTGGGGATGGCCGTGTTGACCGGTTCGCTGCTCCGGGGTCCACGACTTGATAGCAGGGGCCAACGACTCGTAGATGGCTACATCGGCCTTGGAAGGTTTCGTACCGAGGAGCGTAGTTCGGGAAGTCAGATGTGAGTTGAGCTTGTCAAGAATCGACGCATCAGAAGGCGAACTCTTGAGTCGCTCGGACGTAGTCAGCCATTGCTGAACCTCCGTCTCCTCGGCGGGGGTCAGCTTCTGCGCTTCGAGGGCGGCCATTGTAATGGTGCGAAAGGGAAAGCCTCGTGAGAGGGGACGAATGGCCCGAAACAATGACAGTTTGGCGACTTTTACCCAGCTCTTGGCCAGGAGGGTAGCAGTGCTGAAAAGCAGTGGTTTTCGCTGAAGTTGTGAGAGTGAAGTCAGTTTGCGCGAGGCTTCGTGTAGGGTAAAGAGGGGCAGGGACCTAAGGAATTTTCGAAGCTGCCAATTGTGACTGCCCCTCCATTTGACTCACCAGATCCCACCTGCCAACTTATTATGTATTACAAAAAACATATTGATTACATAAGGCAACCGGGGATAAGGTTTCGGAGATTTATCGGGCCGAGTTCCTCGTCTGACACGAGGCGCAGGTGGACTGTGCATTGAACTTCAGCTCCCCGAGCTTCCAGCTACCTACGCCTGCAGAGAGGATAGCTAGCCTATTCTGCCTATCGAATACACGTCAATCGCGCCTCTCCCACGACAAAGCTCCATCAACCCATTTCACATCCCGCCACGAATAGCTGAACACCGTACGACTGCTGAGGAAATTGCCCGCAGAAGTTTGTCAACATGGGTGGCTTAACGTATGGCGCGGGAGGCCTTACGAGCTTCGTAACGGTTGTCGGACTGTGTACGTGGAATGGAAGGACGAGATGACCCGAGCATCAGTCGCTAACGGCCTGCAGATATGCTTTTCACTGGAAGTGGTGAAAGATTCAATGTTTGTTACCACATGAGTATTAATCCCCAAATTGCCGGTTCCTGACGATGATCTAGGTTGGAGCCTTTCTCGAGTCGGTATCACCATACGTATGGGCAGATCTTGGAATTGGACTTTGCATTGGGTTATCGGTCGTTGGTGCAGCATGGTATGGGGATCCCTCTGTTCATCCGTCCGATCCGATCGAACCCTCCCGCGTTGACAAGTGTATAGGGGCATTTTTATCACAGGCTCGTCCATCCTCGGCGGCGGCGTGAAAGCACCACGAATCCGAACCAAGAACCTCATCTCCATCATCTTCTGCGAGGTCGTTGCCATCTACGGTGTCATCATGGCTATCGTCTTCTCGTCCAAGGTCGGATACACCGGTACCGAACAGCTGTTCAGCGCCAGCAGCTACTACACCGGCTTTGCGTTATTTTGGTCCGGATTGACGGTTGGGGGCTGCAACTTGGTTTGCGGTATCGCTGTTGGTATAAATGGTAGCGGAGCTGCTTTGGCAGACGCCGCAGATGCAACCCTGTACGTCCAGCGTAAGGGTCTCTCGCAGCGTTCAGTGCTAACACGCGTCATTAGTTTCGTCAAGATTCTCGTCATCGAAATTTTCAGCTCGGTTCTTGGTCTCTTCGGCCTGATCATTGGTCTCCTCGTGTCGGGTAAGGCATTGGACTTTGGTGTCGCGTAAATGTGTACAGGGTGTTAGAGAAATGATGCATTCACAATCCGTCACGGGTTGTCGGCGTTTAGAAGACAGCTTCGAGCTAGGCGAATCACAGGTTGTCCACTGTTTGCAAGATGCTGTATGTACTAATATATCACGAAGTCGGGATGACTAAAGCTCGTCGGGGACTGCTGGGATAGTCACCTATGCGGCTGCGGAGCCACATGTGGCCTCAAAAATGAGTTGTTTGGGTCGCTCAGGGTCAACCACCGCGGCTACGCACGAGAAGAGACCTAAGTTTGACTCTTCAATATAACATTATATCTAGTCTTAGTTACGTTAGACTCAAGGATGAATACTGTTCAAGCTCTTCTCTTAGGTGAATTAGTCTTGCCATATCTCAAAAGTTACACTTCAACTGATCTGCCGACATTGGACCCTCTTGAGTATTAATGATAGGTTCGATATGTAGGTTAGGCAAGATTCCTATAGCTCGATCATAGGTACATACGGGTTTCACAAGGCCACATTTCCAGCCGAGGTGTATCGAGACGGCATTTAAAAGTTTGCGAGGTCCGTCTGGAGAGGGACCTGGGTATACGATGGGTAGCAGCGATAGAGCAGCCTGTACGTGACTTGGCAGTATTAGTTAGTGTTTCCTTTACGAGTATTTATTGAGAATCCGCATGGTTTTCTCACTTGTATTTTACGTACATCGTAAATTAAATAAATAAAGAAACAAGGCCAGACACAGTATTTTGAAGGTATACTTCTATAAGAGCTGAATTTTTATAAGATCCCCTCAAGCGATTTCAACAAACGCATAAATATATTGCAAGGGCCACTGAACCAGCTCAAATGTCTACTGTGTATAGTAGTCGGCATTTCTGCTATGGATCCCTTCGAAATCCAAGGAATTCAACTCACATTATGATCGCTAATAGCCCAAGTATGATGGTAAGTGTCTAGCTAGCACAACACTGGATCACTCACCTCCCACGAAGGTACCTGGGTATCAATACCGATAGCTTGACATCTTGTGTTAGCTGTGGTGCGCAGGTGGGATATCAGGTCACCAGCCCGTCACCGTCACTCGAAGTATTCCAGGACCTACCTTCGTTCTTTCAAAAACTCTCTTACATCGATATCCTTTACTTCCCAGATACTTAGCCACAACCCTAACCCAACGCATCTACCGACGCGCCTCCGCCTCCACCTCCGCCTCCACCTCCGCCTCCCCCTTTCTATACTCACCTCCTTCTCCATCCACCCTTCCCCTGACCCCTTCGCCTCTTGCCCCTTTCCCCATAGCCACCGCAACGACGAAACCCTCGATATCACACCGCCAGACTTCGCGCAGCGAATATGTCGTCGACGGGAGCCTAACAACTACTCGCCATCTAACACTGTCTACTAAAACCTCACGCACAGCCAGGATAGAGGCGAACCTCGCCCGCGCCTCCTCGTACATCGACGAACCTAGTTCGAGCACGCACACGATGGCGGCGTTCCAACGGCCTGGGACAGGCATACGATGCATATGCGTCAGACCGGCATATTCGTCGATCCTCATACATGCGTACGTATGTGCATACATACGCAGTCCGTCAGCATACATGCAGTCAGATGCGATCAGTGGCGACGCGCACGGCAGCCCGTTGAACTCGCTGTTAGATCGGGGTGTTACGCCGTCCTACCGACTAGCTGGCTAGCTGGCATTGGCGGTGGTGGCAGTGGCAGTGGTGATCGTGGTGGCGATGGCCACACGACGTTAGTGCTATCTATCTGTCCGAACGTCTGTCTGCCTGGTAGTATGCCTATCTATCGGACCCTGCCTATCATGACTGACTGGCTGTCTGCCATCAGCAGAGGCAGATATGCATGCATGACAGGGAGGCCGGCAGGCAGCGCAATCTTGATAACACGTGGGTCATGGGACACATACACCCACAACCGGCGGAACGACTGGGAGGGAGAGAAGAAGAGTTGACAAATCCGCGGCGGTGTTGTCGGAAATGGAATTCCCGGTTGCACTTCGAGCTGCGGCGCGCAGCTTCGAGTCACCGTTGGAAGAAACTAGGTAGGAGGAGGGAGGTCATGTGCATTGATACTTACCCATCATGAGGGAGAGGGAAGAAAAAAGGGGGGGGCAATGGACTCCTGGCATCGGGCGGACCCGCCGGACGACGAATTGCGCACAGCGGCGGTCAACGACGGTCGGTATCGAGTGAGGAACCGAATACCAGCGATCGTGAAACTCGGCAGCTCGCCTCCATAGGTTCGGGCGAGCGGGTGGGTGAGATGGATAGGTAGGTAGGTTAGGTATTCTAGGTGCGGCGATGCGGCTTTGGGAAGACATATGTCCGTAGATGTGTCAGCGCGCATTAGATAATACAGGAAGAAAAAAATCCCCAGTGCGACTTATTATTGCGATTTCGGTGGGTCTTTCGATTTAACCATGATACGCGAAGTCGTACGCAAAGTTGTACCACCATGGAATTGAATGTTATGATTGAATAAGAATCGATATTTGTGTAATTAATAAGATTAGTTGTTATTATTCTTTTTCAGCTGAGCCTGGGTTTATTTCGGCGGGTTCAGAGCAATGGAGCATCTATAGAGTCAAGTTTACCTAGTAATATGAAGCTGAGGGTTTCGTTATTATCACTATTATAAAAATTTGTGTTTCCAATAAAGTTCGTTGCCAAGTCTGAAGAATGGTCGTACAAAGCTATTGAGAATAGATACATGTAGGTACAAAGATTCCCCGCCGTCCTAGCGAGTAGTAATCTCTTCTTGATGTTGTTGAAGCTGAATTCTACGATAAAGCGTTATTGCTCTATGAGAGTTACATGTAGGCTGTGTACTTGCTGGGAGAGTCGGAGCTTTGTATACAAGCGGATGACTAAAGTTTACAGTTGTTGCGCCGAGTTCAGACAGACTATGGAGCACCATCAATGCGGGGTCTTTTACGTGAAGTCTAGGGAGTCTGGGGTCGAGAACCTAGCAATATCAAAAGTTACAGATTGGCAATGGTAGTAGGAGGTCGAATAATAGAGGAGTGATTCGGGCTTGTCGGGATTGACTCGGAGAAGAGTGCGCATATAGTCAGCGCTGCATACGGAGTCCCGGGGCTATGGTATCGGAGAGATTAGATGTGGTCTGCCGTGATCGGCGACGGCGGGATCGGGATGATGTCACCCTAGCAGGAGGATGTGGAGGGCAGGGCTTTGCTTGAACAAATAAACAGAGAGAGGGATTGGTCATGTATCAAAGGGGTTTGAAAATACCAGCAGATGCACCTCGGCTCAGCTGCAGACCCTGTTTTTTTCTTCTCCATTTCTGCAGCTGCAGTAGTATAATTCTATTTTAGTCTATTCGTCTAACTTCAAACAAGTACACCTCCAGCTCGAGTATACATGTATGTACTTCCTTCTTATTGTATTTCTGGTTCTCACTTGTACAGAGAAATCCATGCCCCCTTGCTATAAGTTTAGCGCTAAATCTTTGAGCACCTCCGGGGTGACTTGATGGTTGGATCCAGGGGCTATCTGATGACCATACAAATTGAACCAAGCTCCCTGAAGCCTTCTTCTCAAGACTCCATCGGATCTGAAAAAACCAGCTGTTCTATGATGCGAACTTCGGCGTCAAATGTAGAATCCTTAGTAGCCCATTTGCGTAACTTGTCAAGCACCATGCCTTGGATGGGTCGCACGTTGGGGACGTATGGGCGCAGCGAGGGTGTATTGTCTGCCATCCATAGCATGATAAGACAAGACATACAACTTTGGGAAAATGTCCACAAATATGGAGAACGCTTGCCTATCATGTCTATCGAGTTATAGAGATAAGTCCAACAGGTATTGATGCAGGTCTCGCAATTTTCCAACACAATCGAGGCAGGGTCACTGTACGGATCAGGGGTCATCGCCGCGGAGGTTGCCGGAGACTTGCCGTCATGGTGTCGAGCGACCACCTGGAGTAGAAATGGCCTATATATAATCTGTTTCGCGGCATAGTATCTGATCCGGAGGACTCGGGCGCGGTCATTCGGGAGTGGTTCGGTCCCCTTTAGAGGTCGTACATAATCAGGGATAGAAATATACCATGCTTCAAGTTGCCTATTCAGTTCGGCGCTCAGAGCTATCAGTTTCTGAGGGCCCAGGTTCTGCCATGCTTGCGTCGGGTCAACAGGCAGGACGAGATTAGGCCCTACCTGTACTGTCTCGGGGCCGTAGAGGGAATTATGTATGCGATTTAAGAGACGACGGATAGCATGCTCGGCAATAAAACAAATGGTATTCTCATTGTCGGTTGGATCTGTACTATGTGGAAGTCTCATTCGGTCGCCCAGAGGTTCGATTCCACTCCTCGGGACGTCGAGTTCGGCAATCCTGTCACTAAACGCCATCAGAATTTAGAATATAAACTTTCCTTCCCAATGTTTCATACCATTCGACTGTAAAACACTGCCAAAATGTTCTCAGTTCTGCTTCCTCAAATTCGGCATTAGATAAAGGCCGTTTTCGACTTCCATATATCAGCAAAGTCAACAGCACACAGTAGATAGTGGTTCATTACCTCTCCATTAGGTTAAGAAACATCCGTGCCGAAAATTGCGCCATCTTCCAGCTGTGAAGTGGCCTTCCCAGATGGGCGAAATATGAAGCAGCGAGTAGTAACGCCTGGCAAATGCTTATCCTCGGTCGGAACTCCCAGACGAGTTTATGTAGCATAATTCGTAGTGCCGGTTGAAAGAAGTGAAGGCCAATTGTTTCATCGTTCCCCCTATCGTCCCCTTGGTCCGAACAAACCGCACCTAGAGCATACACACAGAAGCATATCGACGTGCCAATGTCGTTCATATCTCTTTCTTGAATAAGTTTGGCCTGCCATGATTTGAAAGCACTTGGCGTAAAAAGCGGGTGATGAGGATGAACGTTACGAAAATAGGCCTCAGCCAGTGTGTTCAGCGTCTCGAGTTCAAGGGATGGCCAAATAAGCGGGCTATCGTCAAGGCTCCCAAGGAATCCAGGAAGAGGAAGCTTTTCTTCGATCTTGAAAAAATAGTCTCTTGGATACTCTCCAACCAGATCGCGGACCTTCGGCACGGATAGAAGTGTACTTGCTATAGTGGCGTGGTTTTTCGGTATCAGGAACTGCGGAGACTCAAGCTGGGGGTCTATTGCAGCAGACGTTGAGGGTAAATACTCTAACGGCGGCTGATCCGCGGAAACGTAGTCGGGTTGATCAGGAAAAGCGCTGGAGCGTGTGCTCAGCTGATATATCTGCTGGCTCTGGTGTTCGAGTAGTGATTCTATCCGGATAAGTCGGTCGATGACTGCAGTAGGGCTTGTGTCTTCGACTCTGTTGCAGGCGTCAGCAAGGACATATCTCAAAGCAAAAGAAAACCACATTAAAGCACCTTTCTGATGGGAGCTCTTTGTATACACAGTCGGCATTTGAGTCTCTGCAGGTAGAACATGGCTTCTGATTGTCACATTTTCGCTTCCGGTGTCTGTTCCATACCAAATTTAGACGAGTTCAGGTTTCTTTAAAGATAGGGGAAGTACCTGCAAAAGTCGCATGCAAGGAGAGCGCCTAATGTAGAATTAGTTGATGATGGATCAGCAGCCGAGGATAGGAGGTAATAGCCTAACGCTTTCGTGTATACATCATTTATGCCAACCTGAGCAACTAGTTAGGATAGATGATTCCCGATGCTTAACATTCCTTGTTAGATATGTAAGGTCAGCAACAACAGAGATACCTAAGGCCAGGTAGTGAGCGCGTAAGTGCGGCTGCTTCCGTCGAAATGCCCTGTAACGAAACAGGCTGACTGCGTTTTCGTCTGGCGTAGTCTGCCCGGGATCTTGGAACACTATATAAGGCCCAGGGTCTTGCCTGGGGGTGAGTATTGAGTATTGGACAGACGAGTGCTACAAGCCCACAGTGCCTCGCGTTGGCTTCTTCAAAATTGAGCAGCAAGAGCTCTTCTGACCGCCACACACAAGTGCAAGTCCGGGCCAATGATGCTGAAGACCTGGCCGCTGACCCTGGCCGCGTCTATAATTATCAAAATACGGATTATGGAACGTTAAACACGTTAGGTATACCCGCAAGGGTTGCATCTGTATTATAGGGATAGCGCCAGAAACCTTTCCTCTACTTCAACAATCCTATAAGGGGGCAAATAGAGCAAGACGCACGTGTAAAACTTATTGGAGAGCCACTGAAAGTTAACATTATCTTCCGAGTATGATCGACTCTCCACGAATGTGCGAGAAGGATACAGGCCTAGTTTAGTCAGGGTGAGTTATGCTTATAACGTCCGGAAGAAAAATATACCCTGATGATGTTCATGTTCAGAAAGAGTTAGTAGGCTTATTTAAAGTCTAAAGAAATGGGATTGGTTAGTATCTAGCGTTGCGAGACTTTGCCGTCGACGAGGTAGGGCTGGAAAGCTACTTGTAAGTACCTCAAGTAAGTATTCGATGTAGCATATAGCACAGTTATTAAACCTCGCTAACTTTATATTCTCGCTGGTGCATTTTCGCTACAGGGAGGTGGGTACTTAATAGTGGGGTATGGATCCAGGCAGTGCATCAGTTTTTTCAATACAACTTAGAGTCTCCGTGAACTCATTCGTTGAAGCGCAACTCAATAATAACGTTCATTGACTCATAGAGTCGGTTTCTCAAGTATCTGATATCCATTCTTGTTTCCAATTAAGCTGCTAGGCATGACATCATCTGTTACTTGGTACTCGAGACGCCCTTTGGCTACTACATGTACAAATGACTGAGTTACCCATATGTAAGCCGTGGCTTATGCAAATGACAAATACTATAGAAGATAAGTAAAGGGTGACTCAATCGAGACTCGGGGTGAACATCTCGGGATGGTCACATAATCAGCTTCAAATATATGCAGAAGGCCGATCGCAGAGAGTTACCATACCAGACCCCTACAACGGGAATGTTACCAAGAGTATTATTGGTTTTCGAAGCTTCGTGAACAAAGCCGACGATCATCCGCAACCACATCTATAAGTCTGTGTGTATAGTTGTACGTGTATGCAAGGTTGGAAACCGGGCATGACAATAGGTACCGAAACATCATTAACGATGAGTAAGAAGCCTACCGACGACAAAGATCCACCATCCCCAGAAAAACAGAGTATTCCGGTCCGCTCACAATCGGGTGCAGATCTCGGCGAATTGAACTCCGATGGGGCCGGCACAGACGGGCTGGCCGAGTGTCGTTGCATGATTTGTGTTTCCGAAAACTTAACTACCTCCTGCCATCCACCCACATCCACTCTTCATCTTCAAGTTCTGGTTTTAGGAACCTATCTACTTGAGTTTGTGGGTTGTTGCTAAACTCTATAAGAATAGAGCCCCCATGTAAGTTGCGTCGTCTGTCAGAAGTTATATTTCAGATATCATAACGAAACAAATAAGCCCAACGGGATTTTGCTGACCCGAGGATAACCTGTTGATAGGTCTTATGGCGTCATTTAGTTACTCTTTAGCCTGTCCTAATCAATAGGTATCGCATCCTATACCCGCTACATACATGATTGCGCTTGGCATCAATTACTACGAACTCCAATCTTTCAATCCACTCTGAAATGTTGCTGACAAACCGAATATCTTCCGTGACAGGAACTCTTACTATTGCGGAACCAATTCCGTCTTCTGCTTCTCTGTATCCGTGACTAGTTCTAATCATGTTATATCCACGTCGCTTGGAATCATCTGCCAGCCAGACAACTCCCGGCCCGGCGCTACCAGCGTAGGTATAATTTTGAACTACTTGTCAGTCATCAATCATATAAAATGTAACACGCCGATGATCCTTCCCAGAGCTCAGAGATGGTGGTCATAGTCAGGGATATGAATGCCGATTAGCGCGAACGCCGAGGTTCATGCCATAAGGAACTCCATCAAGTTGGTCACGATGGCGAGTGCTCCAAGTGGGGTAGCGAGGATATATATCTCCTAGTGCTCGAAGGACTCTGGTGGAGAATTATCCTCCTAGATCTTGACATAGCACCATAGGGTCAGATGCGCCGAAGTCAAATAGGTCTAGATGACAGAGTCTGAGATGGGCTGATGTGTGCCGCTAGCTCCATTGTATCGATCTACCTGGCCACGGAAACTACATAGGTTGTGTGTTCCAGAGCAGATGAGTGCAGAGTTAGTAAAGGATACAGGGTGCCATCAACATTCAAAGCGGCCGTGCTATATGAGAATCGTGGGCCACGAATGGACGTTCCAGAGAGATAGCGGTCTCCTCTCTGCAGCAATTCGCATGGGCAATTCAATATATCAGCTTCGTCACGTCTCCTTTTCGATACAAAGTCATTGATCATACGAAGACCCTCGATAGCCAGTAGCTGCTAGCCCTAGATACCAGGAACCTGCTCGAATATCCCAGATCTGCTCGTCTCACACCGCCACCCATCCCTACGCCTAATATAATGTTTCGGCTACCTTTACCCAGTGGCAAATGGTCTCTCGTATGCTTGACATTGACCAATTCTGGTAATTATGATCCCACTACTATGCCGTTGACGTGGCAAGTGACTTGTTACAGTGTCTCTAGCACATTTCGGCTACGACCAGGTTGTAATCCATTGCCCGTTTTCCCTTCATGATTTGCTCATTTCCATTCTAAGGGGATCTTTGCTGGTGCTCTCATCTCTCCTGATTTCGCCCAAATATTTCCGGAGATCCACGATGCGAGTCTCTCAGGCATCACTTCGAGTTGCTTCTCGGTAAGTCTACGCCCCTGCCCTCCCGGTCCTCTTTTATGCTTACTGCCACATGAGCTCGGCGCATTCCTCGGCTGCCTAGCGGCATTTTCATTTGGTGACAGATTGGGCCGGAAGAAGACAGTCTGGGCCGGCCTTGTTCTAAATGTAATTGGGGCAATCCTGCAGATTACAGCTTACCATTTGCCTCAGATGATCGTTGGCCGGGTCATCAATGGATTTGGAAGTAGGTCGGACCCAAGACGTTCGAGTTTCCCCCCCCCCCCCCCCCCCTTTCGGATAGCCCCTGAGGCCCTTAGCATTGGCTAAGCCCCCAGCCCCTAATGTGTTGTACATACTGACCCCAATCCAGAGGGCATCACGTCTTCGACTTGCCCCGTATTCATGGCGGAAACGTCTCCAGCTCACGTCAGAGGCAGACTTGTCGTACTAGGTTCGTTATGCAACACGATGGGATTCTGCATAGCAAACTGGATTAACTTTGCCTTGTTCAATGAGATTGGGGCATTCCAGTGGAGATTCGCTTTAGCTTTCCAGCTTGTATTTCCGGTTATCGTCGCTGCCTTTTTACCACTTTCCGTTGAGTCGCCAAGATGGCTACTACTGAGAGGTCAGTTTCAGAAGGCTCGAATGGTGCTCGCCAAACTCCGGGGAACAGAACACGATCTCGATGATAGAGACCTGAACAATGAACTTAGATCAATCCAGAGAACTCTCCAAGACGAGCAAACGGCTTTTGTACCTATCGTAGATGTCCTGCTTTTCAGAGATTCCACTCAGAACTTCCGCCGACTTCTCCTCAGGTATGTCACCCATTAGGTACTCAACGGCCTTGCTATTCTGATGTTTAGAAGCTGTGGGACCCAGTTGATTCAACAATTCAGTGGGGTGAATGCGCTTGGATATTTTTTGCCTACTCTCCTGATTGAGTCGGTTGGGGTCTCCAATCACCTTGCAAGATTACTAGCAGCAGCAATCGCCACAGTTTATCTCAGTGCCGCCTTTATGTGTCTCCTCCTTGTTGATTTAGTTGGAAGGCGAAAGTAAGACCAAGATAGATAGAAGATCTAGCCTTAGTGCTTCAAAACGGGGGATCTGACACGTCTTTAGGCTCATGATATACGGTTCCATTGCTACTGGATCCTGCTACCTTGTTGCGGCAGTGACATTGAAAGAGGCAATGCTTCACCCTGAACAGAAGCACTCTCTCGGGATAGCCACAGTTGCGATGTTCTTCCTCTATTACTTCTGCTACGGTACGAGTTTTGCCAAGGTATCTTGGGTCTACAACTCGGAGATCAATAGCCTTGGGTGGCGAACTAGAGCTGCTGCTGCCGCTACTGCAACAAACTGGATGAGTGGGTTCATCACGGTACAATTCACCAAAGTTGGAGTGGATAATCTTGGATGGGGGTTCTACCTCAGTAAGCGAGCATGCCCTAGACCAGCAAGCAAGCACACGTCGTCTGACTCTAACGTTTAATAGTCTTTGCAGGTTTCTGCTGGTCATTTCTTCCAATCATCTTTCTTTTTTATCCGGAAACATCCCATCGGACACTAGAAGACATGAACGAAATCTTCAAGCGAAGCAACAGCCCCTTCGTTTTCATGGACAGCATCCTGACGCAGCAAGATCGCCCGCAATTCTACGTAGAAGCTGAGCAAAGACGCGTCCAGATAACTTCTGTGTAGGATTCCTATATGTTTGGAACATGACTTTGCGTGTGTGGTGAACGTCTCCCTGAAAGTAGGAACGAAAGCTGCACCTTGAATTATGAAGCCGTCATGTATTAAAATCTATTTTCCGTTGCAACATCCGATGTTGATCCCTCGATCATATATAAATAGAGACGAAAACAAAATTATGTAAAAGGCCCCCTAATCAACATAACCAAAATGCAACAGTCACGATCGTATATACCCACATCTAATAATTGAACAAAGTCGATGCAACGGGCCAAAAGCTCTGATAAAATCATTACCGAATCCCTTCTGTTCACTTCATTTCGTATGGAACAATGTTTACGTGAGAAGTTCCAGGTAACATTATGCAATGAAGTCTCCGCAAGGTATGCGGCTCTGTCGACAAATCATTCGATGTGGCTTCGGCACTTGCAGATGAAGAGACACAATCATGCAAGTATCCTTTATTCTAACGTTTGTGGTCTCCAGATACGCAATACGCGTAGGTACGACAATACTTCCCTGATGGATGGTTGGGCGAAGTCAGAACCACCGACTCGGTGGCGCTGAGTAAGGCTGTTCCGGATTAGGAGACACATTCATTGCTTGTTTGACTTCGATATCATCCAATCATAATAATCCGCTGTATCCTCCAATCCAGGGTTTTCAGTCAACAGCTTCTGTCAGCCTCCACGGAAGACCCCATTCTTACGGAAAGCAAATAGACGAATCTGCGTAATGAAGGTTGACTCACTGTGTTAGGCCAAATCGGGGTTAAGGGAACTTAAGTCGTATTTACGTCCTGTTTCAATTTAAATAAGCTGACGGTCGCCGTCATGTAGTCATCAGCACTCGTAGGAAATAAATATGTTGCTTGAATGTGTCGATGACGAGGTCACAAGGGCTCAGATGATTAACAGATAGGGCTGCATATCATTCAGGGTCCGAATCCGGACCTACAAAACTCAACCGTCATTTTCGGAGCCCAGACTCTAATCGTCATGATGAATGTTGCCTAGGACTCGCCCATTCACCCTTTTGAGGCATCTGTGCCCTGAAATTTGAACTTGATCCTCGGTGGCTATGCTTGGCAGCTGTGACACAACCTACTTGCGGTTCACGGGAAACGGTGAGCGTATGGTAGATATTACTAGCTACATCCACCCGTTTACTCAAGACTTACATCTCGTGACTTTAGACGAGTCCTATGAAGCATGTGATCTGCCCTATCCTAGTGATACAAACCCCTGGATTTGATGTACTTACGAAGTGTAAAGGGAGACAAAGGATATTTCAGAGAATACTAGGTTATACCAATACTTTGTCATAGGAAACCTTGAAAAACTGACAAGGAGAAATATTAGACTATTGGTGATTAAACATTAAACATTACTGAATCCTCTAATCTATAGCTCTATGTACTGATCCCCCTCGAAATTACCCATTTGATTTTATATTTTATAGAATTCTCCGATACCCAGCCCACATTATCCATCCCCTTCTAAGTACCTATTAAACATTAGTTATTAGACATTATATGCGACAGTATGTACCCCAAGACCTCAAGCAATATAAGCGAGTTGCCTCTGGGACTGTCTAGTACGATCCAAACAACCACCAACATCACCATCACCATCACCACTCTTCCAGCCACAACAAGCCCTCCCAGTATTAGACATTAAACATTATCGGAACATGTGCTCTTCTCACCCTGGCTCTAAAAATCCTCAACCCAGTTTCTTTCGACCCTCAAGTGAGGAAGACTAGCTCTCTCTCCACCCATCTCGCCCAGGATCTTCGATTCAACAGCCTGACCAAAGCAGTTGAACCAAACCCCCTGAGCTGCCCCACACCGCCCGTCTAGACAAGCAATGCCGCAAACGCCACCGCAAGGGCAACCACGCCGCTCGAAACCGGCACGGCAGCAAGTCCGGCACCAGCAACGACCTCCTCGGCACCATCGGCGACTCCGTCGGACTCGCTGGTGTCGGCGTTCTCCTTGTTCTCGGTGTCCTCGGGCTCGGGCTCCTCCTCGGGGTGGTCCGGCAGCTGCTGCGGGTTTACGATGTTGATACACACGCCCTCGGCCAAGTTGTCTGATGCCGCGCTGAACAGGTAGTTGCCCTCCGTCACCGTGTGCCAGTTGTTGTTGCCCACCCACGCGTTCTTGGGCAGGCGGTCGCCTAGCCCCTCAAAGAACTCTTGCACGGCACCCTCTGCCAGGTGGGTTAGTTAATCAGATCGTTTAGTGGGATTGTTTCTTTGTTCTATATCTCTTCTTCTTTTGTTCTTCCCTTTCTCATGTGGTCCTCTGGAAAATTTGACGAAAAAGTGGAGTGGAAGGAGAATAGGGGAACAGGAAAAAGGGGGAAGCGGAAAAGGGGGTCATTTACGGAGACGTTTAACTACTTCGTGCATGTACTCGCAGTTACCACCTTCTCCAAACAACAGCCTGGCTCCGGCAACGTTCTGCGCGAAAGTAACTTCGGTCCTGCTCACCAGCGCGGTAAGGGGCGCGATGGCGGTGAGAGCCTCGGCGGGAAGATCCGGAAGGTCCTCGGCCTTGAAAAGCGCGGCCCGAACGTCCTTGATGTGGTCAATGGTGGCGCCGTGGAGTTCTACCGGTGGTCCGCCGGTATAGTCGAGAAGAACGGATTCGACATCCTTGGCGCTTGCAAGCACGCTCTTCAGGAGGTCGAGGGCGTCCTCGACGCCGTCCCGGGCCACGAGCTTCGAGGTCGCTGCTGCCGATACACCGAGGGAGAATGCGAGGATGGGGGCGATGAACTTCATGGTGGTTTGTATTACTATTACTGAAGCAGATAGAGACAGAGAGAGAAGGAAAGATATAAGCAGTCCTCTCCTAAAAGGGCTAAGAAACGGGTTAAGGAGGGGATGGAGCCGGGCTGCTGTAGCTTTATTAAAAGAGGTGGTCCGCGGTGATGTTCCTATGATGATTGAAAGATCTCATGGCGGACCGAGATGGATTATATAGATCCTAAGCCCTATTAGTCCTCTTCTAATCCAAATAGCCTCTGCTGGAACACCGATTATGATATACTAGTTATTGTCAATTCAACTAGCTCGCTCCGAGCACCCGGCTGCCCATGATTCTCCTCAGTTACAGACCAAAACATATCTGTGTAGTTCACGGCAGTGCTGACTAGGAATGAAGTCTATCATGAAATGGTTCATGCGGTTAAAAAAAAAAAAAACCCACTAATTTATCGTAAAAAAAATGGGAGCCTGCAGGCCAATTGTGAGCATTGATGGTTGGAGGTAGGAAGGGAGGAAGATACTTTGAAGACAGGGTCTCCCATTGCGGCTACAACCTGTACCTTCAGTTTGAAGTGCGCCGCGTAGACCAATCGCACAGACAGAAGATGCTAGCAGCCTTACGAATAATAAGCAATTAGGCAATGCATGGTATGCTCTGTCTAGTTAGATATAAAAGCGAGGAGGAGAACCGAGATCACTACCTAGGTAGTATGTTTACATACTAGTTGTATCCCTCAGTCTGCTCCCCCCCTTTGAACCAGCTCGCCCAATGGTATATTTACTTCTTTGGAAAAATCTGGGCACGTGCCCTTCAAAAGAGGCTGGTTTCCTTACTTCACGCGCGTTTCGGTACAGGTGGTGGTTTGGCTGTATTCATTAACTATTCTAGGGAAAGCCCTAGGAATAGTCAACTATAGGGGCCTCGGGTTATGTCGAAGTTAACGACAGCAATTTTGGCCAATGAGCCTAATGATTTCTAGCATAAACAAACGCGGTGACGAATTTTCAGTCTGCTAACCGTCGTCGGTATTGCCGGGATCCGGCATCGAATAAGCCTCGTGCGGAGTTAACCACGACGGCCCGTAGTTATAATAAGCCTAGGAAATTACACGAAATCAGCATGGTAAAACCATTTTTCTATTAGCTCCCTGTTGTTATTGTAGTTATAACAATGCCGGACTTTTAGCTGAACGGCAATGCTTCTGCATTTCTTCATGCTAGCTCTTGACCGATGATCGTGCACACTAGACTTAGCTGTTTCTTCCGTGTAGACTGGGAAAGCTTTCGTGTATGCTGAGTGAGAACTTCATTGGGTGACCACTATTCTGAGACTCGGAGATGTTGTCGGTCGCGTAGAGACCGAGAATACGTATGCCTGAAGCAGAGGGATGATTACAGTCTACTTTATTCTCGTTAATTATTAATGATAACTCTAAATGCGCTTCTCGAGCTATGAAGTTGCCTGGCACGTTTTGCGGATAACGGTACAAATAGAATATGAAAGGCATTGAGCTGAGATTCTGGCCTCACGGAGTCCCTCCAATGATATGAGGGGGAGATTTTCCGGCTTATCATCGTCAAACTTTAAGCATTAGACGCCGAAGTCGCCAGCAGATTCGAACAGTATATCTACTATTAGTCACGTCCTAGACGTCGTCGCCTTCCCGAATGCAGGAGGGCGAAATGCCAATTCGCTATAGTGTGACTACGTGACAGGTCGTCATGATAGGCACGTGCCTCTCTCCTACTATGATCTGTTCAGTATTGACTATATAATTATTGAACATTCCATTAGGTAAAAGACGAGCTTTGTAAGACGAGGAACCACGCGCAGCATGGAGGGGTAATGAGAGGGGTAGTGATTGTTTTCTTATATTATTTTACTGAATTAAGCCCAATTATGTAAATTTAAACGCCACTAGGATTCTCTAGCCTTCTATTTCAAGAGGCTATTAGCTCTTTACTCGCAGTAACCCTCAAATGTAATTTATGTGACTTCTTCCGTATGAGTTAGATGAGCTGATACTAATCACCTCCTGTTAATTATTAACTAACTGATTCAAGGGTTGATAGAGCAGAAACCCATAAATGGATAATATACCACCTACTCGTAGCAACCCATACACTTATATTATTCACCCCTCTTTCTCGTGCCTGAGCCTCTTTACAGCTGCTCATCGGACTAGGTAGTAGTTACGGATGGCGTGGTCATTATTCTCACCAAACCACAGTGGTTATCCCTACATACTGTAGTACTGGTAGGAAATGAACATGGCTCGGCCGCTCGGGTTGCTACCTGGATGTAAGATGGCGAACGTGATAAACGCCGAGTTCGCTATTCTTTTAGTTTCATTTGAACATACTGCAAGACTTCACCAAGTTGCTCTCCGAAGCGTCTGAGCGGAATGCGAAAGAGCGAGAACTTGTGCAAACTGAAGGTCACTTGTAGGGAAAAGGTAGCCTCTGTCACGCGTGGACGTGTTCGTTACGCAGCTTTTGCTTATTTATTGTACTCACGCGTGTTAAAAGCTGCCAGGAACTATACGTCATCCACATCCATTGAACCTAGAAGAATAAGGCATGATTATCATGACGGGCTGAACTCTCCGACGAGTTAAGCTGAGGTTTAAAGTTGAAACGGTAGTAGAAGGTTCAGCCAAAAATAAGAGCCTCACCAAGCTGAGGTAACCACGTGGTATTATTCGTAATTATATATATTTGCCGAGGTGTGTTACCGACTTATTAGTAATTAGTACCTAGTTAGACCTCGGCTTCATAGTGATATGCGATACCCGGCATTGGAAGCTCGACAGATTGAAGTAGCTCACGGCCTTGTGCGGGAATGCGGGATGAAGTGGTTCGCCGGCCTGCGTGCGGACATAAGAGAGACACATGTAGTCCATGCGTTCACATGAAATAGACCGTTTTCTAATAAGTCAAGTCAGATGTGGCACCGTAGCACCAATATGAAGATTGCGCTGCGCACCCTCGGAATTTTGAAGAGTATGGACGGCCGAGTGCAAACCGATGGTAGGTGGTACATAACTAAAGAACCCTAGCTCTGGTGTCGGTGGTAGGGTACTGGTAAATTTGAGGGTTAATAAGTAGTGAATCTCGAGAATGTAAAATACCAAGAAGTATGTTTGTTATAAGGTTATTAATGCAAAACATCGTTGTGTTGGTTGTCTATCGGTCCTACTAGCAGGGAACCGAGGAGAAGCGGAGTCGAGAGCACACGTCGTTCGGTCTGACGATCGGGGAATCGTGCGCGAGGCTGTTCAGCTTTGTAACTCTTTAATAAAAGGCCGACTTGGAACATTAGGTAGGTAAAGATGGTTGAGAGTCGAGATATGTACAGTGGCGCAAGGCTCGTCGATGCTGGATGTTCATCTGCGTGTTACATGTAATGTGTACGGGTTGGATTTAGTCATTTATGTTATACTGTCCAAGAAAGGCTTGTGGGACTAAGATTATAAGGGGCCTAGGCCAGCTGAATGGTAATGAAGCCGCAGTCGTATATAAGGCAAGCCTAGTGAGAAAACAGGTATAAGGTGCGAGCGACAAGTCAGCTATCCACCTCCTTGGCCACCTAACTAGCCACACAACTAGCAGTGGACCTCTCACACAGTCCTATTGCAGTTGTGGGCTGGGCACGTGACCTTATGGTCAAATGCGTAATTTTCTTAGCTAGCTGGAGCACACACTCCACCTTTAATACAACTTCTTTTCCGCCTCCAATCACACATCTTGATCCCATATTTCACAGTATCTGAATAAAAGTAATAGTTGTGGTATTTCTTTAGTTCTGTTGGCTACTAGCTGGCAAAGCTGATATCAGCTGGCATTGTTAGCCGGCTGCAGATGATCACCAATTCACTATGGACAAGACTTTTAGTAGCGACAACTGTACCCGCGTGCTAGTGTGTGTTGCCATGTGGTTGAAAGATGCGGATGGCAGCATGATGATCAATTTCATTACCTAGCTATATAATAAGATAATTGCACAGCGTGCATAAGAATGGTGATGGCAACCCCCATCTTTAGAGATGAAACATCAGACTAGGGTATGATTCAACGAACCAATCGTCAAATTTATATACACAAACTAGCGTGAATTCGGAACTGTTCCTGGCGATCCTTGATTTTAAGATTTAGCGCCCTTCATCGCATTAGATCCATTCTGCACGGGTACTTCTCCACCTGGCAGCCTGGGCATTGTCTTAAGCCATCCATCTTCCTCTTCATCATCATTCTCTTTTGTATTTACATACTAGGTAGTCCTAGTATAAGGGCCACGGCGACAGCGGGCTACACAGGGCTACACAATCTGTCGTCCACTCAACTCGATAGATTCGTCCTTGGCGGCCCTCAGTCTGTTTTGCTGTTTGATGAGTCCATCTTGCCTCCCATCTACTGGCGTAGGCTTTCCCGCATATATTTAGCATCTGGGCGCTATCAAGCCGACCCCCTCGATGGGAAACAGTAGCCGCGCCTGTATTCTCGTATGTTGCATACATACAAGAAGCATGAATACGAAGTATAGTCGCTTCTTGAAGAAGATGTCATGGGAACTTTCTATCCTATCGTTCTTTGGTTAGCGACATCGCTTCAGGTGGTCCAACTAATGGCCAGCGTCTCCCATCTTCAGGTTGGATGGTCTACGGTTTGTTCAATGATACACGCCAAACCTTTCGCGAGATTACTTGCCCAGGTACAGTCTATTTATGAGGAGCGAGAACCAGTCAACTCAATGTACAAGTTATCGATCAAGTGAAGAAGGCCATGACTAACCAATTTCCGAACTGGGCTGCCGGGGTGTTTGGCCATCTGGAATCCCTGCCGGTGATCATTCATGCTGCGCCTAATATCTGCCCTGTGCTTTACCTTGTAAGGCCAAGCCTAAGGTTGTCGCAGAGATCATGGAAAAGGCAGGTTCTTGTACCGAGTATGTATGGAGTAAAGGTCGGTAGGTGACTGGGGATATGTATCCTTTGTCTACTCCGTACTGTGTATATGTAGGTTGCACCTGACGGTACAAGTTAAAAGGAAGATCACCCTGACAATTGATGCTGTGACAAAGAGGACAATACAACCCACACCACCCGCCCGCTCCGCCGCCTATATATCTCCAACCAAGCCCGTCACACACCTTCCGCTACCCGTTTCGGCAACTCACATTCATTTTCCTATTGTCGCATCTCGGGTGCGTGCGCGGTTGTTTGACACATCTTACTAAGTATTTTCACCATTCATTACGGCTCTCACGAGCAATTCCCTCTTTACATCTTCTGATCTATAGTCTATCATTTAACACTAAGACCATTTCGAACCTACATATATATCGACTTGATTGGTACTAATTCCCGATACAAATCGCGATCATGTTATTTCGCAATGTGTCGCCGTTCGCCATTATGGTCCTCGCCGGCCAGACTATCGCTGAGCCTGTGCGCCAACCCTACAAGCTGGACGACTTGAAACTCGCAAAAATGTCAGTCAGGCAGATTTTCGGACTTGACCGACGTTCAGATGACGGATATGCGCCGGAACAGCAATTCTGTGGATCGGGTAACACTTGCGCCGAGGCGTGCGGCAAAGGCTTTGAGCAGTGCTCTTCTAACGATGGAGTTGTGCACTGTTACGATACTGGTGCTAAGCAGACTTGTTGCCCTGGCAAAACTGGAGGTAAGATATTAGAAGCACTGACAAAGTGCATGCGATCTTAGCTAACGGGTATATATATAGACTCTTGTGATGAAGGTTACTTCTGCTCTTCTGACGACAAGGGTGCGACGTGGTGCTGCCCTGACAGTATGAGTCTGAAGGAATGCGCCGCCGCCTATAACCTTCCAGGTTCTCTTGTCTCGGAGACGGCACCGGGGCCCACATCGACTTCTACTTCGAACGCGAAACCTACGTCGGCGACTACTACATCTCTCAGAGCCGATGCTCAAAGCACCACTACGAATGCTGCCCCTGCAGCGACTTCTAGCGCTGAGCGTTCTTCCGAAACCGCCGGCACTTCGTCTACCGACTCCTCTGCAACGGCAACATCGAGCTTCGTTACCGTTAGCGGCGGTAGCAACCATGGGCCCATCGGCGGACTTGTCCTTCTGGCCGTCGTTGCCTGTGCCGCGCTTTTTTTAAATTTACATTCGCGATGAGCCGAGTATGAATGGACGGTTGGAGGATGGGAGATTAGAGATGGAGACTATGCATCGGCGGGAGTATGCGACACGATGGGAACGAGCTACGAACAAAGAATACTTCCGAGAAGAGAAAAAGAACAAATCGATACCCTTTCTTTGTGCAAATTCGGGGTACTCTAGGCACTGGCTCCAGGCCCCCCTTTTCACTTGCTCACTTACATCTTGCCGTCGATACCGTTCGGCGTTCTTTCGATCCTGCACACTTATTTATTGATCGCGTTTGCTGTTGGTTAGGGGAAGATAGATGGCTTTTGGGGGTTGATACCCGGGGTTTGGTTTAGCGCAATTGATTTTTCTGCATCCTGCGCCGCGTCCTTGTCATTTGCATATATATGAGAAGAGAAAAAAAGCTCGAGGGTTTCCATTCACAGCCCTCGAGCCTCGGGGATGTTCATAGATACTAGAGGCTTGCCTCCAGAGGGTGGGTAGCTCGGTGGCGGGAATGCTTTGGAAATTGTACTTATTTGCATATGGATATCCCTACCTGCGTACCTGGAGTATAGGTAGTCTAGCGTAGTATCTGTTTTTGACGAAGAGCCGGTAATATCTAGAGGTATTATCTCGATCTGCATGTACCTGTGGTATACTCGCCTCCGCAGGCTTTATATGGTTTCATATAGACTAGTATAAATCTTAATAGACGCGGAAAAGGGAGGGAGCGCGGAAGCTATTTTCGATCCAACGTAAACTTTGAAACTAACGGCTGCCACGCGGGAACCTTTTTCATAAACTATCCGCAAGGCAACTAAAAACTACGGCGAACTCAGTAATGTCAGCTACTTCAGCTGTCAGCTAGTTCAAGTGTCAGTCAATTCAAGTGCTTATTGACACATCCCTTAAAATACATCTCCGGATTACGTAAGCCATGAGCCCCTATCTTACATATTATTATATTCACGCACGCATTCGAGCACGGGAATCAGTGGGAGTGCTAGCGCCATGGGAGGTCTTGATTGGCCATTTATCATTGAAAACACGACTGTTGTATGTTGTATGGAACCTATCCTTCTATGCCGAAGACAAACCCCTTGCCCAACTAAGCAGATACTCACTTGGCGCCGCCCCTTGGTCCATTCCCAAAGGTAGGTAAGTTTGGTCCGTGTAATATTACAAAGTCCATACAAAGGAACCCCATCCGAGCCCGCACGTCAATGCCGCCTCCTGGGATCCCGCGCACCAATTCCATGCGCCCATGTTTACTTAATGCCCAAGTCTGTTGGTGTAGTGCGCTGTTATTGTGCCAAATGTCTATCTATAGCCCGGCATCGGCATCGTCCACGTCGTCGACGTCTTGCCCGTCGACGGGCATCATGCCGTCGGTGGGCTCGCCTTCGACGGCCTTGTTGTTCTCGTACGTGACGCGCTTCCAGCCGCACGGCTCGGATCCGTCCTTGATCCACTCCATGGTCGGGAAGTAGTGCTCGTTCTTCTTCATCGTCACGACCCACGGCTGGTTGTCGAAGGTCATGGCCTTGATACGGAAATCTGGAGCGCGTTTTAGTAAAAATAGTCTCGTCATACAGAAGGCTAGAGAAATAGGAGGAGGAAAGACGCACAAGTGTTATCCGGAATCTTGACCACGTGTTCTAAGAAGGTCTTGATATCCGGAGTCGGCTTCCCGTTGACGTGGGTGATGAAGTTGGTCGGCGCGAGCCCATACTGGTATGCTGGCGAGCCTCTACTTCGCGCGGATACGTAGACTTCGCTGTGCAGCTTGCTTATCTGCTGCCTAACCGCGAGATGTGGCACATGAAGGACTGCTCCACAGAACGAGATGGCGTGGTCTGTCTCAACATTATGTGCGGGCACCGTCGGAACTTCAAGCCGTAGCTCTTCGCTCTCGCGGACGATGACAGCATCTAGGACCTCATGGGAGTACATGACATCCAAGTCCGACACTCGCGTAATTATCTTGCCGTTGAGAGTTAGGATGATGTCGCCTTCAAATAGTACGTTAGGGTAGTCGCCCCGTTCAAATGTCCGTTTCGAGACTATGAAAAGCTGGTGGTTGTGCTTATTGGCCACTGACACTTGGTGGATCCAGTCCTCGGAGACACCCATGGTCCTTGCTTGAGACATGGCGATAGGTCGGACCTCTATCGAGAGCATCCGCAGTTTGGGATCGCGGCCTTGTTGGATCGACGATATCACGGGTAGCAAGGTTGGCGTAGCAAGGCCAAGGTGATACTCTTCGTCTCTAGATCCGTGTATTCTCTCGCCAAGGTAGGTAAGCCAAAGTGCTTGTACAGCGCCGTCCTTATCAACGAGCACGCCGCTTCCACACTGGGCACTTAGGTTAGTGTCGATTGTTATTGCGTCGATGTTGGTAGCCCGGTATCTAGGCGCTCCGGGGTTGGCAGGGATTGCCACCGTGGTAATCTCAGTCACTGTCGTAGCAGCGTGTACAATACGGCCACTTCGGTTGTATCCTATAAACGTGGTCGAGGCTCCTTGCGTCATGGTCCCATTGCTAAGTTTAGCACTCATGACCGGTGCGTCAACAAGCTCTGGGTCGTATTTGATAAGTGCGTAATTCTGGAGCGGGTGCATGAATACGACTTGGCCTTGGACAATAATAGAATCGGCGATTGTAATATATATATCGCATAAATCGTAAGGGACAATTGCCCTTGAGATGATCACCAGGCCTTTCTCGGCATCAACAACTAAGCCCATTCCCCATTTTCTGTTCCTGGGAAATCCATCTAGCTTTAGAGGCATTGAGCAGCCTACACGCACAAAGCTCCGAACTAGATCGGCCATGGCGGGATGAGAGGTGTTTTCTAGCTGGATGAAAGCACCCTTGTGGCGTACTGGCGGAACTGGGGGGATAGCATCGGCGATATCTTCAAAGTCCCATAAACCAGTTTCGTCATTTCGTACTGCTAGGCGCATTTTAGCTGACCAATGACGATCGACATTAACGATAGTAGTGTTAAGGGTATGTAAGTCTCGCAGGTGCTTATAAGTGACCACAACGCGCTTTCTATCCGGGATCTCTTTAACCACATTGATGAAGGTGTCCAAGTCAGGGGTCTTCTTCTGGTCTACACTCTGGATCATCCATCCATGGTCCGCACTTTCAAAGTGGAAAGAACCTGTTGATTCGCAAACAAAGACACCGCCGCCTATGCATCCCACGCCATAAAGACGTGCCTGCTGGTAAGACAAGTCATGGAAACTCGCTCCGGCAACAGTCACGAAGCGATTCGGCGTGATTTCGTGCAGATCTCCCACTTGGATGTCGACGTCAATGTCTTCGCCTCCTCGTTGAAGGGTCAATCGGATGCTCTTGCCCGTGTTCGAGTCTAGTATGTCGTCCAATCGAATAAATTGGGTAATCATCTCGCCGTTGACTTTCAAAAGCACGTCTCCCTCTTCAATCTTATTATGTGATGGACCATCAGGAAGGATGACTTCGGCCACGAGCATATTGGTCTCCTTAGGAAATGCGTCGCGAACCGCTTTCTCCCAATTTGGCGTCAGACCAAGCCGGCGGCATTCGTCAAAAGGTTTCAGGAGGAACTGGCATTGAATAGTGCCCCGCTCGACTGGTTTACCTTCCTGTATACAACGCAAGGCCCGCAGTGGCCGGTCGAGGGGAAGAAAATAGTCTGTCGAAGCGCCATCAGATCTTCCACCAGCTTGTAGAGCTATGGCAAAGCCATCAATATCTACAACCGGAGAACCGGAGCTTCCTCCACTGGCCGCGGCGTTTGCTTGATAGTAGCATGTGTTGAAGTCACTGTATCCTTCGCCATATTCGGGGGCATTCCGATCAAGCCGACTGATCACGCCAGAAAGGATACTGAGCTTTTCACCGGCATCATTACCAACAACTCTGATCTCCACCCCCACTGCGTAAAATGTTAGCGACACAAAAGTTCAGCGGGATATGTCAGGAACACGTGCCTTTAGCAAGATCTGGGCGCAAGGTCAATGATGCTACTGGCATGTATTTGATGGCCTTAGGGTCGAACCGCAAAATACCAAAGTCGTGAACAGGATCTCTGTAAACCGGGTACGCATCGACCTCCTCGTGATTATCAAACACAACATAGCCCCAAAAAGGGCCGGCGCCAACGACATGTCTGTTGGTAAGGATATATCTACAGATTTTGTTAGCGGTTAGAGGATCTCGAGCACTTAGTATCAGCTATCCTCACCCCTTCTCGGCATCAACGACAAAGCCAGTAGCCTCGCTAGCACAGGCAGCATCTGTATCGAAGGAGCAGGTCTGGCAGAAGCGAATAGAGACAACGTTGCGTACGACATGCTCTATAGTATCCTGCCATTCTGCTGTGTCGGTAGGAGGCGGATAGTAGAGCAGGCCATCCTCGTTCAAGTCCTCCTCCTCATTCATGAAGCCTGCCGACTCAACGTCGGGTGTATTCTCGCCTGGGGACATTTTACCGTTCATCTGCCGAAGTTGTTTATGCGGGCGCTCGTCAGCGGGAAAGGGCGCTTGCTTCCGCTTTGACCGCGTGTGAGAATTCGTTCCGCTCATGGTGGCAGCGGTTTGTGCTGGCAGACCAGCGGACTTTATAATGAAGCGACGGGAGAACTGGACAGCTGGATAACTGGTGACTCGAACTGGCTTGCGCAGGGCGGGCGCACACGGTGACTGTAAAGCCGGTCGAACAGAGGTCGAAGGTCTGTGGAACAATCGAGCAAAGGCTGACTCTGCGATAGGCCAAGAGGAGAGGTACCGCATTCAGCGCCGGGGTACTCTCTGATTCACTGCAAGGACGCTTTCACATCCCACATCGACAGGCAAGTCCGTACATCGAAGTGGCAATGGGTGACTGGGTGACGTGGAGGCGGAGGTGGAGGGTTCAATAACATGCATACGACTCGAATGTTGGCTACTTCGCTACTTGTAGGAAGCCCAGATTTGCAAGCCTGGCACGTGGAATGGTTATGTATGTACGTATGTGTATATGTACAATACAGCACTTGAATCCAGCTACTAACCAGCTAGATTCTAAGGCACGACGCGATGCGATGCGATGCGATGCGATGCGATGCAACGGTTCCGGTGCCTCACGAACTCAAACGACCTCTGGGGAGTTCAGGTTTGTAAGTAACAAGTAACTTGCAGATTTAAGTTTTGCAGGAGACAGCAAGACCCCTTCGACAAGGGTGCGATAACGGGCTAATACAATTTCCTATCTTGGCATTATCATTAGTTATGGATCCGGGCGCTATGTACCAGGCTGCCAGGCTACATCCACCTAGCCTTAGCTAAGCACAGGACATCAATACAGGTACGCTCCAGTACCTAACATGGAGCAACTGTGCTGACTACCAACATTTGGCCGTATCCAACCCTAGTTGGGTACGATACGGAAGAATCATAGTCACGATGAAGTTAGGTATTTCACATTCTTTAATAGATGAGTAGCAATCTGCTTTTTCCAAACAAACAAAGACTTCTACGTTTGCAAGTCCTACAGTCCTCTCCATCTCTCTCTGTGCCAAGGGAGCTAGAAGTTGCTAGCCATGCTTTCCTAGGACAAGCAAGCATCTACCAAACAAGAAGACCTAGATCTATTTGCTTCGGACTCATCCTCCAAGGCAAGTGTTCTTTTAAGGCTACCCTTGTTCTGCGTAAGTAAAATAGTTTTCTCGAGTTGTGCCAGTTTGATGACATGTGTTCCTTTAGGTAACTCAACTTTGTTCCGTTCCCTGTGTGCCTTTGTCAGTCATAAAGCTGTGTCCAACCAATCGTCGTTGGCCATCATTTCCATACATATGTATATTATCTTATCTTCACCCTAAGTCTGCATATCCATATCTCGATTTCGATTTAGGACATTAACCTGCCCAAGAGATATCCATAATTCCTCTCGTTGCAATGTCTAACTGTATGCACAATTCAGTGGTTAAAATCTCTACTGTCACAGGACCATCTTTACCACTTGATGATGACTTGGGTGCGCTTGAAGCAGTAAATAGTCTACCAAGCAATCCAATACGGTCTGCCATGCCTGTAGAGTATCCGGTTTACTAGGTGGAGTGTCCATCAAAGCAAGCATTGCCCAGTGATGGAGAATTTGATCATGTCTGTATAGAATCAACAGGCTGTGGCCTCCATGCCCGGCTCTGCACTCATATGTACAACATATATCGTTCTAACGCAGCTCTATATTATTCCGGATACTTGGTCTTTACCCTGACCTTTCCTCAGTTGTTCATGGGTGATGTATTCCCCTCGTTTAACTATAGACTAGCAATGTACTTGACGCGTAGGGTAGGTAGAGCAGATAGTCTAATCAAGTTACGATTTGCCTGAGAATATGAAGTTCGTTTGTAAATAATGTTGCTCATATAAGCAGTTATTTGGTTTAGCAACGCGATACTTAACACTTGATAGCTGTTTAGCGACTGCCAGGCGTTGCCTTGTGAGTAAGGTAGACAGACCCCTTCGGTTGCCTGGTCACACTTCACACCCAAAGTATCGAACTTGCCTGTTGTCACCACCACACGCGACTTACTTTCCTATTAGTTTACATTTCCTTCTAGTTCACGCGACCGTCAGTTTTGATCCTGATTCATATCAAATTCCCCTTCGTAATATCCCACCCAACAACCTTTGCCATTGGTTCACCATTCTCCAGTATCCCCGTTCAACTTCCACCACGGCTCGATCCAGTAAATCTGTGCTTGACCGCACACATCCCCAGCCTACATCTTGTTAGCCTACCTTCCACTGACATAATACTTCTTCTATCTTTCCGTTTCCAACCTGAATTGTACTCTACGTACACAACTCCATCACATTTAAAGCTCAACATACTACTACCCATTCTATACCCAGTTACTATCACTCTTAAACACAATGTCGAGCGCATCGTCGAGTGGCAAAGGCTGGACCGACGCCGAGAAGGTACGTCTTCGATACTATGCGTGTCTAACATATGCCAAGCAAGCCCATTGACCAGAACAGTTCAACTTCCTCATCCAGGTCGTCGACCAGCTCACCGAGAATGGTGCCAAACTGAACTACAGCAAGCTCAACATGCCGAACCGCACTGAAAAGGCCATGAAGCACATGATGGAGAAAGTCCGCGCCATGGCGACCGAATACCGAAACAATGCTTCTGGTGCTCCTACCACTCCAGTCAAGCCAGGCAAGAAGTCCCAGACTGCAACCCGTAAGTTCTATGTTACCCACTACTTCAAACACCACTTCATTTCACTGGATTTTCCCTTATGTGATAACCTCACTTGTTTGCTTACTAACATGTGTCGTCACAGCCTCGACCGCCGCTTCTCGTAAGCGCAAGGTGATGAAAATCGAGGGTGACGATGACGAGAACGGTACGTGAACAAAGTTGCCAATGATTTCTTTTTACCTGTATATCTATACTAACGAGCTCATAGAGCTCTCGGACGCAACTCCGGTCAAGAAAGCCCGCCGCACTCCTGCCAAGAAGGTGAAGGAGGAGGTCACGGAGGCGGATGGTGACAAGGAGGAAAACGGCACTGCTTCCGGAGCTGGTGCCCTCGATGGCGAGATCTAGACTGATGAGAACTCGCACAGTGGATTTGGGAGCCACCACGCGTTATCAATGCAGGATATGTTCTTCTTCTCTTATGCGATGAATTCATGAATTTGCACAGATGGTTAATGGTAGTTTGGTTTCTTTTACGATATTGGTCGATAGGAGGGGCGGCCCTGCAACTCATGGTTTACTGATAGGTAAACCCGCATTTTATGCTCTTGAGGATTGTTACTTTGATAGGAATGTCTCGGATAAACTTGAGACACATACAGATTACAATGAATCGACTATGAAAGTCATGATATATATCTAGTAGAATACCTCGATGTGATACTGTTCTTGAGAGGCACGACCTTCTTGATCCTCCCTCTGAGTAGACTTATGTGTGCCACCGACAGTCACACATCGCAACTACCCCTGACATCTCTAACAAGGCATCGGGTTTGGACTTCCAACTCAAAGCGGACTTGGGTACGATCGTAACTTGAAACAATTCAGATTTCTAGCAGGTATATTTTCATCATATTCCCGTTAATCAAATGAATTTGCACGATTCCCTGATGACATGAGGTGAAGAATAAGTATGAAGGTCATACGCTCTTTCCCATAATATGTTTCGTAAACTGTTATCAGGAACGATCTCCTCGCATGCGCCCCTTCACTTCTTGACAATCATGTACCTTACCTAAGTGACTACCTGATATTTTTATTCATTATATTGCAATATACATATGATCAACTTTGCATCTCAGTAGGTGAGTGACTTAGTTGGCTTGTGATTGATGTATGCTTATATACCCACTTGACTTGGGAGATAACCTACTGCCGAATTTCACAGTCTTTGAGCCAGTTGGCAGTTAGTTCACTGTAGTATATTTCAATTTAATGGCTATTACTCATGCAAATTTCATGCTGGCAAATACAGCGGCTCTATGTGCACATCCTTAGAAATCTAACAGCAAGTTTACGCTACAGTAGATACCCGTACTACAGTTCCACCGAAGATGATACTCTTGCTCGAGCAAAAGGCATGACATCCTCCGTAATTCCATCAGCACCGTTCAAAGACCCTGTACAGCCCCTTGAGGTTCGCTAACTCGAGTACACCGCCCTTCATGAACGACTTGGTGGCCACTAGTCTGGCCTTGAACGCCGGGAAGAAGATATGTTCTATCGCACGACGAACTTGCGCTCTCCTTGTCTTAACCTCGTCGGGTATATTTTCTTCCATCTGATCATTTCCCGGAAGCGGCGGAAGCTGCTCTGGAACATAAAATGAGGCCAGCTCCTTGAGGAGAGACTCGAAGCACAGCTTCTCATCTGTCCAATTTACGTGTGGGCCTAGGCGGAGTAGGAATTGTGGCAATTTTGCCATTGATGGCGTATAACCTTTCAGCAGAAGTGGGATGCTCAATAGCTCACCAGCTGGGGAGACTTCAAGAGCGAAGTACTCGAGTAACATCTCTCGTCTCTCGATCAGTTGCTCAGCCACAGCATCTGCGACCTCATCCACATCGAAATCGTCATCGTTAGCCAATTCACCATCCGCAACATTGGCCTTCTCATGTTCGGCCGCGACTTTCAACACCTCACGCAAACGGAGGGCTGGCTGGAATTTTATAACGCCGAAATTGCCAAAGTCTGTGAGCCCGACCTGGTAGAAGTACTCAAAGCATGCTCTACCGTAGTCAATGAGGAAAAGTTTGACGCCTCCTTGAATGGCAGCTAGTCGACGTCTTTCATCTACGATGCCCACAAAGGTGTGATTAGCAAATACCTCGGTGAGCTCGTGGTGCATGTCATCGCGGACGGCGGAGCGAAGCTCACGAACACTGGTGAGTCGACATAGAATCGGTTCGCGGTCTGTGACTTCGTATGCAGGCTCCTGAGAGGCTTCAGTTGCGACATTTGAAGTCCCCAGTCCCGGAGATTGCGAGGCTGACGGAAACATGCTAGTAATCTTGCGCAAGGAAGCATCTGTTCGGACGAGATTATTCTCATAAGGTCGCACTGGAGTTCTTCGCGTGGGACCCAGTGCTTTGGTCGAGGAGTTGTCATTGTCTTGCTGCGACGAAGCATCGGAGAGCATGGTACCAGGGAGCAGAGTCTGAGTCATGAACGTGCGACTTGTATCAACAGCAGCAAGTTTGTCGCGAATGTTCTCGCAAATGGATTGTATTATTTCATCCTCGTTGAGAAAGTTGACCTCTCGCTTCGTCGGGTGGACATTGACATCAACTCGTTGAGGGTCGATTTCGAGGCTGAGATAAACAAATGGGTGGCCATTTTTGGGAAGGAATGTGGAATATGTCTGCTCCACAGCCTTCTTGATATTGGATGACTCTACGCTGCGATGGTTGATAAATAGGAGCAAAGTCGTCTTTTTGATATGATAGTTTGCATTTGTCGCCCATCCTGAAGCTTTGAACCCCCAACGATCGTCGAAGGCAGTGAACTCAATCAGTTCGTTCGCAACGTTGCCTCCATGTATCTGACGAATACGATCTAATGTGGAAGCTTGTGCTTGCACTGTGATCGAGGTTCCTGAGTCGCCATGCTTTTTGCAAGAGAAAGCGACACCACTGCAGTGAATGGCATACCGTCCTACCATGTCGATGATCTTGTTATACTCGTCAGACGCAGATCTAAAAGCTTTACGACGAGTGGGTACGTTATAGAACAGATCTTCTACTGAAATCTGTGTACCAATGCGACCTGCAGTTGGCTTGGGGTCAGGTGACTGGCCAGGCTTTGCAGGTGACAGCTTGCCCCCATCGTAATGTGCACGCCAGGAGCATTCGGAATTCTTGGTCCTTGTAGTAACTGTGAGGTGAGCAATGTGACTGATACTGGCAAGTGCCTCGCCTCGGAATCCATAGGTACAGATGCTGCTCAAGTCCTCAAACTTCTTGAGTTTAGAGGTGGTAAACCTCTCGCAAAGGATCGGCAAGTCTTCTTTCTTCAGGAACATTAGTCAAGAAATCAAGGAAAGTCGTAGAGTGCTTACATCGATTCCATGGCCATTGTCGGTAATCTGCAGCAATTTTAGGCCTCCCTCCTTGACGAGGACTTCCAATGAGGTAGACCCTGCATCGACTGCATTCTCAATCAATTCCTTCAGAGCATGCACCGGAGCTACAATGATCTCGCCTGCAGCAATCTTGTTCACTACATCTGTATCCAGAGCCTGTACTCATTATTCAGTGGTTAGCCCTAGTAAGTTTGATTGGGAACAAGAGAAACCCGCCTTGATGCGACGAGGAGCGTTTTCATCCACTGAGCTTGGCGGCGTCTTCCGTTTCGTGCCTCTCGGTTCGTCAACGTCTATGTCCATGATGTCCGTCATGGTGCTACTATTAAACAGATTGATCTACTCCATATAAAGTGAGGCTTCTCAGGAGCAAGGGTCAATATGCATTTTCGCCCAATTACTGAGTGAGCTGAGACGTCGGAAATTGATCACAGTGTATATTATAGACTTATAGAATGACTTCGCCTTTGTAGATGGCGTATTCAGATATGTATGTTATGTAGTCGCTCTCGTTTATGTCGCAGGTAGCAGAAGGTGAGAAGACAGGTAGAAATGGATGTTTCTGATCTCTTTGCGATACATGTATTTACTTTTAAAATCGGTAGGCAATCACTGGTTATTCCAGTGATACTGTGTAGAAGTCGCGACTTAATACCTAGGTAATCGATTGGCGTGAAATGAATAAGAGGAGGTCCAATCAGACCTGACCCATGGTTTTTCCGTACCGATCTCACACTGTGCCTGGTTAAATAAGCGCCGTCCCGTCTGTTTAGATATCCAGCTCATTCATCAAAGCTGTCGTCTTTTGCAGGTTTCATGTCAGGTCGCCTCAACTTTCTTCAACTATAAGCTATGGTTGGCCAAATCGTACCCTTCTGTATATTTAATCGGGCTTTCTCTTCCTAGAAAGAATGGCTTGACTTAAGTCAACGCTGGTACCGAATGCATCCGGGGATTACTAACACCCTCTGAGTGATGAAAATGGGTTCCTTTACATAGCGTTATAGCATGACAATCCCTGTATCTGGGGCGGAAAATCTATCGCTCTAAGCGTTGCTTGCAGAAGGATTCGGAAGCATGACAGGAGGGCATCCAGTGATGCCAACGGCCTCCCCTTCTTTCTCTTTCTCTGAGGCGATGTTCCAGCCCCCAATTCTTGACCTTGTTGACCGTTTGGCCCCGAGCTGATGGCATAGCCTGACGGCGGTGCTAACAGGGCTACCACAACAGGCGAGAACATTCTGTTTTCATTCTTCTCTTATTATCTGCAACTCGGGACCGAAGATCAACAACATAGGCTGTCTGATGTTTGGCTGACCATTCATCAAATGGGAACATTCTTGCCACGGGAAACTCAACGACTAACAGCTAGGTACCAGATCAAAGCCGTCGAAGCCTGCTAGCATTCTACAACATTAGTGCTAAGTAGTAGGGAAAGGAAAGACGACTCTGTAACCATTTGTTGGTGTAAGAGCCTTGTGTTCCCCAGGGTCACAAGCAGTGGCATAGTTTCCGTTCCTATACTCTCTTGAAATACATGGGCCCAATATTGTTACCTCTATCAGACTCATGAGCCACGCATGTTGTGGTGCGCCTCCTTGGGTTTTTACTTGGTTGACTCGATACACCTTCAGTTATGTGGTGACTGCCTCATCTTTCCCTGCATAGGTGACAGGGGCACGACGAGGGTTCGAGGTCACAATGAACTATACTATGCAAGGCGCAGCCTTAATTATAGTTGATTAGTTCACGGCGGTAGATTGTTCAGCAGGTGAAGGGTTCGGTTTGCCACCTCCACTTGCTCACGCTGTCAAACCGTATACATATCAAGATCGATGCTGCTGTCGAAGAGGGAACCGGGTTGCAACGAATAAATACAAGTCTGCACCACATATCTTTGGCCGCTTGAAAATGGCGAACTTGGTAGAGAATCTATTCCACAGCCAGCTATTCGGAGTTGAAAAGTGACGACAATAAGAAACGAGTGCTTGGACTGTCCCCATACGCAAATGTCTGGAAAGGACGATGAAGATTCTCGTCGGGCTAACCGTTCTTCCGGCGATGGCGATGATGAATGCCATTCACTCCAATCTATGGAAATTCCAGGGTGATATTCTCCTCCGGCGGAAGATTAGATGATGGGTACTGACCAAGTTAATGCAGAAGAACAAATTCTATTGCAACACCCACAGGGGCACGTTCTTCAAGTCGAGGTCTTCGGCGACACATCACTAGAAAATTCACGAGAGGAATCCAAGCCTACCAACAGGATCATAATGAAGCAGTCATTTCTACCGACGATATCCTCCAGTGGGACGATGGACAAGTAGACCGGTTCAAGGGACTGACCCCACCACCGCTGACCCCAGACTTGTTGCCGGGGAAGAAGCGATCGATTCGAGCGATCTTAGGCGACAATAGCCCTCCTCGGAAGGACAAGATGTCGGAAGAAATCGACAAAATGACGAGTCAGGCTAATTCCAGCCCGTCGGATGCCGTGGATCTCGGCTCTCAGGCCCCGGAATCGGACCAGGCTTCTGGCAGCCATCAGCAGAAGAAGGTTAGACTCGCCTTAACTATGAGGGGTATGGGACCTTCGAACAGGACAGAAGCCGATTTTCATCGAGACCAGCGCGAAAGAACTCTCAATGACCAGCAATCGGAGTACACCCGAGAGAAAGATGACGACAGTAGCATATATCCGCGATCAAGATAGGGCGACGGTCCGAGGTTCTAGAAACATTACGCCATTGAAATTGCATTTTGCACACTGGTAGCTGGATCTAGGCTATCCTAAAGGTTCGCTTATTAATAAGCCAGCCTCACAATAAGCGCTTTGCCATAGATATCGAATTATGTTGCACGAAGGTGATGCATCTGTCCGCTTACCGTCATCTGCTACGGCATCCCACACCGAACCTCTTTGTCTGGCTTTCTGTTTGTTCGCGTATTTGCTATTTACTTCTATTTTGCTTTTCCTTCAAAACTCCCTTTTCATCATGTCAATCATTCATAGCACCTTAAGTTACCAGCCTCTTTTTATGGGAGGCATGGTAGAGTGCGATATGAGCAACAACTAACCCCTTCTTTCATCCCTGGTATGCAGCATAGCACCTTGTTTCTCCCGTGGTTTTGCTTTGATGTACGTCGCTATTAGATAGAAAGTTCTGCTCAGGTCATGGTATGCCGTCCCCTCAGAAGGTGCATTAGGCTGGGGACTATGAAATAAACAGAAGCTACCGTTAACCCTCACTGAGGGGGCTGATGATGGGCGAAAATACCCCATGCTGAGAAGCATCCAAGGACTGGGTACAAACAGGACCAGTTGGGGTACTCTTTTTTCTCTTCTCTTCTTTTCTAAACAACAGATATCTCCATGGAGCATCTGACTTTGCAACATTTGAAATCAGTCTTATGAAAATTCGAGCAACAGCTTCCTGCACTTAGAACTTCAAGAGGGTTCCTCGAATATGCAAATTACTTTTCGTAAACTATCATACTCGGTTAGGCGATCTACAGATGCCGTCTTGGCATCGCGAAACTTGTTTCTCTCGGCAGTCTTCTTCTCTTCCTCGAGTGACTTTAAAATTGGTAGCCATACAGGGGGGGAAGAGCCGCGAATGATATCATCTGGGGTGCCTTCGGTTTTGATAGCCGACAATAATTTCAGACGCTCGAGGCGAATGGTCGGCTCCCGCTTGATGTTGACTTCTTCTTACGTGTACGCAGTATTAGTTTTCATCTGAGGCGCAGTCGACTGGTATGCAAGGTTGCAACGGCGTGCCGAGGGTGTCAATGGTGTCAATGGCCAGTGCAACCGCGTATGCAACGGCTCGGACAATTTTGCCCACTGCTCGCTTGGCGAACCCCTGTCGACCAAGCAGCCCAAGGCATATGCAGCGCATAGCGAGCACGCGCATCCATGCACACCCGGCGATGGGCTGGGTTAGCGGACCAACCAATGCACTCAAACGCAATCTCCATCTATTTAGCTTTCTGCACAGCAAATGGCACCTACAAGCTTCTTGCTAATGTGCCCTGTGTGCCACCTTATCTTGCGGTGTGCCGTTCTAAGGTTGGGTCCGGGGGTTAATGCAAGATGCAAGACGTACATATAAGAGCGAGATAACTCCCGCCGTCGAATGGAGTCCGGGAGCCAAGCTCAGAGCACGGCATTAGCCAGGACATATAGGTTAACAAGGTGAAGACAGAAGAGGAAGAGGAGGATGAGGGGAAAGGGGAGGGAAAAAAGGGGAATGAACACCCGAACACATCGAAATGGTGTGTTGACCGTTTGTCGTTGGATGTCGCCGTGGCATTTTCTCCTCGTTTGCGTGTGTACGTCCGTGATTGTTTTATTACACGGTAGTTAAGGTCGAGGCCGCCGCTAGCCCGCAAAGCGAAGGACTGAGCGCACGAGACAACTAGGTATATTATAGTCGTCCATTATATAGATAGAAAACCTGCAAAATTAACCCAAAAACAACTTGGCCCGGTCCCAGCATCTTACTAGTCGTCACTTATACCCTCAGAAACATAGAGGGCAAACACCCATGGGGGGTCTGGATCCTTAAGATTAGTTGAATCGGATTATAAGCCCGCTTCCCGATATGTTTTGAAGGGAACTGACTGGACGGCTCGAATCACATTGGGTCCGAAACGAAAAATTGTTTCCCTGGGATGTTTCTCGTGTTTTGTTTCATCTCTCAACCAAACTTTCTCTCTTCCTGTTCTGCCCAATGTTTCATACTTATACAACCCAACCTCGCGTTTCTACTTCTTACTTAGACTTCGTCTTCCCCCTCTGCCGTCTGTTATCCGAACACACATTACAACAACATATCCTGCGTATATCTCTTCTTCGTTTTTGGCCTGTACAGGAATTGGTGTTGGGGACTAATATCTCATTACATGATCCCGCCGCCATGGAGCTTACTCGTGCTTCCTGCCCATGCCACCATGCCGCTCGCTTGCTACAAGAGACAAGAAGAGTATACACAAACAGTCGGACGACAACGGCAACAGCTGGCGACCTCGCAGATCCCGCCCATCTAGGACAGAAAAGCTAACCGCTGACGGACGGGCACAGTCAAGCCAGCCGTCTCTACCTCGCCATCGGAATCCCCGCCACAAACGCGGCCCAGAGTGCCATTGAGTATGGTACAAGAAAAAGCAGAGAACCGCCGAACGGAAACCCCCCTGGTTATTATGATGATGCTGCCACGCTCCTCTTCTCCTCCCGTTCTGCCGCCTCCCGGCGTCGTACAAGCCACCGGTTCGTGGCGAAACAAGGGAGCCGCAAGCGCCTCCTCCGCAACATTCGACGATGCGAATGGAAGTATGATTAGATGAAAGGTCGAAAATTTCCGGTGAAAGTATACGGATCCTGGATACCAAGGCAGGACGAAAGAACCAAAGCACTAAACGCCGAGTGGGACCATGCTATACAGAAACATTACGGGCCCTGGAAGACCGTGGGATAGCGTGATTATAATGATATATAGATGGAAAAAATTATGCAATATGTTGTACATGGTATCTCCCGCGCGACCGGAAACAACGGGTGGGTATGGTATGGGGGTATATTTACAATCCGAGAATGTGATGATGGTATAATATAGGTCGTTGACCTTGCGAATAGGCGTCAACGCGATCAATGCGCGAGAGAAGTCCGAACTACCCAAAAAAGAATAACGGGATTTGAGTCTCCATGGTCCCCCGGAGATTACCGCCCCCGTCGCGACGTCTCCGGCTTGTCAATTAACCCACCGATATCGACACGACCTGTTCGGTCATCCCTTGGCCAAGCCGCGTCTTCCAAAGACCCAGCTTGAGCTGGACCACCTTGACCTCGAATAGGTGGTAGTTGGTATTCGACTTGCTGTGGTGGCCTTGTTGTGGGGAGCTCGCTCCGTGGTATCTGATGAGATGGTCCGGCTGGATGCTCATGCCGCGCGGAACTCGACGCCGAGTAAGTCGAGACGCTGGGGCTCATGCCAGGACTGAGCCCGGAGATCATGTGAGAAGGTGTTGATGGTTGCCGTGGTGTGTAAGCAGTCTCACGAGGTAGCTCACCGAATCGTGACCGACCAGGATCGAAGGATGCCGAGACGGGGGTTAGCTGGTTGTAAGGTTGTGGATGGAACGAGTACATATCCCTGGCATGGGGTGACGGGGATGGATGTGGGAACGGTCGAGTAGTCGGGCTCAACAACATAACGACGAAGTATATCGAATTCTCCTTCGCCAGACCGAGACGGATTGGATACGGCCGTGGTTGTCCATCTGCAGCAATGAAAGTGAAGAAATCTTGGCGGTCTAGTGGAAACCTTGATATCGATTCGGAACTGAAAGGTAATGCTTGGATGACCCTCTCTGCTTCTTGCTTTACGAAAATCGGCGGGAGGTAATTGGGCTCTTTTCTCGCCTGCTCATCCTGCAAAGATCTCTGGAGAGCTGCCACTCTGTCGCGTTCATTGGGGCTGACTACATCCAACAACTTACGCCCTAAGATTGACTGGGAACCAACTGACTCGATGAAGGTTCTCGACGCCTTCGAGATTTCCAAATCGGTGGTCAAAAATGCCACCAGTTCAGGGGCACGCGGAGGAGGTATAGAGAGCGGAGGTGGGAAAACGTTCGCGTCCGCCGCTGAGCCACGTTCAAGATACCTGGGTCCGATTGGATCATTCGGCTGAGATTTCAACACTCGATAAGACTGACTTCTACGGAGAGGATCCTCAAATGTGACAGAACCAGCACCGACAGGCGAGTAAAGCGAGACCGGTCGTCGCATCGTGGGGTCCGTTGGATGAGGAAATCGTCCAGTGTCAAATCGAGGCTCTCTGTCGTCGCGTAACCGAGGTCTGCCGCGCTTTTTATGTTGAACATCGACACATGAGTCTTCTTTACCGTTGCTCAGACACCGTGAGCAGGGTCTTTGGGCTATTCACATTCATAATCAGCCTTCTGCAATATTGTCATTGCAACGAAAATGTCAAAAGATAAAACTTGGAAATTGTTCGGCCTGGAATGCGAAGGATAACTTCCTCCGCATGTGTGTGCTTTTTTCGATCCCAGCAAGATAACCAGTCAACAACACCACCCAAAGTCATCTCGTGTTAGCCTAGTCGGAGCAGGGCCAGCTAAGCTTCTAGAAAGTTGAAGATCGGGAACCATGGAACCCAGAGTCTTGCTCGAAAACCTAGCAATGGCAATTATATTGCTCTTCCAGACTCCATCTCCATGTTCCCAACGAGTAGGCGTCTTCCACATGATAATTTCTTAGTTTATCTTCGAAACAGTGGCTGCTCGACTAAGACACTTTGCGACTCCGAGCTGAAGCATTCAGCACCCCAACATCCGCTCACCTAGCCGAACCAAGGGTCGAGAATAACCAGGATTTCAAGGCGTAGCCATAGCGTGTCGCTTCGTGGACCTCACCTAGTCAATAATGGCTCTTCGCTAGTCACACGTTGTATTCCAAGTTCTACTACCCCGGTTGGCGGTAAATATACCACGCTCATGGACGGCTCGCTGCTAGACCCATCCTGACAAAGCACACACTCGCAACGAAATCAATCAGATAAACGGAATTCGATACATACCATCGCATCTGTGACAGGTTAGTACCTAATAATGGGGTTGAACTGGAGTATTCAAAATCTAGCAATACCTTAAATGTGCTCTTTTACAAGGTACACAAGCTGACGCTACGTGACCTTTTGTCTTTCTCTGAGATTTTGGAGAGGTATAAGGCGGATTTTCTGGAGCTTGTGGGTTGTTCGAAATCGGATAAGGCGATGGCCCGAGACCAGGTGTTGTTACTGGCGGAAGGTGATAGTGAGGTTGGGGAATCACTCCGCCTGGCTGTGGCGCGTAAGACATTGGCCTCCCCATTATTTCATCTGGGCGATGATAGGAATACGGTATTCGCTCTGGGCCTTCTAGCGGAAAAGGTCTAATACCAGCGGTAGGAGGCGGCAGGGACGGCTGCAAAGGTGCTGTTCGATACTCGCTCCCCTGAACTGTTGAGCTTGTGCGGTACGCATCATGACCTGTGGGCTGAAAACCTCCCTGACCTCGATCACCGGCCTCTTGGTTTGGCTTGGGCGGGAGCGGTGGAGACCCTGACATGGGCGGAGAGGGATACGCCCGTGTGCTACTCAGAGCACAATCCGTCTCTGCTCTGGCCCAAGTCAGGTCTAAAGAGAAGGGCGCCACGTCGAATTTGCCTCGGCGCTGGCCGAGCGGAACGTATGACTGCTCAGCACGACGAGTAAGAGTTTGCATGGGTACAGCCTCAGAAGAAAATACGATAGGACCGGTTAGCCCCTAACGTCTTCTCCCTGACGGCAGCCTGGCGCCCTGGTCGAATGGAGCGGAGTGCCGTTTGAAGATGGACCTGGCAGGATTTGCAGTTTCGCATGCCCGAGCTAATTCGCAAGTTCGTGAAGTAGTCGAAGATGCTTCTTTGCACAGCACCACCTAATCAGCAACGCTTCTCCTCAAATTTGCAAGTGCAGCTAGACCAAGCTTGAATTCTATCCGGGCTCAGACTGGTGATTCTCGACAACGAATTTCGGCTCTTCGAGGTGTCTATCACGGGACAGATATACGGCCAGGAGACATCGATAGGTAGATTAGGTATGGCGACTTCGGTGCTGGCTTGAAGGCGAGAGCTAAGAGACAGTGTCAGACAAGCAAGTCGTCTGTGATACTGAGCTCAGTCAAGGTTAGAGAATCCAGTGATACGGCGCGCGGCGAAGTTGGTGGGAACCTGGGAGATGGGATGACGGGGAGTTGCAGCACAAGACACACGACCTCTTCTTGTAGCACCGTCAGTAAAGCTTTTGGGTCTTGGAGGCCTGGGAGGCAACGTGCCGGTGGTAGCTGCGTCGGTCAGAAACTCGACGTTGTCAACCTTGTCCAGTCAAGATGGAGAAGCTCGAGAACTTTTTTGTGTCAACGAGGTCGCGGGAGGTTTTTGTGCGACTTTAATATTAGAGATTGGGATAATTTAGGTATGAACCAGGGTACCAGCTCTATTGGGGCCCGTACGAAAGTACAAGACCGCCTCCTGCACAGACGCTGGGTCTGCTTGGCAGTTGTTCGTTGACGGGCAGTGACACTTGCGCTGGCACGGGCGCTGGGCAGGGCAGTGAGTAAGTACTTCAGGGGGGGCCTACGACAGGGACTAGACATGGGGAAAGAGACGATACAGAGGTACGACAGCGAGGGACCGTTAAAGGACCCATGGAGGTAAGTTGATGTGACCAGGCGAGTATGCGAGGAGACGCCCCAACATGTACCATCCGCGGAACAAGGCGAGATGGGCAGCATAGGCGCAGAAGTCCCATGTACAGTACATACATACACGCCTAGGTCACTATGCACTACATACCTAGGTAATAAGAGTGCTAAAAGCTAAGAATGGGGATGGTGGTAGATAGTGGTGGACCTGCTGCTTGACATGGTGCCATGATGGTGGGATCCCTAGTCTGCCCAGGGCCGACGGCCGCTGTGGACTGGTCAGGGTGACCCTGGTCTTGACGGGGAAGCATGGTTGCTAATCATTGATCAAGGATTCAAGGGTAGACCACTATGCCAGCCAGCCATCCATGATAATGATGAACGAAGAACCCTATGCTCTGCTCTCATCTACTAATACCCCATGCAAATCCCTATCCCATCAGCTCAATAGATCATGCTTTTATGTCTTTCCCCTACCCTGCCCTTCTGGCGATCTATGAATTCTCCGCGCGGAAGGGGACCGTGATGATGTGACCTTGTCTAAGCGTTCTGAGATTGCTAAGAAATGCGCAACAGAAGATAATGAGACAGACTACAGAACACCACCCTTTGATTGGACGTGGTTGTCGAAGGACTGAATATCAAGAGTCCAGAGCAGAGGGGTGTGTACTATTCAACGGCCCGGGGGGCGTGCGTGTCTGATTGTCCGGAGCATCGGTTTATTATGTCTGACTTCACAGGGCAAGGGGAGACGAGCGGGTATGCAGTCCCGGGAGGTGGGAGCCATATGCAAGACAAGCAAGCAGTCGAAAGAAAACGCCCGGCTGGCCAGGCATGCCATCTTGATAGAACATTAAGTTGCTAATAAACAGATGAGCAGCAAAGGATTAGCTCCCAATCGAGCAGCAACAGCGGCAATAGGTAGTAGTAGCATAGTATTCGTGTACATACTGAATACTGTAATAAGTTGCGCGTATGTAATAAGTAACATGAAGGTTGTTCACTTTTATTGGAAGCGCACGTATGGGGAAAACGGTCAGGGCGAATTGAAATCAGGGAGTAGAAGAAAAGAAAAGAAAAACCATTGGGCCCACGGCGTCAAATGGCGAACTAACTATCGACCCTATCTTGAGTCTGATTGGAGGAAGAGCAATCCGAAATGTCTTCCTTAGCTTAGTTTAAAGAAATTGAGGGCCGCCATTTCACACGTGCATTGTATGAAGATTATAAGAATCAAGACAAATTCGAGATCGAATTTGCTTAGTGAAACATCGAATAGGTTCGAGTACGTATGGGCCGCATGACCCAGGCCGGCAGAGCTATCGGCTCGTGAGGCTCTAGCGAGAACTCAAATGTCTGCAGCTGTCAAAGGTCCCCGATGACAAGCCTCTCAACGTAGAAAAAGGTAGTATCCCGATAGACGCCGTTTGACACGCGCGTTCCTAATAGTTACAATAATGAGATTGAGATAGAATACAGCAGGCTTCCGGTTATGTCACTATGCATAGGTACATGTAATCAAGAATATCAGAGGAATAGAAAGAAAGGGTCTACCTAATCATGTTCAATCGTTGAGAAGAGGTCGTTCATCAATTAGCCCCTAGTCCGAGCCTCACGGCGGTGTCTTGCCTGTATAAGTGGCCATTATAATGCACAAACGTTATATAGCCTAGATAGATCACGAGTTTTCAAAATGCTGCTGGATGTTGAATGGTGGATAATTTACGGCCGGAAAAAGTCAGCGCAGCCAATAGCAATACCATTGAATAGGTCTGCTCTATTGGTATATTGTACATACTATGTATGTGTATTTTAGATGATGGGAGGCTTGTGCGGAACCAGACTTGGAGAGGCTTTGGCGGCGTTCCTGGGCAGCGGCAGTTCCCCCAGCCGCGGCTCTACCGGTACGATCATAGTCACATCTAAGGTGGAGGAAGCTTCTTTTAGTGATGTGATAGAGTCGATTCTTTTATTGCAATTCATTTCATCATGCCGCCTGTGTCTTCAAAGTTGCTCTTATCGTCGACATAAATCTCGTGGGTTTTCATCATTTTCTGCACGGACAGCCAATCTGGTGCTAGTGAAGGCAGGGATGGAAGGCCAGGGGCAGGGGGGCAGGTCTGGGGGAGTTCATGCAGTGTTATGTCTTCATTGCATTGTGTCCCTGAACGATTTCTATTGCGACCTGGTAAGAAGGCAAGTTGAGGCTGTATATACTCCCTAGTAATAAGTCGCCCGTCTAAGGTAATCAATTCATTAGATTTGACTGCCAAAACCCCCGATTGGCATAGGAACATCAAGGCAGGGATAATAAGACTATCGATCATAACAAAGGTCTACTAGTAACACTGAGGATCGACAGTCACATCGTCCTGTGCATTAGCCTTTCCATGCCTTACGAGTAGACAGTACTCGTTACGTAGTGACCTCACCCTCATCTCCCAAGCGCATTTCTCTCGAATAGAATGCTGGCTTGAATGGATCAGCGTGGAGTCGTGCGAGGTCACATCAACTTCAAGGTCGAACTTTTGGTGATATGCATCTAGGTTCCGTCCTATTCTATGTTATATATGTCCTAGTCTGCCGGATCTAGGCGAATATGCTAAGTTAACCTAGCGCATGGGTATGATAGTGGTCCCAACGCATAGCTGGTCGTTCTTGGGGAGCTTGTGATTGCTCCTGGCGAGGTTACATTCATCACCCGTAAACATGTTAGCACACGACAGTCTGGCACATCTGTTTGCGTCAGATTTAAGCTATTAATATTCGAGGCAATTCAACCGACGATGGCCAGCGCGTCGCCTGCTACATCGTGCATCGTTTAAAGAGCGTGCATGGTAATAGTCTCCGCGGACAATTGGCCCGACGCAGGAGTTGATTCGGTGAATAGAGCAAAGCCGGTGATCCCAGGCTTGGGAAAAACGAGACGTACCAAATGTGACGGTACCATCCCGTTGACAGATGGATAACGCATAAATCACGGCAACTAGAATAGATATGACTTTGTCTACAGTACGAGGTCGTATTCAGCATTGACAATGGGGTTGTGTTGAAAGCTTTTACGGATCTGTCAACTATATTTTGTATTGCAACCTATAGTATATTCCATACATCTTAAGTGGCTACCCAGGTACCTACTCAATTGTGCTATGTGGCTCGAATGCGGCTGCGGCTGTCTGGGTCCCAGTCCGCCATGTGGTAATACAACGGCCTGTTATATTGTGGCTTATTAATAGTACAGGTAGGGATTTGCGGCTTCATCAGCTGTTATGCCTATCAACGTTCATCACCAGACAGTAATTTCGTATGAATAAATAGTCACTAAATACATGTAGCTATCACTCACAATGTGTATGTATCATAAGTCGAAATACCACTGCCAAGTTCGATGGTCGAGCCTTCACAATATCGTCTGTCATGATCTACCCGATCGCTAGGTTATTTAAGTTTGTCAATGCGTCCATTAATAAGAGTTACACTTTCATATCACATCCGTTCTCTGGGTACCCAACCAACAGTGAAGCGCAGGTATCCTAGAGCTGTCGGATGAATATAGCTTGGCCCATTATGCCGGCACACCCTAGTCCTAGCTTATGGATCCTAGTCATTAGTAAATCTCGTCAAGCTCGTGCCTCCCTCACAAATACATTATCAGGTCGATATCCCAGCTCATCACCTCTATAATACATGATCACCTGTTCGAAAGGGTATAGGAAGCTCCACGTTTGATTTCGGCTCTGTGTCGTCACCTGTCTCGTCCTTCTCTCATGGATGCTTGCGACACTTTGCTATTAATACCTATATCCACCACCTTGTGACCTACGTATTGTCTGAAATCCGAACACGTACTCACTTATTGTAACCATCATATACCGTCTACATGAGCGCGGTGTTTACAAGAGAATATACTTATATACCTATGCCTGCACTCGTCTATCTAGCATACCTAAGATCCAAACGGTCGAGCGGGAGCGATACCCTAAACCAGTATAGCATCCCAAAGCGAGGCCTCGAGACATCTTAGATCAATAGAAACACACCCTTTGACCCCACTGGAAGATGGAGCACCCTAACTTTCGACTGAGATCTAATACTGATACTATCACTACTACTATACTATGTATATGCGCTCAGCTATCGTCTAACGCCTTCGATTTCAATAGTCTATGTATTTATTTTAAATATCAACAAGGGAAAGCAGGATGTTAGCACAACTTTGAAAAGGCCTACTCACCGGGTCCCGTCTTTCATTTCATATCCAAAGATTCGGCGCATTTTCGCTTCTTACTACCGTTGTTTGACGCTGTGTGACATAAAACAACCTTGCTTACCTAGTCGTAGAGTGAATATTTACAGTGTTCAAAGACTTGGAAACACCTGGATGTGCTCAAGAATATGCTCTCGCCTCCAACATGGTTTCAGCCACTGTCGGTAATCATTAGTTAGACCGTTGAATATGTAGCAGATTTTTTTTGTCGACGCCTAGCCTTGCTAGCCACCATAAGAACACAGGTGTTTCTCTCGGTGATGTACATAATCCCGTACACACCGAATTGTTAGTCTAAGAGTCGTGGCTCAGGACAGGTTGGGGGTTAAAATCACTGTTAAGATCTCCACATGGGATGGAACTTTGATGCATGATGCATTCTAGTACATAGTATGTACGACTATGTGTATGTATGTAGGTGCCTCTGAAGTTGGTAAGCTCTTTCTTCCTCTCGCTACCCAAGGTCACCCTGTCCTGGTTGGCTGTAGATCATCAAACTAACTATGTACGCAATCTGACCCGAGTATGGATGGCAGATATACCGGTATCGAATCCTGCATCGCTGGCGTACACGTTGACGTAACTGGCTTGTGAGCTAATATGAGCGGCTCGATGAAAGAATGCCAAGCTGGTCTGCCAGATAGGTAGGTGCATGGCCAGTACAGCACAAGAACAAGTCGTAGGTCAATTCATGCGTGAATCTTGCATACATACATATGACAGGCGGTGGTTTGATAAGAACCCTCTACGAAGTACTTCGAGATCTGAGCCGGAGCCTCGGAGAATTTTTGGGCCAAAAGTCTATTTCCCCAATGCATTTACATGTAGTATGGTGATCACTAACAGTGATATAATAAGAGACTTGTATGAGAAGCCTTATCGATCACTTGAAGGCCCAATCCCCGGGCCGTAATAAATTACCCAGCTAGGTAACCTTTGACGACATCACCCCCGCTAAGCACTGAATGTACATGAGGCGTAACAGAAGGGGAACTCAAAATCAATGAATTGGATTACATTCCTAACACCAATAACATACAAGTATTCCCATTAGCCAGCAAGCACCTTGCGTCGTATTCATCAGTGTACTCGTCCTCCTGTTGAACACGCAAGCCCTCAGCTCTTTTCTACCTCCTTCAAGTTTCTGGATCGGACGAGTCTACCAAATGAGATGTAAGTAATATGCTTTTTCATGCCGGTTAACTTGCCCTAGTCGCCACGAGCTTGGAGGCCTGCCATCCAATGTACGTACCGTGGTAATTCTTCGTCTGATCAAGGGCGCCCTCGCCAGGGTTGGCGGATCGTTGTGGCACAGGCCTCATTAGAGGCTCTTGCTTGCCAAGGTCGTCAGCCGAGATTCCTTGCATACTAGTACAGCTATCATCCCTGCTACCCTGCTTTGTGCTGCCCGTGCTTATGGGTCGTTGATGGAAAGAAAGCGGTGCTACAAGAAATACAAGAACTTCAATTCCTGTTCGTCTATACTGAGCTGATTATAGAAGGTACGTATGTACGTATTCTTACCTAGTATACGCGAATAATAGAAAGCTCAGGCGTGTGAGGACAGAAGTAGAGGACTTTGATCAAGTGGTCCTTTAATTGAGCTATATGACTTTTAATAAAGTTAGCCTTCAACTCCCCACGCTAGCTGGGTTATCGTGATTTATTACATGCAAACATGGGTCTCCCATCGCCAAATTACCACAATCGTCAAAGGCGCAACCAGGAATGATTCAATAGACGTATGGGGCGTCCAGAGGCGGTCAGGGATCGAATGTCAATGTCAAGTCGTCGCGAGGAACTCATTAATTATCAAGGTCATGAGAATCTAAGTTCCAAACATCGTCTCACTAGGCTATTTCTTTGTAGCGCATGACGATAATAAGGCTTCTTGAAGGGGGTAAGTTCGGATACAGCCGGTGGGAACAGACAGATGTATCGATTAGCGGTAACCTGGGGCTTAATGCGATCTTATAGCACATATCACTCCTACTATGAGGTTAGCGGCTACATAGTTAGCCTAGTGCTCCCGTCTATTATATGTAGTCGTGACCTATTGCAGATGGGTTATTTGCGTTCAATTGCCCCATCATTGCCCGAAGTAAGCCAGCTTGGTGGGACAGACGATCGAAAGCTTTGACATGAGTTCCTCACTGCCTGTTCAGCAGTCTGATGGAGATCATGAACAATTACATAGTACTTGCTGATTATATTGATCCTGACCTCGAGAACATAGTTGGGGGGACCCTCCGAATCACCGGCCTTGTATGCCGTCCTCTCTAGGCTAGTAGCTTGGGGTATCTAAGCTAGGAGGCTAGATCGAACCCTCTTGTAATTGATTTCTTCCGGTCTTATTAGTTACTACGATTTCAGATTTCGCTTCTTCTTCTTTCTCAACGTCGAACCGAGGTAAAGCTCCCATCACCGTACCCACAATGTGTAACCGAGATGCGCAGTACTCTGTTTCTACTTTACAGATCGCGGTAACCATGTTATCATCACAAGTGTCACGGGTGGGGGATCATAGTAATACGATGAAATACGAAGTTCAGGGGGGTTCGAAATACACATACAGATCTCTGTCTAGATGGTGTCTAGTATGTACAAATCACAGGAACCGGGAATGACATGTCTAGGGCAGCTTAGCAGATTGAATTAAATCATAAGGGACCATGTCAGCTAGCAGGTCGAGGCGTCACTTTTCGGCGTATATCCATCTCGAAGCCTAGAACGCTTTGAGCCACACCATGCAATTACCTACATAACGGCGAGAAGCAGCATTTCATCTCGTCTAATCGGAGTATTTTTCATGCGCGCGGACCATATTGCGATCCTCGAACTATTGTGTCGCACGCGATCAATCCGTCATTCCCCTAATTAACAAGATTCATGCACAAAATGCCGCCGGACTAAATAAGCCAGACGGAGAATTTCTTCAGCAAGGACCAATTTCATCTACCATGCCGTCCGAGTCAGGTGTAAACCACGAGTACACGTAGCCCGACCGTTGGATGGGGCTACTGAGAGTTTACGGCGATATACTACGTAGGTATGACCTTCAAGTTGCTATAGCGACAGACTCCTTCAGCAGTGCAGCTACATGCACCTTTCAACCCCGTATGTATGTACGTTGGAGAACATGGTACCAAACAGTCGGTAAAGAGCTTAGGACTCGCCCATTCGGGGTAGCCCCGAATGCCCTACGCAGCAAAGACACTGGAGATCGGCAAGACAGCGCTAGGACTGCCACCCTTTAATATACACGACTATAAGCAGGGGATAGACATCAGGCACAACCATCCCGGGTGAAGGTAAAAGACGGTGAATCTACGACTTTGTGGCGTTTGGTGCCTTGCATTTGCTGTCGTTACACGAGGCCGCTGTCAGGTACCATGCTTGATGCGTTCCATCGTCCCAGAGACTGCTCTTTTGTGGTTCAGAACCAGGGGGTAATAGCTCAGGGGATCCTCTTCTACTTCTAGAACTAGCAATGTCGCCGGTACGAAGGGGACTGGCGATGACGGAGATTGACCACCCCCCTTTTTTCCTAGCCAATTTTTCTAGCTTCCAATGGTCATTGGAAACCCTAGGCAACCCCGTCTAATCAAGACTTGTTGCACAGTTGCAACTTGTTGATGCTTCGACACAACTTTTGCCTCAGCATCTTGCGACAGATCGACAACAATAGCTGGGCATACGTGTGCCGGCGCTTGGAGCTTCTTTTTTCTCTCAGCGTAGCCCGCACTCGCCCTACAGTATTGTGACATCCGCCGTTAGGGGTCACGGTGCTTTTGTATCGCTAGGCTGTTCCTGGGCTATATCATAGCTACCCTGTCGTTAGCGAGTCTTTAGGCTCTCCACATTCTACGACATTCTCATCCCAAACACATGGCTACCCGTCCCCTCCTAGGCGGATAAAGGTTTAGCACGATCGGTCTACCGCAGTCTCAGATGTGCAGCGTTGCATGCGGCGCCCACGAAACCCAGCAAACGACAGACCCTGGCTGAGCCTATGATTAAAGGAGCGGCGCCGAACCACGTTTTATCATAGGCACTTTTCCCATGTCGTCTCATCTTTTTAATTCTCCCCGATCCTAGCTCAAGCTTTTACGCAGCATCTTACAAGATACATAGTAGTCCTACCAAACATCTCGTGCTCTAAACTACAAGCTAAATAGGCCAGGCATATACTCTTGCAGGATTGAATGCAGCTGATGACAACACCGATTGGGCATGAGCCCTATCCGGCTTGTCAATGCAATAGAATTCGAGTGTTGCTTCCGGGGCCGCGGGATAGGGCGATTTGGTTTCCTATTTGGCATGGTCTAAGTATTCATCACAATGTCAGATCCTTCGAATCTGAATCGTCCCCGTATTCAGCAAGCCACTTTGAAGCGTTGAAAATTAAGCACCTCGTGACGACTGTCACAGTTTAAGCTAGGCGAAAGCTTCAATAGAGGACCACGTTAAGCTACCCAGAGCAGCAGCCCAATATCATAATATAACATCATGATATTATGATATGATGGTCAAGTGGAGAGTAGTACTGGCCAAGATATCTGGCTTTCTTGCAGGTTGTACAGCACACAACTAGTGCCAGCCGCATTCAGCGGAAATATTTGCTAATATTGCATGCCGACTGGCGTTGCCTGTCTTAGCTCCGACTTAACCAGGAATCCGGGCCGGCCAGTATCATTGGACTATAGCCAAATCAAGAGAAGAAAAAACTTTGTTGATATTTGCGGACCTAGCCTATTATATTCCAAATTCCTGGAAAGCCACATATTAATTTGACAGGACCTGCAAGCGCTTGTTTCCTTTAGATATCTCCTATTTATCTTGGCCTGTCCAACTAGCGTACTATACACTCACACGACTCGCAGTCTACCGACTTAGCTCGGAATCCGCAATGGATCCTCATATTATAAAGGGCCATCCATTTCCCAGCAGGTCCGCTACTACTATGTATAAGTGGGCATAACCCTTGCAAGCGTTCTCATTAAATTGGTACTGGTAGGCCACAAGTGTGTGCTAAATTGTACGGATCGGGCTATTAGATCTCCACGACGGGTAGCGGGAAAATATTCCTGTCCGCTATCCGGTTGTGATGAATCACGGGTACATATACGGAGGCCTGTCTTATACAAGCTGGTCCCCGGGCATGCTAGGTTCGTTAAGTTCCGTCAGCAATGCCACGAGGGTCATAGCTCTGTAGGACTTATAGATTCTACATATGCGTACATACATACAAACATACATACGTACAACTACGTGAGCAACCTGTGGGCCCCTATAGCACTCTCCCAGCAGGTTGGTTTTTGTAGCAATTAGTGCTTGTTCGCGAGAGCGGCCCACGAAGCCGACCGCGCTCCCCCGCCGGCCTCTCGACTCGGATCTCCAGGCCTTACGACTTGCCTAATTCGGAGACTTGTGCTTGAGCTATGGCGTAGGCCGTCGATTCTACCTAGATCGATATGTTTTCCCCAACCCCCCTCAGACACCACTTTCCTAGTCCTTATGGGATTGCAGTATCGTGGCTACTGGCTTTCCCTCAACCTGCTTCGACGACACCACTCTAATAACCAGTGCCTTGGCAGCTGCAACACCAATGAAATACAGAATAGCTTGTCTCTGCTTCGGTCGTTCCTTTGTTGTGCCACCGCGTCATCCTTCTCTGCTAGTCAGCCGAGATCTAGCTTAATAAGATCAAGTAGTAAAGTTGCCCGAGTAACTGATTAGCTTCCTGGATAACTCATCTTGTCTCGAAGCTCGAAATGAGGTAGTTTGTCACGCAGAAGCCATAAACAAGCAAGGGAAGGGTGGGAAATCTCTCTCCTTCGCAGATACCCGAGCATCTGAGACTTGTCTTGTCTTGCGGCAACTGGACGCACGTAATATCATACGCGCGGGTAGACGTATCTTTCTTCCGACTCGATGGTATTTATAGCTATCTCACCGTGGGAGTCCACCACCTGCAATATATGTATGTATGTAGTCATATGTATGTGTTGTTCGATTTCTTGGCAAGCTGGCAGGCCATGGACGAGGTAGGTAGGTCAGTTTGGTGTTTGTCGCGCTGAACAGGATGTTCGTTTGGCATAGGTAGCTAGCTACCTGGAGACCATGATTGGAGGAAGAGTTCAAGTCCTGCTTGGTCTCTCCAACGGCTTTACTGACCTGCTTGTTATCTGAGATATGTCCTCAAAGAACCAAATATACTGCCAACTAACAAGGCGATTATGATTGTAGACCGTTTATTAGGCAGTAGAACCTCATTAACCAGTATTAGTGTAAATCATAATTTACCTCTAGTCCCTTAACCCTAAGATATCATCTAGTGCCCCCTAATATTTACCACAGGCATGTATAGTCTGAGCCCAAGGCGCTACGTCATGAATCTCATGATAATGGGTGTATACAGCCACCTCTAGTCTGTGCTATCCGGCACCATGCTCTTGAACAGGTGCTATAATCACGACAGTATGACTGACGCTCCCGACCCCACGGTAACTGCTTCTCGAGCACAGGAAAGGCAAGCAAACAGGTAAAACCCAAGCCCAAGCGGCAGGGCCCAAGTGACCGTAGCAAGATAGAGGCCTCCACAGGCAAAAAAGTATACATTCCTGTCCCAGAGCTGCAAGCAGCCGGTAGCCAAGTCTCTGGAGGGGACAGCAGGCAGCCTTGAGCCTGGTGCGAACCTACTCTAGCTTATTTACCTACCACTCACACAGGCCCTGACGACCGGAGTCAACGAGAGACATCTGTCTTACGATCGCGCCGGCGGCGGGCGGGTAGGGAACGGGCATAGGAGAATTATCATCATCACTATCATCATTGACACGATTAGTCCCGTCCGTCTCTGACCTCTCTGCCGGGAGGACGACACACAACGAAGACGAAAACTGGAGCTAAGCCACGTAGGTATGTACGCAGATAGGCTGAGCCTCAGGCCGCATGCGTGAACGCAGCTTGGTTGCTATGTAGGCTGGTAGCTAGCTACGTATGTATGTATGTAGGTAGTCCACCACGAACCGCAAACACACCCGCCTCTTTGTGAACCTCGACTTGAAACGAAGCGCCGCCGCACAGCAGTTCTGCGACACACGTACAGATCGCGCGCATGTGCTCGATGTGTCCGTAGGACGTTGTTCTACCCCCAATCCAGCGCAGGTGGGATCATCTCATCTTCTTGTGTCGCCATGGGATGTCTGGGGGAAGGTTTTCCCCCAGTTCCCCGAGTTACTCAAGGGTCCTACTTACCTTACACCTCACCACTCATACATACGGACGGACGGGGTGGTGTAGCAGGAGACATGAACAAAAGTCCTTTCGTTCGGTCTACACGATAGACTACTTACTCTTATTTTATCGTCCCCTTGCCTTATGTAACGCACACTACATACATACATACACACCTGCGCATACATACGTATACTATACATAACTACTTACGGTACCGAGTATAGAGAACTGACTACATCACCAACTGACTGACTGACCTCAGCAACGTTGCGCAGCAGACGCCCAGGCCGTCGGTAGCCCGCGAAAGTTTGCCCTACCTACATGTACGCATATGTACGCAGCGTCGTGGGTAGTTGCCCATTCCCAATTTCCAAATCCCATCCTTATTTCCCTTACGGCCGTTACGTGACGGCGCACACCCAGATCTTACGCGCATGCGCTAACTCCACCAGGGCGCGCGCGCGCGGTTTTGCAGGAGGAAAGAGTGGGAAGGGGGTGGGAAGGGAAACGCGGGAGCTCCCTCTCCCCTGGGATCGGAAATTTATTTGGTGTGTGTTTGGTATCTTCTGGTACTTTTGTGTATTGGTTTCTGGTCGCTAATATTGGCCTCTTTGCGTTCTTTATCCTGTCGCCGCCGCCGCCATACCGCTCGCTGCTTCGCTCGCTTCTCTCTCTCCCCCTCTCGCCCCTCTCTTCCTGGGGTTTGGAGTTCGTCGGGTAGGAACAATTTAGGCGAGTTGTCTCGGGTCCTGGCCTGACATGGCATGACATTCCACTTCCCGAGCTCGGTGTGTTCCTGTCTCTGGGGGGATGAGGTCATCCTGTCCCGACTGTCTTGCAGAAAAGCAGGGCCCCGAAGGACAGAGTAAGAGGCTGAGGGGAGGGGAGGGTAGGATAGGGTAGGGGGGGCGCGATTAAGAGAGAGGTGTGGCTTTCCTTTCCTTTCCTACAGCGCCATCAAACAAAACAAAGCAAAACAAAACAGAGCAGAGCAGAGATCTCGCCCTGGTGCGACGCCCCAGCCTCAAATCGTTACGGCGTGCGTGCGTGCGTGCGTGCGTGCCTAGACCACCGCGAGATTTGAGATGAGAGGTACAACATCGTGGCTGAGCATCTTCATTTCTTTCTTTCTTTCTTCCTTCGCTTCTCTCTGCCTATCTACATGTCTCTCTGTCTGTCTTAGTGCCACACGAGGGAAGCTCGAGCTAAAAAGCCAATTCTAAGACATCGCAAGTATTACCGAGCCCGCTACTCTAGCATGTCTCTTCCGCGTTTATCTTCCGAGAGGGAGAGGGGAGAGAAACAGCCAGACAGACAGACAGACAGACAGCCAGAACCGCTCAATCCCCTCTCTCTCCTTCGGGAGGCCTGCAAGTTGCCGGCCCACAAACCCACCTCGGTGGTATGGACGGGCAGGCGCGCGCCCCTCGACGGGCGCCAGAGACACGGGGCAGGTAAATTTTCGAGCTGCGGGTAAAGGCGCCCCAGCGGTAACGGCGACGATTCTCTGGAAACGGGCGGGGGGAGGCGCCTGGAGGGTGGAAAGGGGGAGGTGTGTGGTCGGTCATCTGGTAGCACGAGGAGCATCTTGTCTTACGCGGACATATATCTTGCTTACGTGCGCCCCAAATTTCTGGGACGAAAATGAGGTACCCAAAAAAGATCGAGGGTGAGCTCTTGTGGCAGGGGCCTGCCTCGCTTCTTCCGGCGAAGGGGTCATGCCGTGCCAGGTTCCACAGCGATCTGCTGGCCTTTGTGGCCCGATGCGGTGGAGGACGACACACGAGTAACGTTTTGTGACATGATGGCCTATGACAGCATCCGGCAGGAATAGCGTCAGCTGTTCGAACCGCCCGTCTGGCACGATTGTGGCGAAGCGGCATGCTTTGTACAGTACGGAGGCATTCACAGGCGAGTCACTAGCACTTGATGAAGGCGTATTGCGCTTATGTGGTGGAACTGGGTTTGCAGATGATGCTGGAACTAACTCTATTAGACACACCCCCTGTCGATTTGCTTCCAAGCTGGAATTAACGATATCCCTTAAAATGAGGTTGAACGCCATGTATGTACAAGAATACTATGTATCAGATTAACAAGGACAGTGCCGTGCCAAAGCGTCACAAGCGGGACTGGATTGGAGAGAAGTTATTATTCTCTTGTGGCCATTGCGCGTTAGGCCAGACATGGCGGATAGCTTCCCATATGTGACTATAGAATGAACCCGGTTAGCTAAGTGACAAGCGCTAGGAATGCTTGGAGGTTCTGGCTGTAGGAATGGTGTCATAAAATACATACCTGACATAGATGATATTCAGACCATCCTTAACTTCCGAGGGCACTTCTCTGGCATCCTTCTCGTTTTGTGCTGGCAGAAGAACCATTTTGACACCAGCTCGATAAGCTCCGATGAGTTTCTCCTTGATTCCTCCGACCTTCTTGACGTGGCCAGAGAGCTGGAATTCTCCCTGTCTCAGGCGTTAGTGTCTCATCAGCGGCTGTCTAAGACTCCATCACACTCACAGTCATGGCCATCGTGGATGGCACGGGTCGTCCCGAAAGAAGGGATATGAGAGCTATGGCCTGGGCCATGCCACTCGATGGGCCGTCCTTTGGCACAGCCCCGGACGGGCAGTGCACATGTAGACTACGTTTCTTCATGATATCCTCCGTGGGTTCCTGAGTCAGGCCTAGTTCATACGCGTGATTCCGGACCCAGCTCCTTGCGACCTTGACACTTTCCTTGAGGACATCTCCGAGATTCCCCGTGAGCTCGACACTGCCATCTCCGGGCATATCAAGGACTTCAATGAAAAGAATGCCACCGTTACCTCCTGAGCTATATGCGACAAGACCAGTCACTATGCCCGGTTGGTTAGCTTTCTCTGCAATCTCATCTTCAAATTTCTCGATCCCCAGGATAGATTCCAGGTCTTTGACAGTAACATCTGGCCGGTAGGTTTCGGGGTGACCACGGTCATTCGCTTCCACAAACTCAACAGCCTTCGCACGACAGACGGAGCCAATCTCGCGCTCTAAGCTGCGAACCCCTGATTCACGAGTGTAGGACTCGATGATCTTTGATACTACTTCCTCACTGAAGTGGATCTGATCCTCCGTGAGACCATTCACTCTAATCTGCTTGGGCACAAGATGCCGCAAGGCGATATGACGTTTTTCGAGAGTAGTGTAGCCGGAAAACTCCAGGGTTTCCATGCGATCTAGTAGTGGCCCTGGAATCGTATCGAGACTATTGGCCGTAGCAATGAAGAGGACCTTACTAAGGTCAATCGGAGTATTAACGTAGTGGTCTGTGAATGCATGATTCTGTTCAGGGTCGAGGACCTCGAGCATAGCGGCAGATGGGTCACCATTATGGTTTGACATGCCCACCTTGTCGACTTCGTCCAACAGGAAAACCGGGTTTGCGACTCCCACTTTCCTTAGACCTTGTACAATCGCACCAGGCATCGCAGCAACGTACGTTCTCCGGTGTCCCCGAATCTCTGCCTCGTCTCTGACACCTCCGAGTGAGATTCTGTGGAACTTCCGACCCAGAGCTGTTGCGATAGACTTAGCTATGCTTGTTTTACCCACACCGGGAGGGCCGACCAGAAGAAGAATGGGCGCTTTCTCAGTTTGTCGCTTGCTCTTCAACATCTGAACCTTGAGACCGCTAGCCTTTATTTTCTCTTCTAAATCGGAATTAACTTTTGCGTCTTCTGTCGTGGCACTCTGACTTGACTCCAAATCTGCTACCTCCTGCTCGGCTTGTTTGACTTGTTGGTTCACTAAGTTGTTTGCCGATTGCATTAATCTGACAATAGTTAGGTAAGAGAGTAACCGCTTCTTCACCTTTTCGATCCCGTAATGGTCATCGTCCAGTTGCTTCCGCGCGTTCTCTAGAGTGCCGGCTCCTATTGGGTCGTCTGTGACAATTGACCATGGTATCTCTGCCAACGTCTCGAGATAGGTCCTGACAACTTGATATTCAGCCTGGGCGGGCATCATTTGCTTCAGTCGCTTCAACTCCCGTTCGGCAACCTTAGCCGCATCCGGTGGGAGCTTAGCAGCTTCGATCTTTTTCTCAAGGTCTTGCAACTCATCAGCATCCTGCTGCTCACCTTGCCCACCGCCGAACAGGTTGAACGGCGATCCACCCATTTGACCAAGACCTCCCCCGGGCATCTTCAGGCCTGCCGGTGGCCTGATGCTTCTTTTCTTCATCTTCTCCATGTCCGCGGGATCAATGTGAATAGGTATGGTTGTGCTGGTCACAGTGGTCAATTTGATATTGCCTTTGATCTCGCCCACTTGGCGCTCTATTAACTCGATGACCTTCTCCATGCGCTCTGCAACCTCGGTAGAGGCAAGCACACGAAGCTTTTCCTCATAGGAAGCCTCAACAACATTCATCATGAAGTCGGCCAGCGAACCTCCCTCGCTCGGTTGCTTCCTGGCAATAAATTGCTCAAGGCGCCGCGATAGGAGAGGGTTTAGACCCGGGGACCCGCTCGATAGGAGAAAGGCGGATACGCGAAGGTATGATATCAGCTCTCGCGACAGCCGTTGGAGGGTGCTGAAGAGCTGTCGGTAGGTGGCACTCTCAAGTTCCTGGGAGTCAACTCGATCCGCATAGGGGGAAACCTTGGCTTCAAAGTAAGGGTAATCTTGCGTGATCTTATCGAGGGAAACGCGCGAGACTCCTTGCACAAGCAGGCTGAACTCGGTGCCATTCTGGCCCTGAATCGCATTTATCTTGCCGGAAACGCCGTAGCCATATAGCTGATCCTTCTTGATGTTCTTCTTGTCTCCATTAAGTAGTTCCTCGTACCGGTCCGGATTGTTTTTCAAAAGCATTTGCCCCTTGCGACTCAGCAGTGGCGAGTTCAGGGGCACGCAGACGACGGGGATCTGGTCGACTCGTCTCGATGCTTGGGAGGCAAGCGTGTATACATTCGAGAGTAAGGCAGGTATATCGGTTCGGTTCGGAGACACGGGTATGCGAATGACAGAGTCGGGAAAAAGAACGAATTTCTTGCCCAGAGGGATTACTGGCAGAACCACCGATGGCGATGGCGCTGCGGGTGCTGCCATATTGATGACGTCGCGTGCCCTCTAGCTTGGCGCGCAAGCCGTTATGGGAGGATGCGATGCGATGCCGGAGCGAAGACCGTATCGCTCCTGATGAGTGAGGGAGCTGTTAAATTAGTAGAGATGCACGTGGTTGCGTTTGGGAAAACTGTGTAGGTAGTAGAAGAGATTGAAGAGGAAGAAAAAGATGTTGTTGCTAGTCGGGCTGGGAATTGTTGGAAGGTGTTATGTTATTAGTTACGACATACACACTCGGAAGTCGCTGCTGAGGCCTTACGTAGGTCCCGGCCCAGGGCGATCATTGATGGTCCCGACTTCCCCTGCGACACGGCAGCCACGGTTCCTTCCAGAAGCTACCCACCCACTGCCCACCAGGGATTACAGCGCATCGACTCCCAACTTACCGAGGCTCACAGGGCGGCAGGGCGGTTATGTGTGCCAACGAATTCAACAACCCCACTTCACACAACACTTTCCCGTCTTTCCTGCCACTTCCTACCACTTCCTGCCATGATTCTCAAAACAGATTACATAACACTAACCTAATGAGTCCCGGAAGGAATTACCGCCTCCATATGTACCCCAGATAAACATGTGAATTGTGCTTATCTGATATCCACCCGTGGACATGTAAAGAGCGTTTCAGGACAACACATTGCCTGCCTGCCTGCCAGACCTACTAGGCCCACCCTGAGCCGTATCTCTACCTACCTTGGCACAGACTTCCTGGTCCTAGTCGGAGTCGGCAGGTCGGTCTCTCCCACACAGGCCACACTGCAAGGAACCCCGCCATTTAGCGCTCTACGTCGGGTGTTCCTTTTCTACGTAGAAATCAATTAAGAATCAAGTCGCGTCAACGGCCATTTACGCGTCTTGCCTACTTACCCTACTTTCAACCGATTTATAAACACCTTCACATCGCCACAATAGTGTCTACCGCAATCATGAGCAGTACGGGTCCCGAATAGCTAAAGTGAATACACCTATATATGTATTTAAGCTGACGAGTTCGACAGCAGCATATGGCGGATACTCGCGAACATCGTACGGCGCCGCCGGTGGTGACGATGGCGGAGGCTTCATGTATGGTGGATCTCAGAGCGGCAGCCAAGGAGCAAAGGTATACATACATTTATATATCATTTATCTCCCTCATTCTCACCTTGATCGCTATCTCCCCTCTAAATCACAGATCCTCGCTTTTCATGTACACACATAATGGCTGACATCCGCCCCTCCGCTCTCGCCCTAAACAGCCCCCGAACGACGAGTCCCTGCGGCCCGTGACCGTGAAGCAGATCATCGACGCGGAGATGGCGTACGGCAACGACGGCTCGTTCCGGATCGACGGGATCGACATCACGCAGGTGACGTTCGTGGGGATGGTGCGCAACATCAGCCCGCAGACGACCAACATCACGTACCAGCTGGACGACGGCACGGGCGTGATCGAGGTCAAGCAGTGGCTGGACGCCGACAAGCAGGACCACGGCGGCGACGGCGGGCGCCCGGCGTTTCAGCCCGCCCAGTACGTCCGCGTCTGGGGCCGCCTCAAGAGCTTCGGCAACAAGCGCCACGTCGGCGCCCACGTCATGAAGCCCGTCACCGACTTCAACGAGGTCAACTACCACCTGCTCGAGGCCACCTACGTCCACCTGTTCTTCACCCGCGGCGCCCCGGGCGGTGCTGCGGGTGGGGGAGTGGGTGACGACGATAGCATGTTTGTGGATGGTGGGTATGGAGGCGGCGCCGATAGCGCGCACAACGAGGCGAAGATGAAGGGCGCGTCGGCCAAGGCGAGGAAGATGTATAACTACCTCAACAACTCGCCCAACAGCAACGAGGGCATCAACATGCATGTGATTGCGAGGGACACGGGCATGACAATCCAGGATGTCATGGGTGCGGCGGAAGAGCTGCTGGGCAACGGCACCGTCTACACCACTCTAGATGACGAGACGTTTGCCATCTTAGAAGGGTACTAGGGAGCTATGTTACTATCATGGCAGATGCAACTAGTAGGGAAAGAATTGATGCAGCACAGCACAGCGAAAGGGATGTGTCACACCTGGGCGTTAGCATGGCAAACAAGGCATAAGTCGGAATCACTTGGGTTTAGTGGAATGATGTGTAAAATAAATGGCTAGGTGGCTATTTAGATGTAGAATGATTGACTAATGATACCTATACACAAGGGACCAAAAACAACCAAGACCAATCCGACAACCCCTGTATCAAAAGGGGTGAACCATAGCTCATCAATTTAATTCAATCTGGAGTGCACACAGGACACTATAAAACTCGTTCGTCCGCAACAGAAGTAGATAGCAGCATAATAAGACCAGTAAGCCTTTTCGCGTTGAGGAAAGGGGGCTTACCGGCAGGTGTCGTTATACCAAATGAGCGTGTGTGTGTATGAAAGTGTGAGTCTCGAGCCGAACGAACCCCCGATATGATAAGATAATTTCGAAAGCTAGTGTGTTGAAAAGAGCCACGAATAAGAAAAAGAAAAGAAAAAAAAGAACAGATCAGATCCGACGACTCACAAACACTATAAGGAGCGAGCGAGCGCGAGCGAACGGCAACCTTCGACTTTGAAAACCTGTCACATCGAATCATAACTTCATCAGCAGCAACCGTGACAACAGCGACGACGACGTCGACAACGATAACGACACCAACAACAGCAACAGCAATAACAAGCAACAACTTCAATCATCCTTTACATCACCTTGAAGTTGGCGCTAAGCTTGATGGGGATCGTGTTGGCAAGCTTCTGCGGCTCCCGGACCATGATGGTCAGACGGACGGGCGACGGGCCGTTAGCGCCGAGGTAGATGTCCTTCTTGATCTCGAAGCCGAACTTCTGGTAATAGGCGTTGTTCTTCTCGGAGCTGGACTCGAGGTAAATGGCGCGGCCCTCGGCATCAGCCTTTGCGCACATGTTAGCTGACATCAATGGTATATGGTAGGGTCTCCTGAAATTAGTGGTGGATGGCGGAGGGGATGGGTAAAAATAGGGGTGCATATATGTACTCGGCACGTGTAAAGGAGAGAGAGATCCTACGTACCTTGGCGGCCATCTGCTCGATGAGCTTGCGCCCGTAGCCCCTCTTCTGGCCGCTGGGCTTGGTGCCTAGGTACACGAGATAGTAGCAGTCGTTGTCCCTGTCGCCCATGGTCTCGGCTTTGGTGTCGTGGAGCACCGGCAGCAGCTCGTCGTAGTAGCGCTTCCTACCCTCGGCAGACAGTTGATAGTAGAGTCTCCACATACCACTGCGGATGATGGTCAGCCAGTCGTCCATCTCCTTGCCAGGCGGCATCCTGTATCTCGCGGAATCACGTGTTAGTCGACCTGCTGGTTGTATCTCCCATAAACGTACCGTCGTCTACATTTGACTAACTAACGCGGTCAATGCTAAATGTAGACGAGACCGTCTCGCTATTTCCCCTATTTTTCTTGGCTTGGACACTCACCAAAGCGCCACACCCTCGTAGTCCGGCCCGATGGTCGTCACGACGCCTTTGTAGCAGTGGGCAGCCACGATGTAGTTGAAGATGTCAACGTGGAGCCTCCACTTGGCCTCGTCGTCGTAGCCGACCAAGTCCGGCACGTCCAGGAGGTACTGTGCTAGTTCATCAGTAGCAAAGGCCTGCGCTAGGGATAGCGCCGCTTCCTTGTACTCCGATATTCCTATGGCACGGACGGTAGCCTCCCACTTCTCAGGAATGAGAGAACGCTTCTTCAACTCAACATCGAAAACACTAGTTCTAACGTGCTCCATGTTGGGTGGCTTTCTACTCAGACCTTAGCGACTACATGGCGAGAGACGAATTAGTCATAAAAGTCTATTTACATTGATGAATGGTAGTCATCAGCGAGTGAGTGAACATGAATGCTCACTTTAATAATTACTTGATAAATTCTGTATACTATCTCCTGTATGAACTTTCGACAGTTGAGTTCGGGAGATAGGCATAAATCTCGCCGGATGGGATAAGCAATTGAGGCTCGTGCGTAGGTCAACAGACATCAATGTAGGTTTGACGGTGTCGCCGTTACAAGAATATGAGTTGGTGTTATTCGGACAAGAAGGAGTATGTCACGAGTGACTATAGAGATCAAGAGCTTTAGAGTTCGAGCAGTTGAACTAAGTTGAGTTTGGAAGATGATGAGTTGGGGCTAGTAGTAACAAGAGGCAGAGCGTCTCGAAAGTCACTAATCCCAGTAGACGGGATTTGTATACTATAGCAAGAGCGATCAGCGTAGCTTGTTTCTTCTCAGCCTTGGAAGATACTTTGGTAATGAGTATAATTCCTAATTTGAAGAGAGGTGAAGAGAGGAGGAACTAGGAAATCTACGAGTTCCCGGGGGAGCACTTGAAATAACGGCTAGTCCGGTGTACTAGCACACAGTGTAGGAATTATGTTGAGCTTAGGACTGACCGTAGTTTGCGCGGGATGACATGCAGCGCGCCTGGGCAATAGGTGGTAAGCTGAGGGAGCCGCAGAGGTGCATCGCACAAAGCGAGCTACCAGACAAGCACTTGCTTGTCACCTTTATGACACTAGATATGACACTAGACACGCCCCCGTGGACGAGATAGGAGGTATAGGGTCTCAACGCAGGGAGGGCGATTGGCCCGTCGGCATGCGATGGATAACGGCAATGGCCGCCTAGGCCGCTCTCGGTGCTGATTGGCTTCGTGGTCACAGTGCGTCCGACCCAAGACATTGGGTAGAATCCCAGCCCAGGTCGTCGGCACACATAGTGTGCGAGTCTCGTGCGCGAAGGTGGTGTGGAGGCATTGCGGCATGCAGTAAGGCTTGTTGGATGTGACGGAGCGCGGGGTGGCGCTGGCCGGCCTGCAACACTAATGCCTCGTTTTGAACAACGCGGCCAATCGCTGTAATATTGATCCCCCATTATCAATCGTGACGTCCACTGGAAGCCCGACTGCCTGTTCCCCGAAGCAACGGGCTGCAGCTTATGGTGTCAGGTGATGCTTGACTTCAAGACGTTCTTTACCAACCGCCATCCATCCACCATCAGGCCAAGGTCAACTTTGGTGTCTGGCTTGTCTCGGAGTTACCATCTTTGCTCACTCACATGCAACTGCGCCTGACGCAGCCCAGCATCGATTCTTCATCCCGGGCCAACTAGCCAACTGTGTTTCATTGCAGCAGAGCCTAGCGTGGGGTGTGTGTTTCCCATAAGAATAAGAAGTTGTCTGAACTTACCAATCGGGCATGTCTGTTTCCCAATCTGTAATATCTGACCAGCCAGCCAGCCAGCCAGCGAAGGATTTCGATACGGAGTGCTGACGGAACGTATAATTCACGCAGCTATTTGTGATACGAAGCGATCATCGCTCTGAACAAAAACGTTACGGGGATATCTATGCAGTTGGCTCAACCACTAACCTAGCGAGAAACAATGTTGGCCAAAACTCGCTGACTCGTACTACCGACAATCACTCCAACTTGGTCATTTTTGCCTCTTTTTTTGTTGCATGTTTTCTTCTTTCTTCATTTTCGGGTTTCCTTTTTTCCTCTTTCTTGCGTAAATTCCCAACACGATCTACATGCGCCTTATCTCCTGTTCGTTTGTGAATTTCTCAAGTCCGGAGTCCAGATGTGCCCACCACTCGAAGAGCATCGACTGGCATATGAGCTTAAACCAAGGGGTGAACTTCAATTTGGGGTCGGTGAATAGAGTCTTCAACTCCTCGACAGAGACGTATTTTGTATCCTTTACTTCATTTGGGTTGACATTAAGGTCGACGTTCGCCTTGATGAAGAGGATGTAATCGACTTGTCATAAAATTTAGTACTGATCTCTTACTCGCTTATCAGGTGTTAATGGTATTGGTGGTGGGCTTACTCTCATGCTCGCCCCATTTACCGTCGCTGGGCGCTTTGTAGTGGATTCGCGTTAAGAAATGGAAGTCCTCGAACGGAACCTGCTCCTGCTTAATGCCAAGCTCGTGCTCAAGTTTTCTCTGCGCGGCACGCTTGACTCCCTCCACGGAGTCGGGCAAGTTCGAGCCCGTCTCGCCGGGGATGCCCAGCGGGTGCGAGCAGCAGGTGTTCGTCCACATGTCAGGAAACGTGATCTTCTCGGTGGCGCGCTGCTGCAGAAGCAGGCGGTTCTGGTCATCGAAAAGAAAGCACGAAAAAGCCCGATGCAGCAAGCCCTTGTCGATGTTGGTCATTAGATGGCCTGCAGCGGTCAGTCCAAGCTCGAATAGTTGGCCCACCAATTTCGCGACGCACATAGTTTCTTGCTAGCAGACCCAATTGGCTTGTCGTCGTTGTCTAGGACAATGCACACCTCGTCCATCAAGCGAATCTGCTCCTCATCGTGGCCCTCTAGCTCGGCCGAGCTGGTGTCGATGTCGGGAAACAATCGCAAGATGGTTTCGGCAGATGGCACATCTTGCGTAACAGTAGTCGTCGTAGTAGCCGACATCTTCGGTTCTTGTGCGTTGGTATGTATTGATCTGTCCGTCCGTTTGTTTCGTCTTGCTTGTTAGGAGGGGGAGGGCAAATACTTATTTCCTATCCCGCACAGCTGCTAGGCCGCTGACGGGCTTGCCCACCAGCCCACTTGCCCCATTTAGCACTGACCCGAGAGGATGTGCACGGACCATTTTGTTCGTTTAAGGTCACAGCCGAGCGTAGGACTTATCTATCATCATATGTAACAGAGTGTTGGGTACTCAACGCAAGGTCTATATATAACATCATTATCTGATTGGATTAAAATATCATAGGTATTGTGAATTTAGAGGAACTTGAAAAAATTCCCAGAAATCTGATATCCTGTTAAGAAACCACCGGTGCTGCGGTGCACTCATCTGAAAATAGCTTGTAAACTACCATATGCATACAGTCATATAGTGATTCCATGCGATAGATAGAAGTCTCTAAACAATGTTATAGAGATGTGCTTTCTCAGATTTGCATGTATGTTTCTCAGAGTATCTTGACTGGCCTCGTTAATATTGAAACCCTGCCCCTATATCTCCCTATCGCAGAATGAAACATAAATCAGAGAGCACAGTGTACTCCACGACTAACTCCATGACTCCGTCTTGTGCTACCCGCAATGTCATTGCTGTGACTGAGCACAACTGATGTTACCTAAACATATCTTGAACCGATTATCCTTCCGTGGCCTTTTATTTTCAACCCGGCGTCTTGACCGTCTTCCGTCTCAAACCTCATGTTACCTTTCCATTCATATAACCCAATCGTTACTTAGCATTATCCGGCCGCATTCCGAGTCTCCGCATCCCGCGCCGACTGCTCCCAGTCCGACGTGAAGGCATACCAGTATTCAACAGCTGAGACCCTATGACATATGTTAGCAACCTAGTACGCCCGTACGCCTTATAGTAAAATTTTGGGGGACCTACAGAAATAGTCCCGTGGTTGTGCCCACCCAGAGGCCTGTGAGCTTCAAATCGAGCGCGAACGCAGCCGTGAATGATAGGGGTAAAGCGACGAGGTAGTAGGCCATTAGATTCGCGTAGCCGCCGAACGACTGTTTCCCAATGCCTCGGAGAAGCCCGTGGGCGACGGCGGCTAGGCCGTCGAAAACCTGCATCACCGCGACTAGAGGCATTACTTGTGCTACTATGGCAATGACTTCTTGGTCGTCGGTGAAGAGAAGTGGGAGACTATAGCGGAGGCTTGAAAGCATCGTAAGATTGACCAGACCGACGATACAGCCAGCACAAACCGCCTATTATTATTAGATGAGACCTTTCGTCATCTAGCTGGGGGGAGAGGCTGGACTCACAACTTTTGCTGCCGTCCTTGCGGCGTCTATCAGACCTGCCCCTATCAAGTTGGCAATACGGGTAGATGCTGCAACAGATACTGGGAAGGGGATCATGAAGGTCGTTGTCGTTAGGGTGACCAGAATGCTTTGTGCTGCAAGATAAGACGTCCCAAATTGACTTGTTACCAGTGTTGCAATCTCGAAGGCGAGCCATTCCGCCATGACCATCACCATTCCGGGCAACGCGAGCCAGATCATAGGACCTTGATAATATTAGTCGCATACTCGATAGGAGATCAGTTAATCTTACCCCAGTTCGTAAGCGCACGTTTACTTAATCCTCCCCAGCATTGAGACCCGTCTATGAAGTACACATACAAAAGCAGCAATAGGGGCAGGAGTGTCTCGGTGAAGGCGATAGCTATAGGGGCACCAACAAAACCCCACGCAAAATACCAAACAAGAAGCCAATTGATAAAGATATTGATAGGAGCAGCAACGAGCAAAACATAAGTGGTCGCAACAAATATTCCCTGCGACTGCACAAACCGCTTTCCAGCTTCAAAGGCGGCGTAACCAGGAATACCAGCGATCATGATACGGAGATACAGACCTGCAAGTTCTGCAGATCGCGGCTCAGGGACGATCAGCAGAAGTATGTCTTTGGCAAAAAAGAAAAGCACGCCAACTGGGACCACAAGCGTCCATAAGAATAATGTCATGCGTTGAAGTTGTAAGCCAACTAAGTGCTTATGGCCAGAACCGTAGGCTTGGCAACACAGAGTATCCAAGCTGGTAGCGAGGCCCTGCATAGGGGCAAAGCAAAGGATATTTGCAGTCATAGTAGCCACTAAGTTTCGGTTAGCTAGGTATGAACAGTATAGTGGAAGCAAGGATCCTAACTCACAACTTACTGCCCCCAGCTCTACTTTTCCAATGCGACCAACCGCAAAAATACTCGTTATAGTGATGCTATATTGCAGCAAAAATGTTAGAATCAATGGGGGCGAGTATGTAGCAATCGTCTTTGCTTCTCTCTGCCATGTGGTCTCGATTCTTCCCGAGGCTACGGCTGCCTCCCATTGTTCGTTCAGATGTTCATGGGGCGCTGGTGATGGGTTAGTGGTGGAAGCCAGCAAAGGCGAATCTTCGGAGGGTTCAACATTGACCCTGGGAACCTCTTCGTCTTCTTGAACTCTGCGGACTTTGGTGCTAAAGAGAGCTTTATATAATCGGGAGAGGACTCCGGGCTTTTCCTTAACGGTATGCTTTGGCGGGAGCAGATGGTTGTCTCTCAAAAGGCTGCGCTCGGCATCTAAAGACTGCTTCCATTCCTCCCTCGTGACAACCGGTTGGTTTACTGGTTCATGGAGAAGGCTTGGTCGTTGGTAACCATACACGACACCGCTTGGTTGTTTATACAGAACAGGTCCTTCGGACTCGGACTCGAACTCAGAGTCGCCATCAAAAGCATCTTCAGCGGCTTCATCGTCGGAGCATTCAGCGAGGTCACGCGCCAGTATCTCCTGCGCCATTGGCGAGGCCGATCTGAACGATGAAGCAATGTCCGGTCCAGTCATCTTTCGACCTGGAATCGGCGTTGTACTGACCATCTTTGCTATCTGCCAGACGACTTCGGAGGACGAATAGGTACCCCGCCACCGCACAACAAGAACGAGGAGAAAAATCGAAATGACGCCTCGTCTGACCAACGCGGTCGTACTGCACACACAAGAAACACAGCAGTTCAGCAGACCATCACTAGATAACGACACTAGCAGACCCCGGGGTTTACGTAGAGAAAAGTACAACCACTAGGGAACTCAACTTAATGCACACTGGTGCACACATTTTATACGTATACGTAGCCAGAGTTGCGGTCTCCGGCTGGCCCCGCTAGCTCTGGGCCGCCACCGGAACCTATCATGATGGAGATGAATGTCACCTGTCATCTTGCCACGGCCCTTGATCGTATACTAGGAATGTACCGAGTGGATGATAGAACGTATGTCTGACTCTCTTAGGGGTAGACTAGTGGATAAGCGCCGGCCACACTCGAGATTAGGGATTCTCGTGCAACTAATTACAAATGAGAACTAGAAAAGATTGAGGCTGGCAGAGAGGCTCGAACCACACAATGATATGTGATAAGGGTTCCATACACACCGGCTCCACTTGGCTCGTGCAGCGCAGCCCAGACTAGACTCCACTGTCCGCCGCCCCGAACCTGCCCTACCGCAGATCGGCTGCATGAACCTTCCCTCAGTCCAACCCGGCCACCGCAGATCGAATGTACAGCTACCTGCATCAGTACATATCACACATATATTGAATATCTCCCCTCAGTGCCTCCTCAACCTTCCCCATATAAGGCACAGTTAAACCATACACCGCCCTCGCTCCTTCAGAGCCCCAAGCGTCCAAGCGACGATCTATCTGACTAGCCGGCACCATGCCCGCGCCGCAAACCGACCCCGAGGAGGCCACGGCGTCATGCTGTGGCCGGCTCTCGCTCGCGGGGCTCCGACGACCGGTCGAAGTGTGTGATCTCGAGTTCGAGTAAGTCCGCGCCACAAGCGAGCACGGCCTCATCATTGGCGACGGGACACTGAGGAAGCTAACGAGCTCACGCAATGTAGCCCCGGCTGTGCATCCAGGAATACGTTCTGGACATGGCCGCTGCTGGGTCCGCTGCTCTTCGAGAACGAGAGCAGCGATGCGCGCGACCACTGCGCCAATGAAAGGAGTGAGTCTTGGATTACAATATACGATAAGTATAAACACACTTGCTAATAGAACACTTTCTGTAAGCGTTCCTATCGTATCTGAGGCTATCTGTGTATATGGCCGTAGTGGCCATCGCCATCGTGCTGTCCTTCCACCTGAAGACGCAGCCCACTGAGTTAGAGCTCCGCAGTGCGTAATTCCACGGCTCTTTACCCCTCCCTCCTATCTCAAACTCTAAGAGAGGCTATGTCGATCCATCTGGGATGTCTCAAACTCCCGAATTCGTCTGGCTGGAAGAGGTAGATTCTAACGCCGGTCTGTCGTATAGTGGCCCAGCCGCTGGGCATCGTCTTCTGGGTCCTGTCCCTAGCCTGCCTGATCCTCGGCTTTGGCAATTACATCAGTTCGTCCCCTGTACTCATCTCTCTTCTCTCGTTATGTGAATGGACAAATCTCTGATTGCCAGTAGAAACCGTCAACAAGTATAGTAGGAAGGCAGCCATTGTCCAGACGGGATGGCGGACGCAATCGGTAGGTGGCCGGCTAGACTTATCTCTTCAGGCGTCTGAACTAACAAGACCAAAGATCATGTCCCTTATTGCATTGGCTATCATAGGCACTTGTGTGATTTTGCTGGTAATCGCGAAAGTGCGAGCCGTTAATTAAAAGCGATATATAATCTCGATACGCAGTATATCTAGGCACTTGTCAAGTATATATACATATCTTTCAACAAGCCTGCCTACGTTAGTATGTGTGACCTAAAACGGCCCAAGGCGCGCCAAGCGCGCCAAACCCGAAGACCGAACGCCACAACTGTTAATCCCAATAACTCCAGAAGCAGCTCCCAGCAGCTAGACCAGAGCACTATTGAAGGCCTAGAAAATTATTCAAGCCCCTTGCTTCGGTTCACTCTAGTCTGCGGCGCAAAACAGGTCTTGAACTGACAAATTCTCCCTTTCCTTTTGCTTTCCAGATGATTCCGTTGTGCACCCGCCGACCTCTTCCTTGAACGATGTCGTATACGCCGCGGCGAGAGACTTCAATTCTTCAACATCCGTCGGTTCGCCGTCCCATGTAAGTATTGGCAAGTCTTCAAATGGCCGAAGGTTTCCAGCGTTCGGCAAACTCTCCAACAAGGACACGGGGGATAGTGGTATCTCTAGCCCTGTCCGGAGTTTTAGCCTGATATTCTCGACTTCCTCATCGCTTGCATCATCCGCGAGCAACGACTTCGAGTTTTCCAAATTAGCGTACTCCTCGGGCATATGATGCAGTTCGCTGTGGATTGTCGCCAGATTTCGGGCCGTATCTAAGCCGGGGTACAACGTCCAATAGCCTCGTGCCCGTGCTAATCTCAAAGCATGTTCCAGCCAAGACGGGTACTGCGTGCTCACATCCTTCTCTGATAATAGTGCAGGCACAGGGTCTAAGTCCTGCTTTGCTTCAAGTGACCTAGAGACAAAGTCGTGCAGTTCCATCCACTTCTCGCCGAGAAAGAGCACAGCATTAGGGTTTGGCGCCTGCCACAAGAACGAGGTCGAAGTCTCTCCCTCTGTTTGTTCACCGGAACTAGTAGTCTCAAGTAATGAAGGTAGGGATAATGCCTTCTTGCCGTCAAGAAGCTGGAGCGGTTGGTCCAGGCTGATCCCGAAAAGTCGACGATCCCAGTGTTGATAGGTAGAAATCGCTGAATATCGATATTCCAGCAGCGAATATTTCAGGTCTACAAGTCTCAGTTAGAAGCATACTTGAGAAAAGGGCGAACTACTTACAATGGAAGAATTGAGGGGACAGCTCAGCTTGTGGCGAGAGAACTAGTATGTGGGAATGTTGCGGCTGGGCCGGCCAGAATGATTCAAGAAAACGAGCAGAACTCTCCTCCTCATTCATTCTTTGGTGCGGAATACGATGGCGAAGAGAAAGATATCGAGCATTAGTTGGATTATATATGTGAGGAGGTGGCCATATAAAAGTCTCAAGGAACTGTTTAGTTGGTGGGTCAATGTCACGAGGAAGCTCGATAGTAAGATGAGGAACAGAACTTGATGGATAGTCTGCAGCACTCAGAGACTTGAGAAGTCTAATCAGACCCCCGGAAGCTCCTGGCGTTGCGTGGATGAGGATGTCTATGTGGATTTCATCCCACACTAGATCATTGATTAGTAGATCTAGACTTGATTTAGGGTAAAGTGAACTTACTACGAAGTGCCGTGCTGTCAAGCTTTGTTAACCAGTCGAGCCTCTTCGCAGAATTGGGAGGCAGCTCAATCAAAGTAGGCTTCTTCACTTTGACGTGCTGCCGAGCGCCTCGTAAGAAAAATGACTCCTCGTCGTCTGAACCATCTACCAAGATGGCCTGAGGATGCATATACATAAATATGTGGTCTGGGAATATCATAAGCAACAGCATTTAGCACGAGGGCAGAACACGTACGAAATGCTCTGAATACGGCCTTCTCCATTCGATCGTCCGTGGACACGAGAGCATAATCTGGGCGAGCATCTTATAGAAAGTCAGCCGTTATATTCGTATTTCCAAGCTTCTTTAGATCGCACCATGAAATATAACCTGGCAAGAATCATCAATGCCATTGACATGACGTAAGTCCTGCAGGTCGATGTCACTCCGGCTCATGAGAGCAAAGTGCACATAGCTCTTCAGCTCAACTCCCATCTTACAAGCCATCGGCAGCAGTGTTGAGGCGCTCTTGAGGCTAGACGCTACGAAAAGGACGTTCCTGTTGGCCGCCATGCTCCCTCTCGTACCGCTGATAGCATGCAGCGACGCAGATAACTCGAGAAATCGGACAGGTCCATTGAAAATGCGTTCGGGCGTAGCTGGGCTTTGAGTATTCGGGCTAGACGGCGGGGACTGCTCGTACGGGGGACGTTTGCGTATATTCGCAGCAAGATCGGGGTATGCATAGTTGGGACGGCGCATACGATCATTAGGCCCAAGGACAGGTATATTCTTGACGAAGACGTAGACCAAGGATGCTAGGAGGAGCAGGAGACCTATACGTTTGAGCAAGCGTCGTCGCTGGGGCACTTTGGCAGGATGCCAGCTCGGCTGTCGCAAACCGCTGTAGTTATGGTCGTCATCCTTCTTGCCGAGCTCCTCGTCGCTCAAAAAGACGTTGCGCATTTTCCCCCATGCAGACATGCCAGTGCTTAGCTGGGAGGAGGGGAGAGCAGACAAGGTATTACGGCGCGGCCCTCGAAGTTGCGCGCATGGAAAGCTGCATTTCAAAAGGTACGAGCTCCAAGGACGAGCAAAAGGTGAGAGCGAAGATGAAGCGTAGTTGGCTAACTTGGCTTTGACGGTTGAAGTGGGCGAAGTCCCCAGTAATGCAAAGTGCTACTTAAGTACAAGGATAATAACATACATCCATTACATGCATACTTACATAACTATATTTAGAGGCTTGGCAGATCAACCCCACTGAGTACGGTACATTCGCAGTAGGTAGTTGGGTACTTCTAGTTCATGTTAGGCCCTCCTGGTTCGTGTGGTTCATCCCATCTCATCACCGTAGCCATCAGGCAGGACTCTTTATAGTCTATCCGTAGCAAGTATAATTCGCTTCGCGCAACACTGTTATTATCATCAACCATATGCTTAGCCTCATAGTTCACATTTACATTTGATCTAAACGTTGCAACCTGGGAACTCGTGACTATTCAACTTAGACTGGCAAATACCATATGAAGTTGGTGAGGGGGGACGATTTACATGTTGATATGTATAGAGATCTCATATGTATATTATTCGCCGAGACTTGTGCTAATATGATGGTAATGATTGATGACACCAACATGACTAACTTCATTTGCAGTTCTGCGTAGCAATCTCGGGAGAATAGACATAATAGGGAGATACATAATAACGAGCCTCTCTTAGTCATAATTCCACAAAAAGGTAAATAATTCAACGACAAATGGCAGTATGCCACACATTCTCGGCAGTCTAATAATTGGAATTACCCCTAATTGTTTCAAGAACCTTTCACTGGCTCTGAGTGACAGTGAAGGCGAGGACCTATTCGGAGTTGTGGGCTGTCTACTACATATATTCGTATGGAGTGTGAAAGTAAAGGCACGTATCAATCTCAGAGCAGTGCTAGAAATAAATAATAAAGATTAATGCTGATACACGCCAACTAATATCCTCGAACTCGCTGGCTATCTATGGGAGCATATGTACGTATGTGGCCTAGACCAACGGGGTAAGACTTCACCAATTTCCTTCCCTATTATCACAGGAAGACACGTAGTTCACCGTCATTCGACAGCCATTACCAAAGTGCACACTACCGCACTTGTCGGCGCCATTGTCGCGCAGTTTCTGATACCACTGCCACATCTCATTGCCGGACATCGTGCATTCCTTGCCGCCGTCTTTGCTGCCGGCGACGAAGACCTTGCAACCCTGGCCACTCGAGTTTGCCCAGCAGTTTCCGTCGAGCTTGTTGTCCCTACACAGGCGAGGATTCGTTAGCTTACTTCTCTATAAGGGGTTCAAATAGGTGGGGATCATAGTAAAGTCATATGGGGGCACAAGTGAAGAAAACTGAAGAGGGGGAAACTCACGAAGTCCCATAGGTCTGGTCATCGTTTCTCTGGAGGTAGTTGACTGCATGGTCACAGTACTTGACCTTCATACTCTTACACAGACCGCTGCCATCACGATCGTACGTAACGGTGGGCTCAGGCTCGGGGTCCTTGGTCGTTGTCGTGGGATCGGGCTTCTTAGTTGACGTCGACGTCGTCGGCTCCGGATACAAGCTATCCCAGTAGTTCCAGATCTCGGTCGCCAGCGCGCCTTGCTCGTTCGACATGCTCGCCCAGTCGGGGTCCAACGAGCTCTCCACCATGTCGTCGGCGCCATACGGCGCCGGCACGTCCGTGATACTGCTCGTCACCGTGGTTGTCCTGCCCGTGGGATCACAGCCCCTGATACCAAAGCATGACGTACTGCACGTCTGCGTCGCAGCCGTGGAGGCGGCTGGGCAGCTGACAACACAGTGCGACGCGGTTTTTGTCGTGGAGCAGGATTTCGGGTCGTCATCGCCACCGCTACCACCGCCGCCGCCGCCTTCGCATCCGCTGCCGACGCAGTTGTGGTTGTTGGAGCCCCCGTTAGAACCAGAGCCACAGCCGAGCCCGATACACGGGATGCTGATGCTGGGCGGTGGGATCTTCACCCCTGGTGGCCCATCGCAATTGTGGTGGCAAAGATTACCGCACCCGGAGCCGTTGCAAGTTGGCTTTGGGGTGCCAGAGGAGACGGGGATGGTGCCTCTAGTCATCGACTTTGGCGGCTTATCAGTCTTAGTGACCCCACCGCCGCCTTGGGTAGTTGTGCCAGATCCGTCCTTAGTAGTCGTTTCAGATCCACCATTAGTCGTAGTGCCAGAGCCTCCTACAACATGAAGGGTTAGAATTTGCTCTTTCTGAAGTACTTGGCGAATAATCGGAGGATCACAATATTGAAGCATATAGGCCTCCGTCAATCAAGAGTGGGGCCTCTGAGATGGGCAAGAATGGGGGGGGGGAAATAATTCTGAAGGCTATATGTACTCACCACCATTAGTGGACGTCACTCCATCTACCGTTGTGCCCGGTGGCCATGGTCCATAGCTGTAGGTCCATGTGATCTCCGGATGATCCTTATCCGTGAGGATAATCCTAGGAACTTCAATACTGTACCAGGCGATGATGTCCGTAGTGCTGACACCCTGAGTCTTGTTCCAGACGATGTTGGAGTAATCGATCACTGACGTCGTGATGACCGGTACAGTAATGACGGTAGTGATCGTCTTCGTGCCGTAGATAACAGTGCCGTCCTTGGTAGCACTGGGAAAGGTTTCCTCCATCGTCTCAGTCACTGGCGGGATAGAGATGGTGGTAGCAGTTGACAAGGACTCCGGTGGTAAGATGATTGTGCAGGGTGGCACACAGCCAATTCCAGGATTAGGCATAGTCCAGATGCCAGGGTCAATGAAAACGATGTCAGAGCCATTTTGCGGTCCAGAACAGGTTTCATCGCACTTCTGATCATCTTTAGCATCGCCGAATTTGAGAACCGTTGGGTTCATCTATCGAACTCATGATCAGCATTGACGGTCAAGCATATGCTACCCTGAATGGCTTACGTTATAAATGCAATCTGGGCAGGTATCCCCGTAGACACAACGGCCGCCAGAAGCAACGGCGACAGTCTTGCCGGAAGAATCGACAATCTCCGCTCGTTGCACACCAGCCTTGAGCTCGGCATTGCCATAGTTCAGTCCAGCCTTCAGGCCAGTGATTGTGTCTACCTTACCACCGCTAGTGACCTTAAGCGACCATCCAGAAGCTCCATCAGGCAAGACGATGGCGTAGGCTGCGACATCCTTTTCCTTGTCGAAACCCTCAGGTTTCTCGAGGTAGAAATCTTTCAAGCCGGTAGAGTACCTAGCAGCACTCAAATCACACTTGTTAGAAGTTAGGATTGAACGGCTATGAATCATCAGAAGTTAGTCGTTGTTCTTGTAAATATTCTCGAGATACCTAGAAGCTGTTTCGGAAGGTCTGAACTTCAAAGACAGCCTCATTCGGTATATGTAATCAATGGAATAACCCATGATAGGAAATAGGGAGTTCCTTAATACGTACTACCAGTAGGCTCCAGTGACAGTGTCGCTGCCAAAAGGTCGCATAGCAGAGGCAGGGGATTTATTTTTGAAAGCAGTGATAAAAGAGCCTATCAACCTTTGCCACCCGGTATGAGAAGCCTTCATGTATAGGTTTGGGGCAACATCATCATTTTGCTCTGGCCAGATGTTGCCGACGTAATGGGATTCTGGGCCGTCATTCTACTAATTGTAAGCGTTGACATACGAGATATTCCGAGACCTATTTACCCATGTGATGAGGTCCACATATTGAATGTCATTGGCATGCTCCAATATTTCAAACATACGCTCAGGAAGATTGAGTTGACCTTGACGATAGATGTTCGTTTCGTACTAGGTAAGTTAGTACTTGTTTGCATCTAAGTTTGTTGAACATAACTAACTGCGTTCTTGTACTGTATTGGACTGAGGCCTGTATATCTCAATGTTAGCATGACACCTACTACCCATCAGTACTAAACTGGCTTACCTATCATGTAATGTTTGTTACGTTTCAGCACTCCTTGTATGACAGGCTCATCAGGGCTGATGTCTCCTGGGCTGCAAGGTCCAGAGTCAGTAATCACTGCTCAGGGGTACGTGTAGAAGCTCTGAATCATATCTTGATAGTGATGTACTCGGATAAATACCCAAAAAGGCAATTTGTACACATGTAATGGTACTGGAAGGGTAGTGAACGACTCTGGGGTTTACTCACAAGCTACCTCCCTTCCCGTTCCGAGTAGGCCATGATGCTTCCCAACTGAACAGCCCATCAACAACACCACTCCAGTATTCCCACCAACCCGGGTCTGAAAAGCAAATCAAAGTCAGCAGCAGTTCACTCAAGGTAGACTGGAATTGATCGAGGACGCTATAGAGTCGCTTGAACCGAGAAAACAGTGCGTTATCCAAAGAGGAGGAAAATAGAAAATTGCCTAATCGTTGATACTTACCTGCGCTATAATACCCTTTCGTCCCATCGAAGTCAGGGATGAGAAAGACTTTGTTCCCGAACGAATCCCTCCATTTTTGCCATGTTTTATTAGTTAGTCCTCCGTCAGCGAACGTTGTCACTAATGGATGGCCATTGGCGCCGCTCTGCCAAGCTGAGTGGCCCAAGAAATCAGTAAATAAATCATGGTAATCCTCGACAGATTTTTTGGGTTTGGCATCTCCGGCAGCCCAAAGATCCATGCTAATATGTAAAGTGAAGTCGTTCGCCGCGGCGAAGTCGAACATGTCGTTCAGAGAAGAACGAACGAAATCCTGTGTTGGATCGCCAATGTTGAGGGAGAAGCCATCCAGGCCCATAGCCTTTGCATCTAGAATGTCCTGATGCCTATGTTCCGTGGTGGAATCACCGACCTATTGGTTTGCCGTGTCAGTTACAGATTCCCATACAGACGGCCACGAGGTTCTAACCATGTAATGAGCAAAAACCTTCTTGTCAGCTTTTGCTGCGAAGGCAGACGTAGCAAAGCAGGCTGAAGCCGCGATGGCGGCCGCCACAGCCTGCCCCTTTCCAAGCTGGTACATCATGACTACGACAACGAGAAACGTAGACAGATGTGAGGTAGACACCACGACACCATTCTAAAGATTGGAAGCAGCATGCTTGCCAATATTTACGCATCGTTCACGGCCCATTATGGCATGGACGCATGCCCAAAGATAGTTCCCCGGGGGGCAATACCCACACGTACTATTGCTCCTGAATTTTAGCTTCGTGATGGAAGTTGCCGGACTCGGTTTCCACTTCACACTTGGCTTGGCCCGCTTTGTCGCTGAGGCCGAAATGAATCCGAAGAACGTTGAAGCTCCGGTCCTACAGAAATAGCATGTTTGGGCGCCTATGTTCATGCTACCGGGAATCCTATCGGCACGGTAAGGGCTTGGCTCCGACTGTCAACGGAGCTATGATGACAAATTTAGAGTTATTATTGTTATGCAAGATGGTTCGATACAGACAATTGGAATAAGGCGTGTGGGATCGTCACGGTATTCCACTAACCTCCATAACCAGTACAACTCTACTTTAGCACTCGCTTTCGTACCTGCTTTAAAAGTCACATAGTTGAGACCTAAGGAGAACTGGAAATACTATCAGCTTGAGCGGAATTTAAGCTCAAAATAGAGTAGAATGATACTATAGTTACAATATCAGTCATATTATCGTCTTAAGCCATTGAAGTTATCGGTGAATTAAATCAATGATTTGTATATCGAGTTTCTATAATTAATGGGAAGGATTTAGACTTGCTGCAGAGTGAATTGAAAGAGAAAAAAAAGAAAAAAAGAAAAAACCTTTTATTACTTACTTCTTCAGCCCCATAAGTGGACACAGCGTTCTTTGCAATATTAGCATTGGGAGCGGAGTGGATAGAGCTTGGCATATCCTCAGCCCCGTAGGAAGGATTCATCAAAAGCCGAATAACTCTTAACCATGACTCACGTAACCCAATGATCGCTAACTATAGCAGTTCGCATGATCTATAGTCCCAGCTACCCGGTCCGGATCAGGTGTATAGAGCCATGCTCCATCTCATCCATATCCACTATCCCCCAGGGGGAAGTCGTACATGGCTAAGAAACTACTAGTTAACCCTCCCAATCCCACGGCTCGATGGCTTCTCACCAGCAGGATCGGACGAGTGTCTTGGCTTAGCACTTCGAGTCGCAGGCATCAAGTTTATATCTAAACCAGGTAGTCAAGTCTTTCGTTCAGTGGCTTTCTATTATTCTACAGCGCTCCCACATTCATTCATTTTACCTCCTTGCCGGTGCACCTTGCCTGTCTAGTCACCATGTCGTGTATCAGGAGTAGCGCTCTTAGCCTGCTAGGCCTTGCTGCCACGAACTTAGCTCATGTCATTCCTCCAGCTCCCCAGTCCCGCCACATAGTCTCCAGAGGTCTCGACGACTTTCAAATAGGTCCCGGTGCTGGCGGATGCTCCCAATCAGAAACAGCACAGATCAGAGCATGGATAGACGACGCCATAGATCTTCTCATCCCTTCGGCACTCGACGCGATTGATGCGTACCATCCTAACACGGCCCAGACATTGAAGGCCTTGCTAGGCGTCGACTACGACCCCGTATACAATGTGCCCAAGGATAAAAATGAGTTGGCTACGATCAAACGTAAGTTCTTCAAAGAGATCCAGTCGTCTCAGTCCAGTCACTCGTTAGAGGAGATCCAATACAGATATGATCTTGACAATTAGATCTTAGGGTGGTTCAATGAAGCGCACAACTTTCTAGACGGAGACAAGACGGGCACAGACTACGAATATGAAAATGCGTGGATCATGTGCGGCGACAATTACCAACAGCTAAAGTCTCCATACGACTGGGCGTATAACCGTAAAGGCAACCTCCTAAAAGATGAGAACGATGAGTATAGGCAGATTTATGAGGTTGATGGCTAGTGCGTATCCCTAACGAACACACCCCCTATTCCATCCAATCATAGGAGTGATCCTTGTTTGTTAGGGACTGCTATCTATATTTGAACCCCCGAGAGGACCAAAAGTCCTCAAAACTACTCACTCCCAACAAATAGTAGCTAACTCCTAGTGCCGTATAGTGCAGAGAAGCTCGACGAAGGCCGTGACCCGTACTGGATCCCGGGGGTGAATGTCTATAGATTTAGATTCCCAGGTACATTCGAACCCGGCCAGCCAGGTGCAGAGTGCAAACTTGCTCGCGCCTTTGTGTACAGGGTCTCCAATAACCTCGTGATCAATATCTGCAGGTCCGGCCCAGGGGGTGGACTTTTCGTTTTCAACTCCGAGGACACCATAGACGATGTTGAAGTGGTTGAGAATCAGCTGTTGGACCGCCTCCGTAGCAGAAGCGTGATCCTGTTACATGAGACCTTTCATGCTATTAGACCGTGGGACAATGACTACGCCAGTAAGTGCTGCGAGACCCTTCAAACTGTGATCGGGTCTACGAACGAGCTAACATAGGTGATAAGAAAACTCCCACGACTGCTGGCATTATGCGAAGACCGATAAATCAAAGGCGCAAGGATCTCCTGAATGCATGGCACTTTTTGCGGCGGCAATGTATTTCCAGACAGAGAGCGAAGACGATGAGGGATGGGTCTTCTGGCGACTACAGGCTGAACACCAAGAAAAAGCATGGGGTGATCTCGCCAAAAGCCCGGCCTATGATACGAGCGTGTAACCTAGAGTCAGGCAGATGAAGGTGCCAAACGAGATTCCGATTGGCAAATTTAGGGCTGTCGTCTACGGCGGGCAGATAGAAATACCTTTAAGACTAGATGTAATCATAATAGAGACATGAGGACTCCGTCCACTCTGTTCTTCATAAGTGCCATGTCCACTTACACTTGGGGTTTCGTGTACCTAGCGGGCCTGACGAGTAGCACTACATGATTATGTAAAAGTAAAGTTCTTATTCAGCCCGTATACTCCGTAAAGCTATACCAATAGAGGTGTCGAAGTGTCTTTTTTTGATGAACAAACCGGAACTTTACTTCAACTCTGAGACCTGATATCCACAACTAAAGGATGAGGCGAAATTCTTCTGTTGGATGAAGAGCCGAAACATCCTACACGCCAAAAAAAATCTTAGGAAAATTGCTGTTTTTATTACTTATAAATATCTCAAAGTCTATTCCCATAAGTTGTCCGTATGAAATGTGTAATTACATAAGTAGTTACGTTACATAAGAACCCTGAAGACGAATGCATGGACCACACCTTATTCGAGAATATGTATAAGTACTCCGTCCGTACTTACGTAGATACTTAGATACTGCGTATGAAGGTACCTGCATGGTGGATACAATACCTTCAATATGTATTTAAGAGTGAGTGGGGCTCATAAGACCCTTGATTGAGGCATACCAAGTACACACACATGAGCCGCTGGAAATTTTTCTATAATCCATACTCGTGGTATAAGAGGTGGTTTGTAGGCTTATTAAACGCATCACATATTTAAAATTCAGTCAGAACTTCCACAGGGCAATATTATTGACCACCATGGGGAAGTCCCGACGAAACAGGGCCAAAGGCGGCCAGCGCTCAGATCCGATCGCAAAACCAGTCAAGCCGCCTTCGGACCCTGAGCTGGCCGCTATACGCGAAAGGAGCATCCTGCCCGTGCTGAAGGACCTGCAGAGCGCCGAGCCGAAGTCTCGGACGGCCGCGGCCGGCGCCATCGCCAACATAATACAGGACGTCAAATGCCGGAAGCTGCTGCTGCGGGAGCAAGTCGTCCACATCGTGCTGAGCGAGACTCTGACGGATGCGAGCCTCGAGAGCCGGGCCGCGGGCTGGGAGATCCTCCGCGTGCTCACGGCCGAGGAGGAGGCCGACTTTTGTGTTCACTTGTACCGCGTGGATGTCTTGACCGCCATCCAACACGCTTGTGCGAAGGTGAGACATGGCGGCTGCTCTTAAGTATTAGTTACTACGACTGAGCACGTGTTAACATAACCACTTAGATCACGACTGCTCTTACGTCGCCAAAACGTGCTTTTGGGAAAACGACGAAGGCTGAACAGAACTTCGTCTGGAGCATTGCTGAGTCGCTCACGTCCATACTCTCAGCTCTAGCCGAGGCCCAAGACGAGGCATTGGAGGCTGCGGTGCGGAACGAACAGATTGTGCGATTCCTATTTACGCTCATATCCAATGACTTCACAACGGCGCCAGTCCTGAACAGTGCCTTATCATGTATGATAACACTGTCGGAGGACAACCAGCAGTTCGTGGAAACCATACTTGCAGATAATGCTACCAAATGCTACAAACACCTTGTGACCTTCAAGAACGGCGATGGCTACAAGGCCGTCCTGGCCTGTGGCGTCTTACACAACATATTTTCCGTGATGCAATGGAACGACCGAAGTCCGGGAAGAGAAGGCGCTTGCGACGCCATCCTGGTTCCCACCCTCTCCCAGACGCTGGCGCACACGCAGTTGGCCGACAATATAACGAATGGCCATGATACGGCAAGCCCGGTGGACATCTTGCAATTGGCCCTGGAGGTCTTGGCATCTATTGGCACCGCTCTTCAGGAGTCACTAGAGCAGGATGACCAGCGAAAGAACCGAAAGGGAGCAGCCAGGAAAGGCTTAGATCACGATAAGGACGTCGCCATGGATGCCGACGATGATGACGACGAACCGGCAGGAGAGGATGAAGAAATGGACGAAGACGAAATGGAAGCAGATTTAGAAATGGTCACCGGCGCAGATGACAACCCGGACCAATCATCGGGCATTGACGACTTTCCCACCCTGAAGGAACTACTCCAGCGGGCTATCCCAGAGGTAATAAAAGTATCTCAGGCCAGCAACGGAAACAGCGATGCGTCGAACTTAATCCACAATCATGCCCTCACGACTCTGAACAACATCTCCTGGACCATCAGCTGCCTCGACTTAAGCGAGGGGTCGAACGCCTCGATATTACACGCGTGGAGACCAGTGGCTCGGGCGATCTGGAAGGAAGCAGTAGCCCCGGTGCTCTCGAGCGACACCTCCGACGTCGGCCTCGCGACGATAGTGACGAGTCTCGCGTGGGCCATTGCCCGGACTCTGCACGAGCAAGCCCTGCTCGTGGGGGACGAGCACAAGAAGTTCATCTCGCTCTACCACGCGTCGAAGAGCCTGCCGGCCGACGCGAACGACCCGTTCCAGAGCCTCGGCGTCAAGTGCATTGGCGTCCTGGGCCAGCTTGCGCTCGATCCGGCGCCGCTGGACCTGAACCGGGAGATCGGCGTCTTCCTCGTCACCGTCGTCACGGCGCTGCCGGAGACGCCTGCGGCGGACGTCGTGGAGGCGTTGAATCAGTTATACGATGTCTACGGTGACGAGACTAAGGCATGCGATAGAGTGTTTTGGACGGACAACTTTCTGCAGCACTTGGAGACGGCCGTTCCCAAGGTGAAGGCAATGGTGAAGACGGTGGATAAGAGGACATCTACGGAGCTGCGGGTGCGTGCGGAAGACGTAAGCTTCAATCTGTCAAGATTTATTAAGTATAAGCAGAAACATCGGCCGCAAGCCTAGATAGATTATACTACGAATTGATGCGGTGGAGCACGTGGTAACTTGTATGATTCTACGATACCAAATGGCAAGTTCTACGATCAACATCATGATGCAGGGGTCCCGGTGACAAAAGCCAAACAGGAACAGTAAGGGCTTCAGTAGTAGTATAGTATTGTTCAAATCTAACGAACAACAAACTCACCTCCTTGGACATGCTAGATTTCGGTGGACGTAGTTATCAAGAGCCATAGTAATAATGCCGTTCATCATATGTACTCACCTTTCATATTTTGGCGCCATGAATAAAAGAAACGAAGCGCGCGTTCAAGAAAGAGGGGGATGACCAGCCAGGTCTGGTCTCACGATCACTAAGGGAGTTAGGTTCATAAAAAGTCTTTCGGTCTATCAATAGAACTCACGTCGCACCCCAGATGATAAAATGCCCGTTATTATTCGTATTCCGGTTTCCGCGTCCGCATCCGCATCATCACTGTCAGCCCGGCCTGTGACCCTGCTGCATCAGGAGTCGAGATATCATCAACCAATGGGCTTGACCTTCTTCTTTTTCTTCTTGCCGCCCTCGTCGCCGGCACCGCCCGACTTGCCCTTCTGAAACTGGCGCCAGCTGTCGATGCGCTGGTCGCGGGTGGACTCCCAGTCCTGCTCGTGCTGGCGCTTGCGCTTGCGCTCGTCGAGCTCCTGGTCGACCTTGCGCTGCTCGCGGCCCTCCTCCTGCATCTGGGCTTTCACCTGGCGCTTGCGGCGCAGCTCGTTGTCGATGAGCACCTCGCGCGTCTTGTCGCGCCACTCGCGCGCGAAGCCGGGCGCCTTCAGCTCCGGGCTGTCGACCGTCCACTTGTGCTCGCGGATCAGCAGCATGCGCGCGTCGGCGATCGCCTCGTCCAGCCGCTCCCGGTGCTTCTCGTCCATCAGCTCCGTCTGCGCCTTCTTCAGCCGGTCGAAGGCGTCGGGCGCCAAGGGATTCTTGGTCTTGTCCGGATGGATCAGCAGCGACTTCTTGCGGTACGTTAGCTTGATGTCGGATTCGGGGACACCTGGCTGCAGGTCGAGGATTGCGTAGCTGTGATATATAGATTAGAACCAGCCCTGTATGCGTAGTATATGGTTGTTCTCTAAGACTTACGCATCCAAGCGAAACGCCTTCATGATGCGATCGATCTCGGCATCCTGGATGTTGTCAGCGGAGATATACAAAGGTATTAGGATTAAAGTAGGTTGCGACTCACCTTATCGAACTCCTTCGACTCGGCCTCAAGCGCATCGATAACATCCTTGTCCTCGGGGGGAGGCGACATATTGAATTGTTCGAGCGAGTCGAATAATAAACAAGGAAGAAGTCGAAAGTCGGAGGAAAGGAAGGCTACAATGCACAGATACAGTGAGGATTGGAGATTGGGGAATGGACGATGAAGGAGGCCCGGTCCAGACGCACAGACGTGGGAACTACGTATGTACGGAAGTACCGAAGTACATAGCGGGGCCTTATCGGATAGTAGCGCCGATTGATAAGACGATAACGACAGGGATCCTGAGCTTAGATTCAAAAAAAGTTGCTGAAGGCTGAAGCAGCAGCCCCACGATACTTACACAGTAGATTCTTACACAGTACATAAGACGTACGTGTGTAGCATTGCGATCAGGAAACAGCAACACCGAGGACTGTCCCAAAGTCCATGACAACTTAATACTGTTTCCAGAACCTACCGACAATATGCCACGACGTGCCGTGTCGCCAGCGGCATCCGAAAATGAGGTCGATATCCTAGGGTCTCTTCTTACGGACGACGTAGGAACTTCGAACGGAGAAGCTGAGAAAAGAGGTGTTCAAGATGGCTTTGGCTTTGACGCAGTGGATCTTCTAGAAGGGAACGATGGAGAAGACGACGGCGACGAGGCGTTCATTGCTCTAAAGCAAGCCGCCTCCTTCAGAAAGACCGGCAATGTCAAGGGAAAGTCTGTCAAAAAGGGCGGCGGTTTTCAGGCCATGGGTTCGTATACCATTCCTAATTCTGGTCATGATAGTCAACTAACGAATCGTTTTGGCAGGCCTTAGTGCGAATCTACTGAGAGCGATTACGCGGAAAGGGTTCTCCGTTCCGACTCCGATCCAGCGCAAAGCAATACCCTTAATCATGGATAGAAAAGATGTCGTTGGTATGGCTAGGACAGGTTCAGGAAAAACAGCCGCCTTTGTTATACCCATGATAGAGCGTTTAAGGGCACACAGCGCCACCATTGGCTCGAGAGCCCTCATACTTTCGCCGTCGCGAGAACTTGCAATACAGAGCTTGAAGGTGGTGAAGGAGTTCAGCCGTGGAACAGACCTCAAATGTGTCCTGTTGGTCGGTGGTGATAGCTTGGAGGAGCAATTCGGTACCATGACGGCGAATCCTGATATTGTCATTGCGACTCCTGGTCGATTTCTGCATCTCAAGGTCGAGATGTCGCTCAATTTATCCTCCATTCAGTATGTTGTCTTTGACGAAGCAGACCGGCTATTCGAAATGGGATTCGCCACGCAATTGAGCGAGATTTTGCACGCCTTACCACCATCGAGACAAACCTTGCTCTTCTCAGCGACGTTGCCGGCCTCACTGGTCGAGTTTGCTCGTGCAGGCTTGCAGGATCCCAGTCTGGTCCGGTTAGATGCCGAAACCAAGATCTCGCCTGATCTTCAGTCCGCCTTCTTCAGCGTCAAAGGTGCGGAGAAGGAAGGGGCTCTCCTACATATTCTGCACGACGTCATCAAAATGCCCACGGGGCTTCCAGGCGGCGTCGAGGCAGATTCCGATAAACCGTCGAAGAAGCGAAAGCGAGGACCAGAGGCCCCAAGAGGCAGGGAGAAACCCACGGAACACTCGACGATTGTCTTCACCGCCACGAAGCACCACGTAGAATACCTACAGACGCTGCTTCACCAGTCAGGTTTCGCGGTCTCGTATGTTTACGGCTCCCTGGACCAAACGGCTCGAAAAGAACAGGTCGAGAACTTCAGACGTGGCCGCTCCAACATCCTTGTTGTGACGGACGTTGCAGCGAGAGGTATCGATATCCCTATTCTCGCCAATGTGATCAACTACGATTTCCCCCCGCAACCCAAGGTATTCGTCCACCGAGTGGGCCGGACAGCGAGAGCAGGACAAAGGGGCTGGAGTTATAGTCTCGTGAGGGATACCGATGCGCCATACCTTCTGGATCTGCAGCTCTTCCTGGGGAAGAAGCTGGTGGTCGGCAAGGAAAACAAAGAAGCCGCAAACTTCGCCGAAGACATCACCGTCGGTGCCGCAGTCAGAAGCAGGGTCGAGTCCAACGTCGAGTGGCTGCACAAGGTCCTCGGCGAGAGCGAGGACCTCAGCGCCCTGCGCCGGGTCTCCGAGAAGGCCGAGAAGCTGTACCTGCGGACGCGCAGCTCCGCCTCCAGCCAGAGCGCGCGGCGGGCGCGGGAGCTCGTGGCGTCCAAGGGCTGGTCGCAGCTGCACCCCGTCTTCGGCGGCGAGCTCGGCGCGGCCGAGGACGCGCGCGCCGAGATGCTCGCCAAGATCAGCGGCTTCAAGCCGCAGGAGACCATCTTCGAGGTCGGCGTCTCGAACAAGTCCGGCCGCAGCGAGGCCGCCGAGATCATGAAGACGCTCCGCGGGCGCTTCGGCCCGCGCAGGGCGGCCAAGACGAGTGAGGAGTACGCCAAGGAGGAAGAGGAGGAGACAGATGATGATGATAACGCGGACGGGTTCGACGACGAGGACGATGCGCCCGTGCTAGCAGACGGACCAGACATCGCATCCGACGACTCGCCCGGGTCCGAAATCGACGACGAAGACGACGACCTCGAAGTCACCATATCCAACAACGCTGCCCCCACCAAAAAATCCAAAGATTCAACAAAAGGAGACTCATGGCGCGACTCCGAAGTCTTCATGTCCTACACGCCGCGAACCGTAAACGCAGCCGAGACGCGGGGCTACGGCGTGCACTCGGGCTCGCACGAGGGCCACGCCCACGGCCTCAGCAACTCCACCAGCAACTTCGTCGAGGCCGCGCGCGACCTGACCATGGACCTGGCCAACGACGACGGCGGCAAGGCCTTCGGCGTGCCGACGCGCGCGCTGCAGTGGGACCGCAAGGCCGCCAAGTACGTGGCGCGCGCCGACGGCGACGAGCACGGGCGCGCGCCCCGCCTCGTCCGCGGCGAGAGCGGCGTCAAGATCGCCGCCAGCTTCCAGAGCGGGCGCTTCGAGAAGTGGCGGCGCGCGCAGCGCCTGGGGCGGATGCCGCGCGTCGGCGAGGCCGAGAAGAACCACCGTAGTAATAACGGTGGCGGTGATGGCCCAGGTGGTGGTAATGGGGGACCCAAGTACAAGCACAAGCAGGAGAAGGCGCCCAAGGAGGCCGACAAGTACCGCGACGACTACCACGTGCGCAAGCGGCGCGTGGCCGAGGCCCGCGAGAAGCGCGTCGGCAAGTTCAGGGACGGCGCCGGCAGCCGCCGCGAGATCAAGAGCTCGGACGATGTCCGCAAGGCCCGCGTGCTCAGGGAGAAGAAACGGGCTAAGAATGCGCGTCCGGCGAGGCGGTGATCGTGGCGGTTGTTATGATGCTGAGAGTAGGTTATCCCACTGTCATCGCTTCGGCGTATGTAGATGAGGTTATTATTGTTATATAATGGCCAAACATAGTCAATATTTGACTAGGTATATAAAGCTCTCGAATAGTCACGAATCATACCATAATTTCAAGCGAACTTTTTTTTTTTTTTTTTGGATAATAAGTCACCGTCTATTACAGAAGATCAGGCCCGCTTTCTACATCGCGATGCCCGGGCGCTGTATTATCTGGTCTGCTTAATGGTACACTTTATGACATGACAATCAATGGACCCATGCTCCGGCCAAACCTAGCCCTTTCTTTACGCATCTGACCTTCGTTCGAAAACCGAGTCGGTCATCTTTTAAACAATAAAATCGTCTTCATCATTTACCATCCTCCCAGTCCGGGTTCTAGTGTGATATTAGCTATATATTCTCTAGTTGGAATAGGGGTGTTACACTCTTACCTTGCGGAGGATGACGAGACCCTCTAGTACGCTGCTAAGACTGATGTATTCCTCATCCTCGAGCTCTGCGCGCTCGCCGTATGCCAACAGCACCGGCGTGCTCTGCGTCTGCCACCCGGTAATCGTCTTGGGTCGGCCTGCCTGGCCAACCACATCGACGGCTTGACCAACGCGAACGTTGACCGTCAGGGGCTTGAGGTTCTCGTCTAATGTAACGAGGAAGCGGGGATGCATGGCTGTGACGAGGAAGTATAGGAGGTAGTGAGACGTGGAAGTAATAAATTGCTTCGCATCGATCATGGCGACAAGCACGGCAAGCAGGCCGGCCGTCGATACCCGCGAGACAATCTGCCGGTCCGTATGGAAGGGGTTGAGAGACATGGTTCCCTTGCCCATGTGCACGAGACCCTGCGCTATACGGACCATGAAGAGGGATTCCTGGTCACGGTGATAGTAGCTGGCAAGCTGTCGCAGAAGCTGGGCCAGTCTGGCGTTGTTCGTGCCAGCACCTAGCAGGCCCATGGCGAAGATCGCGTTTATGGCAACGTCATTGTCATTATCGTGGCTATAACGAGATAGAGTGTCATAGACCTTCATCTGCGGGTTGCTTGCGCTGATCAGCCCCATGGCGAGCGGCACGGCACGGCGGATATTCGCCTCGCCGTAATGCATGAGGTGGCCAAAATGCCGCAGGATCATCTCTTGTCCGATATCCTCGCCCATCCCGACCAAGCCGATTCCGAGAACTGCATACTGTTGCAGCAGCTCGTCACCCTTCTTGTCTTCCGAGTCCTCGATATGCTCATTGCAGATGTGCAGTAACTCCTGGATCTTCAACACAGCTCCCGTCCCAGCCCAGGCACATATTTCCGCAAGAATGGAAGTTGGCCTCGCCATGGGATGGTCAACTGCCTTGAGCGTCTCTAGAATAACATCGACATCTTCTTGCCGTCCGAAGAAAAGAAGGCCGAGACCTAGAGCGAGGAACCGAGTCCACTTGTCGGTGAGTTGCGTCTTTCGGTCTTCATCCATAAGGAGAGTCACGATAGCCTCGCTGACTTCCGAGTTACCGGTGCCCACGAAAACTAAACCGAGAGATAGTGCGGCCATTGCAGAGACCTGCATTTCTTGGCTCGAATTTGTGACAATGGGGAGCAACGACTCGAGCACATCGTCCTTTTGTGCTCCAGCGTAAGAGAGTCCCAAGCCCATGATAGCAGCAGTACGTACAAGAGGGCTCCTGTGATCCAACTTCTCCGTGTCGCCCAAGAGAGCCAGAGCAGGATCGCTGTCTATCTGCACACCGGAGTTCATAATACCAATGGCGAGCATAGCTCCAGCAACGATCGGAGGGTCTGGTGAGTAAGTATACTTATCGACCTTATCTAACCCGTTTTCCACGTCCCACATGAGTAACGTGCCGAGCGAGGCCACAGTTGACATCATGCCTTCATCCTTAGTTTTCCAGACCCAACTTTCCTTGTCGTAGTCAACGAGCATCATCTTATCATTGGCGAAGCCTGCGTTCGCAAATGCGTTGACAAATGCAGCAGCAAGGTTGTGTCTAGCAGAATCCAGGTTTGTCATGCCAGCAACGCGGCTGCTCTCCAAATGGCTCTTATAGATGTCTTCGGTAGTCTTGGGTTCGAGGATGTTCAATTCCTTGCCGAGGGTCTTGAAGTACTCAGACAGTCTGATGTTGCCAAGGGCTTCGTCAATCTCGGAGAGATCCTTCGCATCCTCGGTATCCCTCAATATATCTAGGGTGATTTTCTGGCGGCCGAGCAGAAACGCCAACTGTTTTTTCAAAGCTGGGTCTTTCGTCCCCTCAAAATCGGAGCTGATGAGCTCAAAGTCGTGAAGTCGGATAGAAATGATCATGGCTTGAGTGTGTTCGTTGTAGGCTTTGTAGATAACATGGGCAGTTCGAAGGAACTGCTCGTTTTCTGGGAAGGTCAGTAGGTTGACCATGCTTACAAGGTACAAGCAGACACGGGAATATGTGTTCTCGTCCACGAACTTAGGAAGCTCCTCGATAATCTCGAGCTCGCTCATCAGATCAACTGCGTCGGCTTCGGCGTTGCTCTTCAGGAATAGCGGCACCAGTATCAAGGCAAGATCCATCAGGTCCTTGATGGGCTCCTCAGTCATGATGCGCTTCGCATAGACCTCGCCAATCTCCAGGGCCAAGTGCCGTACATATTCATGACCCCAAGAGCCTATGTCCTGTGTAGGCGATAACAGGCGGTATTTGAGAGTATCTTGGCGGTCCTCGTCCGAGAAGGTCATGCCTATGACCGACAGGACATCGGCCAGCGACGACTTGTCGTCACCCTCGGGCCATTCATCGTATAGTTTCGTCATCGTCTCGTAATGGGGTCTTAGGAATTTCAGAGGCTTTGGTACTGCGGTCATGGAGGATGTCGAGGTCTTGATGGACGTCTTCATCGTCTCCAGGGCCGGCTTAAAGAGAGAGGCATCGGATTCCTAGCGGGTTGGGTCAGCATTTCTGAGCAAACCCAAATCGAGATTTTGGGACTGTACAGTTAAGCGCTCGACGAGCATGTCAAGCTCGCTCTTGAGCTGCTGGTCTTCTTCGCTCAACTCCTCCGCAGCTGCAAGGTATTGATTAGTATTAAAATCCAAGCTCAACAGACGGGGGAATATAAACATACAGTCGATCTTGTCCTCATCCTTCTTGCCATTTACTTCCTTGCCTTTCTTGCCATTCTCTAGCTTAGAATCGACGGCCTTTCCTTTTCCCTTGTCGACCGACTTGGACTCATCACTCTTTGGCGCCATGGTGGTCGGGGCGGCTAAGGTTGAAAGGTGAGTTAGGAGGCAACGACGAGGTTCGAAGGGCTCGAAGGAATAAGTAGCAGTTCAGGCGACGTCTGCGCCGGTATGGATTGGTAATGGATAGAGAAGAAATTAGAAAGTCAAGAATAAATTATCCACAATAAGATCACCGTCACAGATGAGTGTTGTGGGCAGTAATAGTCTGGCTTCGATATGGATGGAAGGGAAGGTGGATGGTTGGGAGATGGTTGTATGTAGTAGGATGAGCTCTGGCAAAGCTCCGGGTCCCAGAGAAGCGCCAAGGCAAGGCGAAAAGGTTTCCAGGTTATTACGCGACTGCTCTGCCGCCTGTTGCTTGGTGCAGGTGCTACGCACAGGTGGTCCGTGCTGGATCGGAGCCTCGCACTACATATATATAGCCAATCAAATTATTAGAATCTTTCTTCCTTTCTCAGCCAATCACGGATCATCTTTCCGATACCTAACTATATACTCGGTGCTTGCATAGATATTGCGATATCGAGTCAATAGATCTTATCTTATCACAATCGGATAGTTGTGTAAATTCTCAATAATTTTGGCGGGGTCTTCATCCAGTGTATGTAAGGTAGGGTCTCACTCGGGTGTATGTATATTACATCTCGTTACAATTGTGCTATTGAACATCCCGTGGTGACACTCCTTTTCTCACGTTCCTAGATTGTATAAACAAATCTACCTCGTGTAATCTAGAATCAACGTAGAGAGCAAAATAAAGAGAAGGGACGAAACGGAGAGAGCGCAACCATGAAGCTCGACACCAAGGCCATGCGCCACCTCACAGCAGAGGACTGGCGGGTTCTCACAGCCGTACGCCCAATTACACGATACCCCAGACCCTATCTCTAACAAACCACTAACATCGCCCTGCCCCAGGTCGAGATCGGCAGCAAGAACCACGAGGTGATCCCAACACCCCTAATCGAATCCCTCGCCAAGCTGCGCGGCGGCGGCAGCCGGGTGCGCAAGTCGATCTCGGCGCTCGCCAAAGTCGGGCTGATCGCGCGCCTCAAGGAGGCGAAATACGACGGCTACCGACTCACCTACGGCGGGCTGGACTACCTGGCCCTGCACACGCACGCGAGCCGCAAGGCCGTGTACAGCGTGGGCCACCGGGTGGGCGTGGGCAAGGAGAGCGACATCGTGATGGTGGCGGACGACGCGGGCACACAAAAAGTGCTGAAGATCCACCGCCTGGGGCGCATCTCCTTCCGCTCCGTGCGCGCCAACCGCGACTACCTGCGCCGCCGCCAGGGCGGCTCCTGGATGTACCTGTCGCGCCTGGCCGCCGAGCGCGAGTTCGCGTTCATGCAGGTCCTGCGCGACGAGGGCTGCTTCGCCATCCCCGAGCCCCTCGCCCAGAGCCGCCACACCATCCTCATGGAGTTCATCGACGCCTTCCCGCTGCGCCAGATCTCCCGCGTGCCCGACCCGGCCGCGCTGTATGCCGAGCTGATCGCGATCATCCTGCGGCTCGCAAGGCACGGGCTGATTCATGGCGACTTCAACGAGTTCAATATCCTGATTAAGGAGGAGCGGGAGCAGCAGCAGCAGCAGTCATCCACCACCACCAATACAGCCAAGGGCAAGGAAGTTGAGACGGCGGAGTCGGAGGAGGAAAACTTCACCGTGACGCCCATCCTGATCGACTTTCCGCAGATGGTTTCCATGGACCATCAGAATGCGGAGATGTATTTTGACCGAGACGTCGAGTGCGTCAAGCGGTTCTTCGAGCGAAGATTCCACTTCGTGAGCACACAGCCAGGGCCCTTCTTCAAAGATGCCAAGAAGACGGTAGGTAAAGACGGTGCGAGGAGGCTTGATGCTGCGGTTGAAGCCTCGGGTTTTTCGAAAAAGGCACTGAAAGACCTAGAGGCTGCGATAAGGGAGCAACAGGAAACAAGGGGAGAGCAGACAGGCTCTGGATCTGAAGAGGAAGATGATGGAGATTCGGCAGAGGAGGATGAAGAAGACGAAGAGACAGGTGAGCCAGAGTATAGTCAGGCCGATCAAGAAGAGGATCCCTCGGATCCCAATATAGCCAAACTCTCTATTAAGGATGAGACATGATAAAATTTGTACTCATTCACGTCTCCCTTGGTAAATTGATACCCATTGCTGCGATATTCTTAATCTGTGAGTCTTTTCATGGTGTATGCCTATCGGACTAGTTGAACAAAAGGGTACGTAACATTATCAGATCGATAGGCTTCATATCAGAAAGATGAACTACACAATACATCCCTAGAGATCAGGAAATGCATGCCCCATAAGACATACAACACGGTGTTTTCATAAAGCAAGATCAGTGTATTGTTGATACTTCCCTACTAGTCTAAACTAACAGCCTCTACCTTCGGGAGTACAGAAATGAAAAGACGTGCCTGGTAAAGACGAGACAACCGCCATACACTTCCTCCATTATCGTCCACTGATAACCATAACCTCATGGTGGTAAAATGACATAGAGTGCCATCTCTAGTAACTCAGTGAAGACGGTAAAAGTGCATTACAAGAAGTAGAACATGACCATGGATTGTAGACCGATGGTGAATGTTGATGTCAATCCCGGGACAGTGCCAGATGTGCCAAGGTAGTGATAGATTAATGCCGTAGAAAAAACAAGACAAGGGATAGGGATATTGCACAAGGCCGGAAGGCTATCTCTAGTCCTTTTCTTGCTTGACAGGAGACGAGCGGGTGCTACCGTTCGCAACCAAGGGAGAGTCGACATGGATCGTCACACCTTCATCACCAGACCCATCCTCCGAAGACGCAGCATTGCCAGTGGCAACACTACTCGGTCTATCAGGAGGGATGATTAGTAGGGAGGGCTGAAGTAGTCGCTCAGGGGCTCGGGATCATACTCAGATCTGCCACCCCCAGCGCCACCACCAGCACCACCACCACTAGCACCTCTCTGAACTCTAGCATTACCCGACGAAGGACCGCGGGAGGCAGGTGCACTAAAGAACACATGTGTCAGTTGATGTGTGGTAAGATATAAGAGAGGGAACAACATACCCAGGACCGGTCAGACCACGTCTATAGCCAGGCTGATTATAGATCGTCGGGTTCATGCCCACAAGAGGGGTGCCATAGGCACCGACATTATACTCGTTAGTGCGAAACTGACGACGCTCAGCGGTAACGCGCTTGAGCTCCTTTTGGGCGGGAGTGTCAGCATAACGCAGCTGCATGTGCAGACCTTCCTCTCCAAGCTTAATGCCTGTGAAGGCTGCAATAACCTCATCGCAGATCTCGCGGCTCTCAAAACTATGAGCAGTGTCAGCAATGCATCTTCATGGATATGCTTGATCAGGGACGTACCGAGCAAATCCAACACCGCGGCTATTGCCCAAGTTATCACGCAGGATCTTGCTGGATAGGATCGTAAAGCCAAGGAAGATGGCACCGAGTTCCTACAACAGTCAGACATAACATACTATGGTGGTACCAGACAGTGTCTTACCGCTTCATTCAGGGACTTTGGAAGGTTCGAGATGTACAAGTTGGTAGATTGTTCATCGCCTTCGGCCTTGAGTCGAGAATTGAACGACTCCTGGTCAGTGACAAGGTCAGTCAAAGCTCCGCACATAGTGCACGGTGTATTCTTAGCATTGGGATCTCTAACTCGGGCGAAGCCGACTTCATATCCCAAACGATAGAAACCCCGAATGCACATCTCAGATTCTTGCTCAGTAAAAAACTTGGCGAAGCCGAAGCTATAATTCATATTAGCCAACATGCCCCAACTAGGTAGAACGTATATCAGAAGAGAGCTTACCCTTTGCAAGCACCCGTGGCAGTATCAATGATAGCTTTGGAGGTCTCGACCTTGCCAAAGCGCTCCGCATACTTGTACAGGAGCTCGTCATCGGTCGTAGGGTGGAGACCCCGAATGTAAACATTGCGGTTACCAGGAATGACATTGACCATGCTCTGTTCGAGAGTCTTCATATTCTCGGGAGGAGTGAAGACAGCTGGGACAGCACTGGGAATGGCCGGCTCACGTCGAAGAAGAGCATCAAGGTCCCGATCAACCTGGAGGGAAGCAGCATAGAATGACTTTGGCTGCTGAGCAGCTCCACCAGCCATGATCTGTTGAGGTGAAGGGGTCGTGAAGTTCGAGCGATCGAACACAGCAACACGAGCTCCTTGGTCCCGAGAAGTCATACTGCCAAAGAAAGGGGTAGCGGGAGTAGACTCGGTAGTCGAGTGAGAAGATCGGCGGTTGTCCAGACCGGGGACATCCTTAGAGTTGGACTCAGAACGCTCAGGCATAATGCTAGTACGACCAGGCGCGTACTGGACAAGGTGGTAAGGCATATAAGCCGGGTAGCCGCCGAAGCCACTCTGAGGAGGAAGGTAGGCAGCGCCAAAGGCAGGCGACGAAGCATCAGGAGCTTGTCCATAGCCAAAGGCTTGCATGCCGGTACCAGGGTAGCCGGCAGTGTAGATGACCTGCCCATCGGGCGTGTTGTAGGGGCCAACCATGCCAGGGACAGCACCAGAGTTGATACCAAGACCGCTAAGCTGGTTAACAACAGCATTCATGCTGGAGTCGACATGACCTTGGGTCTGCAGACCGTTGGCAGCTTGCGACTCATGAGCGCCCGGGACCTGGGCAGTCAGATAGGCTGCAGGGACAGGACCAGCAGTATTGCTAGGCATAGGGGTGCTAGAAGAAGCACGACGCTTGGCTGCGGCAACGTTCTCGTCTGGAGTCATAATGGGGAATAAACTCATAGTCTTCTGTCTGTGTACTCAGTCAGCACGTTTCCCATCATATACACGTAGCCGCATAAGCGGTGGGCAATTCATAAGAAAGGGGAAGGGTAGCAGTGGATGGATCACAGATTCCTACTAGAGGAGGGATATCAATGAAAGGGAAGGGAGCGTGAAGTCAAGTCTTAAGGTGGGAGGCCAAGAAGGATGAAAAAATAGAGCTTTCGGACGAGTATATGGTCAAGTGAGGATGGCATGATATGCGGCTAGTGGGGAATTGAAGTGCTATAGACAGATCTGTCTGGATGAGGATGCATATGTTTGGTTCGATAGCTTGTAGGTATGGCTACCATCGACGGCATTGTAGACAGTGTGTCGGGGGAGTAGCTCAGATGTGTTGCCGAGATCGCCAGAAGGCCTCGGCGCGCTGGACATACCTTGTACAAGAGTTGACTGACGCAAGATTCGGATGTAAAAACGGGAAGGAATCTGTGCGAAATGCTGTCAGCTTCTTATTGATGTAAAGGCAGAACAAAAAGGACTTGCTGTTCGGGGATATAATAGTGAGGTTAAGTTGTCACAGCTTTGTGCGTGTGTCGTTGAAGGTCAACTTAAGTAGGGTTTGGGAGGGAAGAGGGAAGAAGGAAGAAGGAAGAAGTAATGAGGTTTGGGTCTTGTTTATGTGTGGTGTCTTTTTTTTTTTTTGTCACCTGGGGAAGGTTGGGGCTGTGGACAGGAAGAAAGTTGGGAAATCTGTGTGTTTACAAGGGGAGGGAAAAATTCGGTACACGTCCAGGGCAGTAAAAAAATTCACCCAATGAATATTTTGGGATGGGCAAACAACGGGCCGTAGGGAAATATTCGGTGTGGTGCCTTTTGTGCTTTCTGTGGCAAGTGAGGAAAGGGTGAAGTCAGGGTGATAAGTGTGGAATAGAAGACAACGCCAATGCCAGAAATCGCTGCAATTTCGGGTGTGAAAAGGAAACGAGCTCTGGGCAGGTCAAGACAGATATCGTGCCACTTCGATAGTCGTTGGAAAACTGTTGTGATAGACGGCGGTGACAAAAACAAACCTTGTAGGATCTGGCAATGCCAATGCTGTTGTTACCAAGAGGGTGGTGATGAAGCGAGTGGGTACAAGTAAAATAGAGTAGCTAGCGAGCAAGATGGGAAACGAAGAGATCGTGGTGCTGGGAGTGTTGATGCTATGCTGAGAATCAAGTGAAGAGGAGAGACAGAGCAGAGTGAGGTCGGGCTGAAGGCATAAATGGAGAAGACGTCCACCTGGGGTCGGTTCGTACTTACCACTAATGAAGGCCTGGTAGGTACTAAGGTAGGCTTCAGCTTGGCTGATATGGCAATTGCAATGTGCTGAGTACCCAAAAGGTGCGGAGTGGAAGGTGTAATGATGAAGAAAAGGCGACGGGATGATGATGTTGTTGTAGAGGTAGATGGATGTGGATGATTGAGGTAGCAGTAATCGAGAATCAAAATAATGCTGAGGTAGCAGTTGTCAAGACTCGAAAAAAAAAATAAGTAGACAGGAGGATCTCGCATTAAGTACGTAGGTAGGATGGAAGGCAGTGGAATTGTGCCTGGGGTATTTGAGTATTCCCGCCGGCCAGTTCCCACATATGTGTGTCGTTGCTGGGAGATAGGGGAGAGCATCTTGGGAAGGCACGCCGATGTTTGTCTAGCTCTGACGCACATTCGAGTATCTACGTACCTACCTAGGTATTCTGACGCGTCAGACTCTACAATTGAATCGGATTTTCTATGGAAGTCGAGCTGATTGTTGCGTTTGGCGAGAGGTACCTACCTCCTTGAGCAAACCTAGGTACACCTGGACCTCCGCAGTCCACCTAAGTTGGGTCGGCATCACAATAGGCAACTGCTGTTGACATTGAATGCCAGGTTGCCTATTGTTTGCACATGCTATTGACGGAGCTGGTACCAATCCTAGATGCCCATTAATGCACCCATTCTTGATGTCCATCACGAAGAGATCACCAACAGAATTCCTCGGGTGTTCTGCTGTTGATTATGTGTATACCCCTGACAACAAGCCCTCACTCACATAGCAGATACTCAGCCCTACCTTGCTCTACTTGCTGATGAGGTAGAATCGATAAAGCATAATGTTTGCACATTAGAATTACACAAAACACAGATGTAAACACATAGCTATGGAAGAACGCAGTAATTCTTGAAAAAGTCTGCACATATATGTGCCATAGCATGGGTGATGGATAGATGGCCTCTCGAGCTATTTCACATGTTACCTAGGGTCATGTATAACTACATCAGACATTGGATATGCACGTTGTGATCAACCTGATTGCAACCGCTAGGGTGTATACTACACTTGGACGTGGTCGAGAGAACAACAGAGCTCGTTGTCTTGAAGACACTGCAGTCATGAGACCTAGGACCTCATTGGCTTGTACAGACTAAGGACAACCTAGAGGAGATTAATCTTGCCGCATGATGTGCTACCAAATCATTGGTTTGCTAGAATTGTAAGCATGGGAACTCATCTTGAAATCGAAAAGCTGTAGAGAACTGTCGTTAACACGTTAGAACAAGGACACACTGAGAAGAAAAGGGGCTAAACGAGTTCAAGCAAGGAACTGTTGAGCATAGGTTCGCAATAGGCATGGATGATCACAGCCACTACCATATTGTTAACTGCACAAAGCAGCTTATTTTTCAGTTCTAGATGACAAGGGGACAAGATTGACCTTTCTTCAAGACGAGCTTTGGCTACTGGTATCTAAGTAGCTAAGCGATCTATTTAAAGTGAACAGCCGGTAGCTAGTACATATAAAGCGAAATCTATCTACCTCCTAAGAACTGCCCTTTCCCGCTTATGCCCAAAGACCGCATTTTTTTGGCCACTGTAGATCACAAGGATCACATATTAGCAGTTTGCTATGAAGCCCTGGCTAAAGATGCTCAACTTGACTTATAGATACTATCTCTTAAGGACTCCAGACTGTCTGTCGAGCAGCCACAGCACCAAACTTCAAGTGTGACAAGAAAGATAATTTCCAGCAATGGTTAAGCATCTATACACTAGTCTAGTCCCATCTCAAGCCAAAGCTTGTCCGAATTGTCTTGTATCATATGTGTTTGACATGTAATCTGTAGATGGCTTTAGCTACCTTCTTACTGTTGTTTTGAGATAAGCTAAGGCTACGTCCCGTAAATATTTCTGCACATTATTGACCTCCAAGACATCAGTAGGAAGTAATTAAAAATAATAGTGCATGGAAATTAATAAACTAGAGGACATGTAGTATATATATGAATTTGAAGTGCGTTAACTAGGCTGGGAGATGTCGAGACTATCCTACTTAATGGACAACAACTTAGCACAATGTAAACGCAGTCACTTCAAGATATTACGAAGGTACTTTTACTGGTTCATATCAGTTGATGGGAGGTTGTATACTGTGTATATTGTCTTGTGGCCGTACCATATTCGTGTAGGGGGTAGCTTACTTGCGTTGTCATGAGCCACAATGTCTATTAGCTTAAGCGATGGTATGTAGAAGAATAAGCTCACAACATCATGCCAGCCGACATACATTAAGTATTCATATATCCCCATCTTTGGAATGCTATGTATATGGTATTTGGAGCATAGGTATACGTAGTGTCAAAAGACAAGATGCATCTAATTCTAAGTTGGTGTTTGGATACTGGTCTTGATGGCAGGCCTACTATACCTGACATAATTTTAAACTCCAGAGGGATATATTGGACACACGAGAACCCCGTAAGCAGAAGTCTAGAAATTGGGTTCGATATGGCAGTGACCATTGGTGAATGATCAAGCCAATGCCATGACATATATAGAGTGAATATGCTCACATGCCGCCGCATTCACTCTAGATGTCCTACCATGATCCACTTTATGCAAACAGCCTATCAGTGTTTGCAAACAACGACTTGGATTACTCATGCTTAGTGAATGATCAGCCTCTTCTTAGATATCGAGGAAATCAAAACAACACTTAGCTGTATTAGGGGTCAGACTTGGTCCATGTGATTCCCCAGAGGTGTTGGGGTACTTATTTGTGATCACTTATTCAGCAGCCAGCAGGAGTTCAGAGCAGCTAATCTGCCAAAATTCTCAGTCACAAAACTCCAACCGACTCCTCCCTGAAAACATGGAATCTTTTGATACATTTCTTCACCATAAATATCTATTAGATATAGGTCAGCTGCCCGCATAAGCTGTAAAATACCTAGGTATACAGTACTTAATTGCCATAGGTAACACCAAAACTAAATATTGCCCCAGCAAAAGCTCTTGGGCATTTGAACCAAAACCCAGTCTCAATAGTCTAAAAGATGGGACACCGAAGACTATGTCGTTGATTAATCATAGCAGAAGCATTGATGATAGTCTGTACCGGAAGAATTCTGAAGTTCTATTTGAGACTGAACTGGCTGTCCATATAAGGTTTCCCCTTTCAAGGGCCAATTGGACTTCTCGGCTCAATAGGCCTGGCAATACAAGATACTCGTATCACTTCTATAAATAGAATTACCTCTATTCTTCTCATCTAATACCTATACACTACACGAGTAGCAATAAAACCGTTAAGAGAGCAAAAGAAGGGAAGATTGGAGATTATTCAATATTCAATCTATAGATGGAATCATTACGTAGCAGCTACCACTTGTATATACGAAGAGACACGCATACTCCTATATAAAAATGCGCATCAGTACCTGTGCCCCAGATCCCACTATTGTGCAAGCTGCGCCATGGAAAGCCCACGATCCCGTGACTCCGATCAAGGCCGGCAGCGAAACTCTCCTACACAGGTAAGTTTTACCTGCGATGCTCGCATTGCCATGCAATAAAAAGCACACCACCTTCTCCATATGTATGATTATGACCAGACATCCTCCTGCAAATTTGTTAGTTATCTGCTCCTCACATAGCTAAGGGGCCTAACGAGACCGATCTTCAAATACATATGCGATGGAAAGGGGAAGGACTGGAAAGGGGGACAGGCCTGGAAGCCTAAACAATGTGACGTACCTGGTACTGGTTTGAGGCCCTCATATTCTTCACTATCTCCTCTGCCTTCGCCTCAGTGATGCCTCGGTTCTCAGCCAAGATTTGGGCCAACACCGTGTTGACTTCACGAGCCATGTTCGCAGCATCGCCACATACGTAGAAATATGCCTTCTTCTCCAACAATTCGTTGATCTCCTGCGATCTTTCCTTGAGACGATGCTGAACGTATACCTTCTTAGGACCTTCTCTTGAAAAGGCAGTGATCATCTCGAAATTGTCACCGAGAGCTTTCTTGTATTCCTATCGAGATGTCAGTGGTGATCCGGGACTGGATTGAAGCTATACATACCTCCCATTCAGATTCGTACATGAAATCCTCATTGCGTTTCCGGCAACCGAAGAAAAGGAGTGTTCGACCGACATTCTGGCCCTGCCTGGCTAACTCTGCTCGTTCCTGGACAAAACCGCGGAATGGTGCAACACCGGTACCCGGTCCAATGAGAATCACAGGCTTGGACGGATCGGATGGCAATTTGAAGTTTGAATGGCGGACGTGTACGGGCACATGGATTCCATCGTATTTGTTCCTGGGGCCAAGAATCTCGTAGGTAAGACCAAAAGCTTCTGGGTTCGGGTCGCCATTCTGCTTCTGCTTTAGAGCAAGAAGGTAGTTGGTAGCCACACCCTTGAAGGGATCGGCACGGCCAGGGATCAATTGGTTCTCGACAACTGCAGTAATAGAAATTTTCTTGGGCTGAACCTTTGAGGAGGACGAAATCGAATAGTATCGAGGCTGAAGCTTAGTAAGTCCCTCAATGAACGCCGAGAAAGGAACATTGGACCACTTCTTTCCATTGCTGACAACGCCGAGGGCCCTGGCAATGTTGTAATTGTTCTTGCTGATCTTGTCGTGGAAATAGTCCTTATCACTACCAAGCTTGGCCATTTCTGCCTTGGTATCATCATCGGGGGCAAATGCAGCTAATGTACCGAGGAATTGACGGGATACAGGCGCACATATCTCAAGATGGTACCGAATGATCGCATCGTAAGTCGTGGGCGTAGGAAAAGGAACTTTGGCTGTAGGCTCGAGTGCTTTGACGCTGATGACGGTGTCCTGTTTATCTTTGAGTGACAGGATGTTAAGGAATTCGTCAACCTCTAGTCCAGGATTGGTTGGCCAGATTGCAATATGGTCGCCGGTTTCGTATGTCAAGTTGGAGCCACTGATATCAACTTCCATGTGAAGACAGTTCCGATCCTTGACAGAAAATAGCTCCTTGGACTCAGCGATTGGTGCGATATACGGGTTGTGAGCATTGAATGGCCCTTTAGCAGTTCCTTCAAGATGCATCTTGTTCGGCTCGCCCAGATATACCTCGGGAGAATCTTTGGTCAGACCGTCACGCTCTACAATGCCAAAAATCGGTTCATAGACAGCTTCTCGCTCTTCAAGACCCATCTTCTCAGCCAGCGCGTTCCACATAGGATCCTTCCATGCCAAGAAGTCCTCCTCCATAGTGCCGGCGCCATCATCGCCTTCACCGGCCTCACCGATTCTATGAGCGCCCAATTTCTCCAGAGCCTTGTTGACATTGCGAACCATAGAGTTGTAGTGCTCGTAGGTGTTATTTCCCAAACCGAAAGCGACGTAGTGGAGGTTACCTAGGGCAGGGTCGGCACTTTCGGAAAAGGCAACGTCTTCGCCGGTAATGAATTCGTAGAAATCAACGGCGTTGTCAGTGGGTTCTCCTTCGCCGTACGTGGCTAACACGAACATAACAATCTTGTCGCTGGGGATCGCGTCGAGATTGTCGTAGTCATAGTCCTCAAGGTCAGCTACCATGGTTTCAAGGCCGAAACGACTCTTGCCCTCCTTGGCCAGCCGTGAAGCATAGTCCTCGGCGGTACCAGTTTGCGAACCATAAAAGATTATACAATTCTTCCCAGACTCGTCCATCTTCTCTATTATGTTTCTTGTCTTCCCGGCCTTGAGGCCATTACCATTGGCAAACGAATTCGCATACGGATCCTTGGTCACACCCCAGTATTTGCCCTTGGTGAAGTAGGCAGCGGTACCCGCCAGGATGACGGTCAGGACAATGATGTCCAGCGTGTCGAGTTGAGCCATTTTGATGGCTTTGGAACCGAGGCTCGCCGAGTTGGGAAGTATGCTCTACTTGCCGTGGGCTTCGTTGCCACGCAGGAGGGGGGACCCTCGACAAGTGTAACAGACAGGAGGAACACGAACCACGTCAGAAGAAGTCAGGGCAGAAAAGCGATTTCGAGTCTTTGTAGCGAGCGCTGTAACGCCGCAACGTGTGCAGTGGAGCGGGTGTGTGCCGACGGGACAGATGCCGAAAAGAGAAAGAGAAGCAGAAACAGGAAAGAGGACAAACGCGCCGATGCGTTTTAAATGTTTGGGGAAATCCTGAAACTCAGCTAGAAGACTGCATGTGATTGACGAGGCAGCTGCGGCTGAAATAGAAAGAAACAGAAGGGAAAAAAGTATAATCTAAAAGATATGGCCTAGCTAGTGATCGCTGTGGACAGAAAACGAACACGACGATCATACGATATGGTATGTACTAGTAGGAGAAGGCAGAGGGAATGAGAGCCCTGTCCTGAACAATTCCCAGGTTGTGTGGGAGAAGGAAATTGCCGTGCATACAGTCAGTGGCAGTGGCAGCAAAGCTTAAGATAAGCCAGGCTGGCAAACACCTGCGACATATCTGATCGAGTCTGGACGGGTTGACGGGGTCCTTAACGGGGCTTTACATTTGCCCATGCACCCCCTACAATGGACCCGAGGCTAGTACTAGCGAGGCGAGGAGGTACATATGTACATTACCATAGGTAGTACAGTTACGAGCGGCGACATCGGCGGTGGCTTCAACCCTCCAAGTGAGCCGCTGCAACAACCGACCTAATAATACCTGTAACACCTGACCGTACCTAATGGATGTATGTTTGCATGAGTGTACCTTAGGTATAGATCACAGCATATTCAGCCCTAGAATCGGGATAGACGTGTTTAATGCATATAGAGAGTCTTATAATTAGGAATTCTAGTGTCGAATAAAAATATACTGTCGAAAATCCTTCCTTGGGTTTTTCCTTTTTTATGGATCTTGTTGGCTTACATAGTACATACATGTTGGGGATACATTTACAGGATCTGTCCAACTCAACAACATGCCCATGTGTCAGCTACAACATCAGCGTCTCAGTCCATTTGGGCAGGTGATGGCTTCAGGCGATGGCTTGCGGCTTGCATGCATCTATCCCTCACTGTTGATAGGTAGTGCCTATACGCAGTACGCAGTAGACACTTATCAGATGATGAAAGGGCCTTACTCTGCAGGTTACACATACATTTGGTCTCGGGCCCTGTACCTGCAACCGACGACCCGAGTCCAAATGACGATGGACCGAGCCCCGACTTGCAATACCTAAGAAATGCCCAATCAGATATCGTACGCCGGAGACTATTCTTTCGGCAATTCGCAACCCGGCAAAAGAAATTGTGCCCGGCTTTCGCCTTCTACACGTACAGGTTTTCTCCACTAAGCCAGCTTGTTAGTACATAGTACGGATTAGAGTAGTCTGAGATATATGAGTTGTACCCTTATTAGTTCCAATTGCAGCAATAGTTGTGCTACCGTTTCCTTTCTACTGTATGTAGTGCAGCAAGGCAAGTAGATTCTATGTATAACTTGATCGCTCAACGTGTCCCTAACTGCCCTCAATGAACATCGAAGGATTCAAGGTCCTCTGTTATAATACATGTACACTTACGTCTATAGCTCCAACTTCCTTATTATTCTTATCCTCGATCCACTAATACAGAGTTATGTAACTTGACAATATACATATATAAGTAGAGACTTTTCAAAATTGTTTGAGGCAGATCTATGAAGTCTTTTGGAGGTCATGTGTAACTGCATCGCTCGTTACCTAAAGGCGTCATGTGGATTTGAACTTTAGGGTGCCTGTTACCATAGTCGAACCAGGGCTGCCAGGTAATGGTTCCCCTATATCACTTATCAACAAGATCAGATCAGATAACAAATAGGTATCGCGATGTGTACTTAATAAGCCTGCACCTCTGTAACTACAAACAGCTAACTACTATAATTGCTACAGCCGTTAATCTCATATGAGACACTTAAACATACATAAACTACCAGACATTTTCATATGCTAACTTTTATCCTTTGATTTTAAACATACCATATAGCAACATTGAAGAGTTAGCTCATCCGCATTCATTAATTGCATCTCATTTCCTAACCATAAGTTCCAATATAAGGAAGCTGTTTGGCGTCATACAACCCCCTAGGAGCCAAGATAAGCAACATGTCTATCACCACATATTAGCTTTGCACTAAACCCCAAGACTCATCCATCAATCCCTGTCTCTGCCCACGATTAAGCCATGTATAACCAACACGAAACTCCGAATACCGAGATTGAGATCCGAACTACATATCTTCCTATCACTGCCACTATAGCTTCGTAAAGTCCTGGAAACGGGCTAATCAACCATAGATGTGACCTATTCGCTCGAGTATACGTCCTCCACTTTGAGGAGAACACGGAGCGCATAACAATACCACCCGCATCCGCTGAGCTGTTTCTCATCCTAGATAGGTACATATGGCGCGCTTCTTCCAAGCGGCTGAATCTTGCCTGATTTTCTATCAAGTTTTAAACCTCAAGAGGATACTGAAGTTTTACCAATAGACTGATACTTTATCAAGAGGTCAAGGCTGCTAGAATGCGCCTTCGCGTTGGTCTTGAGCTACCTAGAGATGGTTTCTCGGAACAAGAGTTTGTCCCCAATACTCGGAAAGGCTGGAGAGTAACCTCACTAATGTGAGCTTGTGTATGTAGGTTATCTCATAAGCAAGATGTTGTCTCTTTCGCTAGTCTTCTTCGGGTAGATCTTCAATTCTCTCCCAGACAGCTTGCTTCTTTCAAGTCTGACAATATCAGAGTCTTGCGATCCAACTCCATGATTGTCTTGGAAGTTACTGACCCTATTCCGAGTATATTGATATCGGTGCCAGTATAACATCGAAAAGATACTTTTATAGACTTCAAGCCTTAGCTGGCTAAATACGATAACTACTACGAAGCTCGTTCTTGATCAGAAGAAGTATCATAAACTCGTTTCCCTACTCTTTAGTCTGGTTAGCCTGACTGATCTTTTAAGAGGACATATGATTTACTTGCGATGGGTATATTCAAAATGTGAAATACTATCTCTTGTAAACGGTATACCTTCACGACTGACCTACGTAGGAGTTGCTGAAAAGTCTCCAAACTTCTATCTTCATGACATGTCTCAACAGCTTCTCCATGATTAGCAAGGACCGGATCTGTGACTCAGATGACTAGGGCCCCTTGTTGGAAGCTGAGCAGATCGCCGGGATTTTCGCTACTGTAACCAACACACATAAGATGACGTCTTTGGATTATATAAGAGAATTATATGCTGGACTTGAAAAACTTGACCTGAGGTTGTTCATGTATATACTCAGGTATATTTGGAAATGATGGCTGTGAAAATAATGGCATCTGTCGAGACATTCGGCAAACAATAACTTCACGGCCCTGAGGCGGCAGTTCTTCTCTGTTCTAACGTTATGAGCTTGTATAAACTTGAAGCGCTCCTGATGTGACTCTTATTTACATGAAATCGCGAACTCACCACGTAATTGCATTCAAATGTTAGTCAACTCGTCAGCTAAGTAGGTTTACTTAGGCATAAGAAGAAGAAGGAATCATGTAAATGAATGCCCAAATAAGCTATGAACCAACAATATGACCTATCTGAATGTCTACATATATACTTATGTAGCATAGTCCACTCTTGATTCCTGACTGACTAACTCTACGTACATCGTCTCCCATACATACATGGAGTGTACATGTTGAAGTTCCAAATATTACCAATAATGGAGACTGTACATCCTTCGTCGGGCTTGACCTGACAGCCTGAGCAAGTAGGTATGAATAACATTTTCTTTCGTAGCTGCACACGTGTAGGAAGCTTTCTCTTACCTAGGTATTATTCACTGGGGTTCCCTTATTCATCTTCAACCCCGGACCTTGATAGGGTGCTGCCCTTGCAGATATCCCTCGGCTCTGCATTGTGGGTTGGCACTTATTAAAGGCGATGATTGACCAGAATCTACCTAGCCTGTGTAAGTAGTGGGGGGGCCCAGGCCGGGGGTAACATGATTCAGCACCCATTTCGCAGGCTGCTAGCCTCTCCCGCCCGCTAGGGACAGTTGACGACAGGCATGTCAAGGGTACGAATAACGAACTCCGCCCATGGACGAGGGCCGCATCGACCACCGGGTGTCCAATTCGCACAGCTGGCGTTGCATAGAATACGGCGACGACTACATCATTCCGGTGTACATCATTTAAAATTCTTAGGTCATCATAACAGTTGGCTGGAGTAATATATGTACGTGCAGAATAGGGGATTGGAGAAAAGAGAAGACAAGTATGATGGTCGTGGTGGCAGGGCGGGAGATTCGTGGACCCCGAATATTGGACTTTCTCTTCTTGGGACAGACTTCCCGAATGACTTATAAACTATTAAAAGCCCCAGTTCAGCTATTGATTTATTTAGTTGATAAGTTATTAGTTTACCTTATTCCGCATTCTGTATTTTTGTCTTGCAATATCTACTATCTACCTAGAAGAAGCAATAACAACAAGATCAACACCAAAAGAACAACGACGGCGACAACCTCCAACGGCATAGCGGCGGCACGAATTGAATTGATAATAAGCAGGTTGCTTGTGGGGGCATATCATGGGCACTGCAGTTCAACCATGGGTGAGTAAGTTGATCAAATACATACACGTACGGGCTGTACTTCAATCAACATGAATGTCATATGTACGGTACTGCGTTCGGTATTGGCTGGCGTTTACTGGAAACATTCAGCGACGTCCTGGGAGCGTCCTATTGGCTGCACATGTGTATCCTCATGCATGGAGAACATACCTGCCTAAGAACTTTAAAGTTTTGCAAAAATTCCAAATGCTCCTGCTTCTCCTGCGTCTCCTGCCCTGCCTGCCCTGCCAGCTCCTGCCTGAACTCTGTTTCACAAGAGAGGGGACTCACAGCCGTTCGAACCTTGGAACATTAGACGCTTTAGACGCTCCCACACGCCGCGCTCCCATAATCTCCCCCCCCTGCGCCCCTATGTCATGCCATCATCGCCTCTACTGACAACCCTCTCGAACCATATAGCTCCGTCCCAGACGCTGCCAGACCACCACCTGCACGACCCATTGAAGTTCTCTCCCCGTCCAGCCTCGCGCTTCCATGTTCACGACGACAACGACAGCAATGACTCGTGGGATAATACCCTGAGGCCGATACCCCACGACCTTTCCGCCTCCCGCGCCGTAGCCCACTCGCGCGAATCCTCCCTCGAGAAGCTCCAATCGGGCGGGCTCGCTGGTATTCCCGAGTCGCCGCGAGCGCCATCCTCCTCCGTCACCTCTCCCAGCATCCGCAGCGCTGCCTCCTCGCGTCAAGGCCACGTCGGAATACTCGAGCGTGTCATTGACCCCAAGGCGGCAACTTATGGACACCACCGTCAGACCTCGATTGTTCACGGCATCCAACACTCGAGAAATGGAAGCCTCGCCAGTTCCTCTTCGAGTCCCCTCAGTCCGCAGATGATAGCGGCGGCTGGAGCTGGGCTTTTACAAGAACGCCCAGATATGGTGACGATGAACCGCTTAGATTCAGAATTGGCCATGGCAAACTCCCGACCGCCGACCGCCTTGTCGGGCACCACCGCCAACTCGTCTATGCACCCTCTGGAAAAGACCCAATCCGACAGCAGCACGAACAGCACCATAACCCAGAGAAAGCTTGAGCGGATGCATAGCAAGGCCCGGCGCGACCATGCGCCTCACCATTCGCATTCGTCCAAGCACCACCGGGACGAGCAGAAGACCGTGGGAGAATATGCCTTGCACGTACTGTTCACATCGTTCATTGCGCAGGCGGAGGAGAAATTGAATGAATGTATCACCGTGCCTTTCGACCCTGAGCCTCCTATCGATCAGATTTGCGGTCCTGGCGCTGATCTGGCTTTCGACCAGTCCATTAATGCTCTCGGCCACATTGCGAGCCAGAAACCAAAGCCATTGATCGACTCTATCATGCTTTGGAGGAAACATAAGAGTGAAGCCGCGAATGAGGCCCGGAGCCTGCTTCAGCAAGTGAGGAGCAATGCGCCCGCCGCGGCTCTCGTGAGGCGGAATACCGAGCCATTACAGCTCCTGACAGGAAATTCAACAGATACGGCATCTAATGTGCCGCGCGCTCTTGCCGAGAAGCAAGACGCCGCAGCTCATGCCGAACGTCGATCTATTATATCCATCTACATACTCTGCCGCGTTCTTTTGGAAGTCATAGGCCAGAGCAATCTTAGCTCCATCACGCCCGAAATGGAAGACAAGCTCGAAGGCATCATATTTGGTCAACTGAAGATTGCAGACATAGAACAGCTGGAAATGTCACCCCTAAAACTAGCTAACTGGAACCTCTTTGCCCAGCTGCTCGGCGCCATGAGCGAGATCAACTTCGTCAGCGTGACAGACCGGTTCATTGTCGACCTTGAACGATCACTCCAAGATCTCGGTGTAAGGAGCCCAACGTCACAGAACAGGGACCCCGAGGGCCAGGTAGAGTTAGTGCTGGCGGGCATGAAGCACCTGCGCGTCAATATTGACACCGATGAAAGCTGGGATCAGGCATGTGACTTTCTCGTGTCTCTTGGCAAGCTGTTCGCCAGGTCGCGCGGCCAGAAAGTGAAGTCTGGCTTTTGTCAGATATTAGATACACTTCTTCTTCCAATCGCTGCCACGGCTAGCAACAAACGTTTTGCCTATCTGAAGTGGGCAGAAGTACTCAGCAATATCAGTCCCCGCCTCGCCTCGATGTTTGTGAAGCCGCGCCATTGGCCCGCAGCGTTTCCGTTAACAGCGACGATGCTCTGCGTGTCTTCCCCGGAGAACCTCAGTAACCAATGGCTCCAATTAGTTCGGACGCTCCAACCGAGGCTCAAAGATCGTGCATGGAGACAGACGTGCTTGCAGGTTATATCTAGGCTCATCTGGGCTTATCTCTACCGAACAAATGATACTATGGCCGGGGTAGCGCGGAAACTAGATGAGGTTATGCAGCTTGTCTTGCCTCCTTCTAAGCGTATGTTCTCGGCAGCAGATACCGCTTCTACTGGACCTTTAATACAGATAATTAGAATCATTGGCTTCAAACATCCAGAATATTGCTGCAAGAACATCATCTTTCCGTTGATCAACGCCGAACTATTCAACTCGAATAAGGAACTCAAGGTAGAGCAGTTGGAGCCGGACAGAATGGTCATTGGAATCAGGGCGTTTCTTGCCATCATGTCAGACTTAGAGAAAGGCGACGTTGGACGACCACTGTTTCCACAACATTATCCTTCCCCACCCTCCTCCGACCGCCTACCCCCGAATTCACCGGCGTCCGCTACAGGCTCTGCTACAACGCCCACGAGTCCACTGATACCAAGTCATGACGATTGCTGGTCACGACCCGTCCATTTGGGTGCGTTGAGTGAGGGGGCGAGAGAAATCTACAAGAAATTTTCCGAGATCTTGGGTAAAATTACCATCATCTGCGATAACACATTTGGAGGTCAAGCTGCACTTGATGAGAAATTTAGTAGCCCGGGAGGAGGGCCGAAGACACCTATTACTGAGACTTTCAACTTTTCAAAACGAGATGATCACCAGAGTCCAGCCGACCAGAAGCAAGCTTTCTACGAGCTTCTCCACGTTGCGGTGCAGGCGCTGCCTCGTTGTCTATCGGCTGATACACCGTTTAACTCGCTCATCAACCTTCTTTGCACCGGGACCGCACATGTCCAATGTAACATTGCGGCGTCTTCTGCCCAGTCTCTTAAGTCTATCGCTCGCCAATCTCACGCGCACCAAGTCACGATGGGCTTCGCTCGATTCATCTTCAATTTCGATGACCGCTATTCTACCATGTCCGACGGGGGAATGTTGGGACCCGACCACATCGAAAGCACTCTAAGACTTTACGTCGAACTGTTGCAGATATGGAGGGATGAGATAAGACAGAAGACGAGGGACGCCACGTCTGATCCGACAGATCTCAACGGCACCGACAAACGCGGAATGAAATTGGACTTGTCTAGTATTTGGGCCGAGGTCGAACACGTCGAGGCTCGCGGCCTATTCTTCCTATGTTCGCAGTCACGAAGAGTGCGGTATTTTGCGATTACCGTTCTTCGATTGATCGTCGAATTCGATTCGGCACTCGGGAAAGACGGTACCCAAGAGAAGGATAACGTTCGGCTAATCGATATTTTGGAAAACGATTCGGTGCAAGTGATGAACTTCAAGGACGAGCATCTATCTGTAGCGGAACGAAGCCGACTGCAGAGAGGCATGCAAAATGGTAACAATAAAGGAGCTCTGATCGAGCTTTGTACTAGCGACGTCTCATATGACACGACACTTTGGTTCAAAATCTTCCCCAATCTCATACGCATTGCTTATGACCGATGCCCCTTCACAGTAACTATCAGCCGAGACTTGGTTTGCAACCGAATTTTGCAGATGTACAACGGCATTGTCGTGCTATCGGAACCCACTAGGGGTCTCTATTACGGGTCAGATGCTAATAATGCCCGGTACACGGGAAGGACGCCGACGACACAGCCCGATGTGCTCATTGAGCAGTGGAAGCTGTATTTGACCTTCGCTTGTACAACATTAACTGACTCCGGAAGCATCTTGAACGGCGCATCACAAGGCAGTCAACATCCAAGGAAGGGGGCTAAGTCAGCTGACAAGATCGTATCGGCAAGAACGCTTTTCAAATTTCTGAATCCTTTACTGTTAGCCTCTTCGGCGTCCGTTCGGGAGGCTGTTGTGCTAGCTATGGGCTCAATCAATATCAACATATACAGGACGTTGTTGGAGGAGCTACAGACCCAGGTAGCGCAGTGTAACAACGAGGCTCGTCTACGTCTTCATCAGAGATCGAATAGTGGCCCACGTAGGAATCGGAAAATGGATTTATTGCGGACGGAGCTTACCTATGTGTACAAGCTGACTTCCCACTTTCTCAAAGATCCGACGGTCTACCAAGACGATTGGATTCTGAACAATCTTTGTGTATACACCAAGGACTTGAAGCTTTTCCTGATGGACGGCGTGGTACAACTGGATTGGGAGTTCCAGAAACTCAGGCGGCATTACTGCGGTCTTATGGAAGAGCTATTCGAGGGCATCAATCGAACAAAAGACCCGTCCCGCTGGATGACCTTCGAGTCGCGGAAATCTTCGTTTACGTTGATGGAAGATTGGTGTGGGTTCTCACCAAATCAGATGCAAATTCGTCAAAGAGAAGACACTATGAGGCGGTCAATGATTGACCAGCAATCTCTCGGCGAACGGGGCACGGTTACTGCTGCCATGGAAATCGAGAAGAGAAATCTGAGGACCGCCGCTCTGAGTACTATGGCAGCCCTTTGCGCTGGCCCTGTCAGTGTGACAACCGAAAGCGGTGCTACTCTTCAGTTTGATATTAGGCGCATGTTGTCCTGGGTAGAGTCTATCTTCAACTCTGGGAGCGACCGGATTAATGTCATCGGAAGGCGAGCTCTGAAAAACCTGATTATGTACAATCAGGAGCACCCGTATCTCTTAGAGCATTGCATCTCGCGCTGTTACCTTACAGATGTGCCGAAAGTGCTTGAGAGCTATTTCGCGGTGATCACCGAGGTATTGGTAGAGCATATCGATTACCCAACACCGTTCTGGAGACTGTTAGGGTTGTGTCTGTTTACGTTGGGAAATGACCAAAGCGATATTCGGTCCAAGTCAGCACATGTTCTACGAGCCCTCGAGGAGAGACAGCAAGCCGCGCGCAGCTCCAAGATCCGTGATTTTGAGATCAGCGTTGCGGATAAGACCAAGGCTGTCTACAAATTGGCACAATTTGAGATTTCGAAGCGACTCGCGAAGCAATACCCGGAACTTGCGTTCCACATCTTCTCCGAATTTACACTTTATTTCAAGAATCTTCAGCCGGGCGAGCAACGAAATGTTGTGGCGGTCATATTGCCCTGGATCCAGACGATCGAGCTGAAGGTTGATCCAAACGGTGGGCCTATAGCACAGTCTTATGTGCTTCTCGCCAATCTGCTTGAAGTAACTATCAAATCTAGCGCCGCATTGCACAATGAGGTTCAAGCGCTCTGGCAAGCTCTAGCAACCGGCCCTCACCCTGGAAATGTCCGGCTCGTTCTTGATTTCATCATATCCCTCTGTTTGGAACGAAGAGAACAAAATTTCGTCGAGTATGCCAAGCAAATTGTCGTGTTTTTATCGAGCACCTCTAGCACGCCTGGCATCAAAGTGGTCGAATTTTTGTTGATGCAAATCTCTCCGAAAGCTATGGTCCCGAATGAGAAAAGAGAAGTGGTACCACCACCGCCTGATATCAACCAGTTCCCGTACTGTGCCGATTTGTCGGAGGCACTACCCGTGGGCACTAAACAGGCAGGCTTTTCTCTTGGCCAGCTATCTCTCATACTCTTGGTAGATTTGATGGTGTCGCCAGTGCAGCTAGCAGCCGAGAACTTGCCAGTTTTATTACAAGTCGTCACTGTGCTTTGGGATCACTATACCCCTCTTGTCCAAGAACAAGCTCGCGAAATGCTGGTTCATTTGATTCACGAACTGGTGATCTCAAAAATGGATGATGCTCCTGCAGAAACCAAGAAGTCCATCGAGGATATAGTTGACGCAATTCGGCGCCACGACCGGGCTGTAGTATGGAGCTACGAAGAGAGCAACGGCAAGGTTGACGATCGTGACAACAAAGTTCCACAAAGCATGGAATTTCTCACTGCAGAAGTAGTCAAAACCTTCGAAGTGACCTTCCCCGGAATCAAAGAGCAGTGGAGCCGTCTGTCCCTGACTTGGGCAACTTCTTGTCCGGTAAGACACCTGGCGTGCCGCTCATTCCAGATCTTCCGCTGCATCCTTACTTCTCTTGATCAGCTTATGCTAGGCGACATGCTTGCACGCCTATCCAACACGATAGCGGATGAGGATAACGAGATACAAACGTTCTCCATGGAAATACTGACCACCTTGAAAACGCTGATTTCGAAACTTGATTCCGAGAAACTGCTGTCCTTTCCTCAACTGTTCTGGACAACATGTGCGTGCTTGGATTCCATCAACGAGCTTGAATTCCTTGAAGCAGTTGAAATGCTCGACGAATTCCTGGAAAAGCTTGACTTCCGTTCTCCGGCCGTCCGGAGAGCACTAATGGATGGTAAGCCGCCGAGGTGGGACGGCTCATTTGAAGGTGTGCAGCCTTTGCTTTATAAAGGCTTAAGGTCCTCGACTTGCCTGCAACCTACGCTTAATATTCTGGATAAACTTGTCCAGTTACCAAGTGACGGTCTCATTGGAGATGACGACAGAATTTTCTTCTCAATTGTTGCGAACTTTCCACGATTTTTGCAAGTACTAGATCAGGGCGTTGTCGACGAAAAGACGATGGAAACTGCATATATCCTCTTCGCCGTGGCCGAGGCCCAGAGTCTAACGCCGATATGTGTCGCTTTGGAAGGCTTCTTAGATTCGCGGTATCGGTCTAGCAGAGACTTTATGGTCCAACTCTTTGCTTCCCTTCGCGAGTTATATCTGCCACACCTCGAGTTTAAGATGCTGACGATGCTGCTGGGATTCCTTACAAATAGCGCATCTTCGGTGAAAATCATGACAATGCGACTACTTGGCTTTATCATTCCACAAATCGAAATGCGCAAACCAGAAATAGCTGGGCATGGTTCCGACCTGATTTCTCCGCTGCTTAGACTGTTGCAGACCGAATACTGCATGGAAGCATTGGAAGTCTTGGACAATATCATGACTATGTCGGGGACACCAATGGACAAGCATCATCTCCGAATGAGTATGACCGGCGCGTCATCCAAGGACATTAGGAAGGAATACGAGCGAACTCAGAGTCTGTTCGGCATCCCAGAAGAGTCTGGCTGGGCTATTCCCGTGCCTGCCAAGAAGACAGATACCACGCGCGCGAACATTCATGCCGCGTTCTACATGTGTCAGGCAGATGTAGTAGATGGCATGCCCACAGACCCGACACCAACGCCAGAAGTCGAATTCCATGCCGATGACTACCGCTATGGTTACTTCGAGATGCCGGACCGGACTGACACTATGATGTCGGATGAACCTCGAGGTGATGGCCATATGACTGATCTAGTGACAAAACTCGATAGCTTGGACGACTTCTTCGATGATATGTCGCAGACTTCGCCTAGCGAAGGCCGCTCTTCTCGAACCGTAACAGAATTTGCGCCCGAAAGCTACGAGTCCGGTGTTCGGCTGTACGACGACGTCTTGCCTATCCTCCACCAGGCTTCGAGCAACGCCTCATTCCAAAACGGGTTTGTCGACCGCCCACCCATGTCGCGAGAAGGCAACGGGAACACGATGACCCCGGGGGCCTTTAACCCTCCCTCCGCAGTCAGGCCACTGCATGCGCGATCCATCACCTCGCCGTCAGCGCCAGCCTCCTACCAGCGGCAACTCGGCGAGATCACCTCGGACGACGAGTTGACGGAGGACGTCTTCTCCGACGGCGACGACGACCGGCCCCCGCAGGGAGCCCCCGAGAGCTCGTTCTTCCTCGAGAATATGATCAAGCCCATTGCGCAGACGACCCGGACGCACATGCGGCGGCTCACGGGCGGCCGGTCGCGGGACGCGGAACGCCAGCGCGAGATCTTTCGCGCCAACCAGCAGATCTCGCCGCAGGTGCCGAAGGTGCCTAATTCGTTCCTGCAGCAGAAGCCGAACTCGCCGAGGGATATGCTATGAGCTTCTCAGGAGAGATATGCAGGGCAATAATATTGAGACATGTGAACTGATGTACGAGAGATATGAGAGAGAACATATTTATTTGATCTACGAAGACTATGTATGGGTTGCCATTTGGGCGGATGATATAAGCGCCGGGGAGAGCGCAGGCGTGTGTGTTAGTTACATACCTCGGCATTTGTACCGGATGGATGGATGGGGGTGTTTTGTTTTCTAAGGGGTGGTGTTGATGTATACCTATCTATCTATTTGTCTACCTACCATGTGTAGCATAGAATCTATCGATGCAATTACAGCGAATCGAAGTGAATCGAATCGAAACGTTGGGATTAGAGATAACATGCTTCGTTGCTATGATGTTGTGAATAGTATTATATCACTGTATGTAGGTTTGGGTAAAGAGTTGTGTATATTCTTAGATCCTAACTATGTTTTGGGTATATGTAGATTGTTTTTGTGATACCCCCTGGTTGAAGGATGAGGTTTATAGCACTTGTTTCATTCTATATTATGTAGCGAGTAGCGTAAATCTTTTTACTTGAGATAGGTATCAAAATTACAGAATGTGCAATGATTAGGTGCTGCCATGATCACTAATAGTTGTGAATTGTAATTGTCAAGTTATAAGGTACAAATGACCTCCTTTATTTACAACAGCTCAGGGGATCTATTTTAAGCAAAAGGCTCTCGGAACAATCATTCCGTCGGGCCCCATTGACTCGAAGGCACTATAACTATTGCCCGGGTCGTGGTAATAGATATTTCTTTCTGGGGTTATTGAATGATTATTTAGGAGCAATCAGCAGTTAAGAAAGCGTCTACAAATCCAGCGCAGTTCAAGTCAACCCTACCTATTCCGGATGCAGACTAAATATTCCTCGGCGTATGATCAAGTGTACGAGTATGGCGCGATGGAGGGGAAATAGACATTCACCAAGGGACGGAAGATGATTCTGGCGTACCTGCAAGTGAGAAGTGAGAAGATCACCGAGATCTTGGAAAGGAGCATTAGCATCTTCAAATCCAGAAGAAAGAATTCATTGACTGTGTGAGACCAACCCTAAATACGCCACAGGCCATACATCCAGACTCCGACTACCAAACCCCGTTTGTCATGTCCAGTCAGTCAGTCCATCGTAGCCGAAGTTCCCAGATGGAATTTCACCTGCCCGAGCCGTTTGGTCGTCTCGTCTGGCTGCTTGCTTCGCCGTCCACATGTCGCTGAAGAAGAAGACGAAGACGGAAGAAGACATATATACTAGTACTAGTAACGGTAGCGGGTAGAATAGTCCTTGGGACTGACGACGAGACCGCGCCCCTTCTTGGCGCCGCGGTAGACGGTCTCGATGACGTCGATCAGCTCCTGCTTGTCCTCGAGCACGAAGTTGAGCTTGTTGTTGTTGCCGGTGCCCAGATCGCACATCATGTGCTTGTTGCGGAAGAAGAACATGATGGTGCACGGGTCATACAGCTCTGTTATAGATAGACAGATCGCAGGTTAGCTGCTGAGGTTATTGCCTGGGGAGGGATGCGCGTAGGTAGGTAGGGAGGGAGGGAGGCTTGCTTACCGTACATCTGGTTGAAGTCCGGCACGTTGTCGATGTCGCACACGTACACGACGGCGAAGTTCTTTATCCGGTCGGCGATCCGGTAGAGCACCTCGTCCTGGCGCATGCAGTCGGGGTCGTGGTCGCGGCCGAAGCGAATGACGACGAGGCGCTCCTCTTCACTAAGGATGGCTTGGTCGACGTGCCACCCGGTGTTCAGATGGGGGAGGACTACGGAACCCATCGTGGCTGCAGTGATATGTGTCCAGTTGTTTCGGTAGAGTGGGAGGTAGGTAGGTAGGTAGGTAGGTTATGTATATGTCGTTTTTGGTAGTAGGTAAGAATCTATACAACTGACGTAGACAAGGAGATAAAGTAGAGTTGATGGTGGGGCTGGGGAGACAGGGCTGACAGGGTGGGCGAGTGGGTGGTTATGTAATCCGCATGATTGGGTGGGACCCGGAAATCTCTAGCAGCTTGGCCTGGCACTAAACTTAATCTAGCAGAGAGACAGGCGGTCAAACCTGGCAATTCGGGGCATTTTTCTTATACCAGCTACTAAATACATGGAGCTTCGAATTTCTAGTATATATATGTATATATATATAGGAAGCACGAGGTAGTCGCAATCTCGGAGTCGCATAATAATCGTATGTGCGGTATATATGCTTTGGTAGCACAATCTCAAGAATTACCTCGATAAGTTCGAGAACCGACCGTTCTGGTGTTGTTCTAGTGGTCTCCCGCCGTCCAATATTTGCGACAGCGCCATAGATGATGCCGTGAATAAGCGCCATTGTAATTGACGACAAGACCTTATGGCGAAGCGCAGGTCTCACGGCGGCGAAGGCGGCAATGCTGGGAAGAGGCAAAAGACTGCCCATGTGCATGAGGCGCCTACCTCGGAAGATGTCTATACGGGAAGACAACTTCGCCAGCTGCTAAGCTTCGATCAAGACCTTCGCAAAGCTCGACATGGTGCGTTGGGCTTTCAGAACATGTGTGATTGACTTTGCATTAATGAAAGTGGTTTTTAGGCCTCCAGTCATTCAAGAACTTGCTTGACAGCATCGCCAACGGCGAGGATGAGAGCGCCGAGAAGTCACAGATAGTTCTCGAGTTCCTCGAATCCACAAAACCGAAAGACAAGGATGATGAGGTACCCGTCTACCTTCCCGACATCATGGAGACATGGGGTATGGCTGCGGAAATGAACAACGAAAACGTCATGTCGGCAGTAGCAGTCGTACTTGCACTGCTACTCAAGATTATCTCCGGAAACGTGGACCTGGCATCATACGGTCTGGGAATATGTCGTACCCTCCTCCAGACACGCCAACAGGAGCTTATAGCCAAGAACCTCTCAGCCGACAAAGGAAAAGATTTCATAATATCGCCGACTTTACGGCTACTCCGAGAGGTCGTGTGCTTGGATGGCGGAGCTGTCGCAGCTCCGGTATTCAGGGCCAGAAACAATACATTTAAGTCACTTGCGCGGAATATGGGCCTTCGATATATCGGCATTGGCGTAGAAGACCCTAAACGCCCGTCCGTCAGGACCAACGCAATCCGGTTCCTCTTAAGCGCTCTCAAATTCCTGCATGTGGAAGCGAAAAGAGACCTCCTATCTCAGAAGGACATTGTGGCATCTCTGATGAGACATATCAGAGATGATCCACCTTCACTAATCCACGACCTCCTAAACACCTTGAAGATTGCCGTCGTTTTGGACAGGAAGCTGTCTAGGGACGCCAAGATCAGAATTCTCAACTCCCATTCGTTAACCCGGATAGCATCATTGTATGGCTACTCGCAAGATGCCGCGGATCCTGAAAGTGTCTCCGACAATGAGCGAATACCTGTCGAGGATTCAGCCCATGCCTTTTTACTCGCTGCATGTACTGATTCCGGGGCTGGTATTCGTAGGTCAGAACATGGCTATTACCCCGAAGGTGCAGATGCTGATGCTGTGGGGATCAACCCTAATCAATCTATGGACTTTGGCATTGATAGCATCCCTTGGATGGACAAGTTCGAAAATGAGGTTCCTGTTCGGAATACACTATTGGCAGAATTCATCCAGACATTGAGGCCCTGGTCCAGCACGAAACAAAGCGAGCTCCTCGTAGCCATCTTCGAGGCGATGCCGGAACTCATTGCTCACTACTTCTCTCAGAAGAAGTCTTTCGCCTTTGATCCAAAACTCTCCGCGACCTGGATCGGCTATGCTGCGTTCCTCTATAATGTTGTTCAGTTACCAATTCCTGCTTACTTCGGACATGCCAACGGCTACGCACGGGTCCCACCTCCTACGTCTATAGTACTCGGCAATATCATTCCGCAGCCTATAACACTCAAAGCATTGACGCGATGCTTATCGAATAAGTCGAAAATAGCGTCTTTCTATGCTATACGCATGCTAGCCCTGGCGTTACAGAAGTTAGGGCAAGCTTTGGACATGCACCGGGAAGCCTCTTTGTCGTCATCTAATTCCCTATGGAAAGAAGCTGCTCGTCGACTACTTGACGACTTCTACCAAAGGATACCAGATATGAAAGATGTTATCAATTGCTATCGGGCAATGGCCGAAGACGACCTACTGCAGCGAGAAGCTGCCAGTCGATTACTACTACTCTACTATGAGATCGTCCCTCAACTTGCTCTAAGGGCAAAGTTTGACGTCTCGCCAATACTTCTCACTACTATAAAAAAGGTAGAAGCGTCAGAAGGAGCAGGCGAAGACATAGTAATGTCTTTGCTTGAACTTGAGCATCTGTGCACCATTGCCAAGTATTCACCAAGTATGCGATGGTTTGCTCGAGCTTCTGATATGCCGAACTCCCCATTCACGACCCTCCTCAGACTACACGTGGAAAAGACTCTTGGGCTTTCCAAACAGAATTTGGGTAACGTCTTGCAACATGTTGCCGATGAGCATCAACTGGTGGAGAGCCGACCAAAATCTCCAGGTTTAGTTCCCTTGGTTGAAGCATTGAAGAGCCTTGAGAGCATCGATCAAACGATATGGGCTTTCCTGGACAATTGCTTCGAGCGTTGTGCTAGAACACCAGTCAAGTATATTGGCATGATAGAAGAGGAACTCGAGAAAGCCAAGATCCCTGAGGATGATGACACAGTCGCCTGCCCTCTGATGATGACTATCGCGGAACAAGTTCCTTTTTTCATATCATCCTCTCCCAGCAAGAGCGTTCTGAAGCAATTTGTGCAGTCGCTCTCGGAATTTCTCGGATATTCACGCGCTGCTGGCGTAAGCAAACCCTTTTTGGATGCTGTAAAGGGACTTCTCGTTGGTAGCATCGGGGACAAAAAGATCGCAGCAAAGTTATCCATTCTAGACAAGCCAAAATTGACGGCAAAAGATCAGGGCGGCCAAGACAGCCAGAGCGCTGTCGCTGTCAACGGACAGGGTGATGGACGAGGTGACAGTGATACCGCTAAAACCACCCCTCAAATAAGCCCACAAGAGTTGGAAGAAAAACTCGCAGTGCCCATCACCGCGAGCAAGGACGGCTCCTTATTAAAATGGTCATCCAAAAGCCCAGAAGAGCTTGTCGAGGAGGGCTACGCGTCCTCCCTAATTAACCTACTCACCTCCGAGCACGCCAGCATCCGCAAGGAAGCGCTGACCAACATCGTCAAGATGGCGGCCAAGATCAAAGACTCGACCTACGAGGGCAACCAGCAAGTCTGGCTGCTGCTGATGGAACTCGCCGAGTCCGCGCGGGACACGATCAGCGAGGGCGCTCCCCCCAGCGCCCTCATCGCCTTCGCCAGCCGCGCGCTCGACGTCCTCGCCAACCCGCTGCACTGCCTGTACGAGAAGCTCAACCTCTTCCTCACCGCCGGCCCCGTGTGGGCCCCCGACCGCGTGCCCATTTTGCACGCCGTCCTGCAGGACGGGCCCTCCGACGACGGCGCCTACTACGCCGAACTCGCCTGGCTCCTGGCCTGCCTGCTCGACGGCCTGCGCACCCCCGCGGATGTGGCGCTGTTCCACCGCCGCAAGGTGTTCGAGCGCGTGCTCGCGCTGCCGTGTAATCCGTATCTGGGGCCGAACCTGCGCACGCAGGTCCTGCGCATCGTGTACAGGGCTACCGCTATCGCGGGCGGTAGCGATACGCTGATCACGCGGTTCGGGGTGGTCAGCTGGCTCGTGGCGAGGCGGGATGCGGCGGCGGATGCGGGGGAGAAGGCGGTCTGTCGGGCGTTGATCGCGAGGCTGTGGGATACGTGCGATCGGGCGCGCATCGCGGCGTGGAGTAAAGGCGGTGTTGAGAGGCTTGTGGAGAGGTGATCGGATGGGTAGGTGGTGTGGGTTTTAGAGATTAAAGGGGGTGTATACTACGGATTACCTAGGTAGCTGTTGTACGTATTGTATGTATGTATAACCTGGGTATCCCCTTGGGGCCAATTCCTGCACAATACATAGGTTCGGACGAGCTTGACTTATGTAATGTAAGGTAGTTGTGTTGTGCGATGGAAAGGGCAAGATCACAGACCACATGACGGTTGTTCATACCGAACTCAACCAACCCCATCTTTGAGCTGAGGCCCTCGGGGTTAGACCTGATGCTAGTATGTAAGCTTTTCGAAGATCTCACTTTATCGAGTACTGTTGTAGACTCGATTCTAGAGTAAATAAAGGTTATAAGCGTCTACAATGTCAGATGGCGTTTTCTAATAGGTAGATCATGAGTCTGCCTTCTCTAAGTCTAATTTACATCATGTGGTGTATCTGTTGTCAACCTTTGATATTTATCATCCTCTTCAGGATTCAACAACTACTTCTGTCCTCCCACGTGGCTATGAGTCCAGCTGGCTACTGAGTGAAGAGCGAAGCAGGCTTTACAACTATTCTATAATTCTGGTGGGAGATATAATTTGGGCTATTGCAAGCCCTTTAATTACTATATTTCTACGTGACTGGCCCAGAATTGCCCATGTCTGAGCCACAGTATGAGCGTAGGTTTAAGCAGAAAAAGTGAAGGACAGTCCCAGCAGTCATAGAACTACCGTAGGTACTGCCATATCACTACTACTGACTGTATGCCATGTGCCCTACCATAAGGCTGGCTAGCTCAGTGATTGTCCAATCAGTTAGTCACATGAGTAGCCTCGTAGGAAGCTGGTATATGACTACAAAGAAGGAGCGATTCTTTAACTATTAGTTCAAGGTCTAGAGCAAGGGGCTTTGACAACAGTGGTTATATACTCAGAAAGTCAAATAATTCTTTCATACTCCAGCCATCATGAAGACTCCCTTTACATGTGAATATAATAGAGACAATGAAGTCAGTGACATGTAGAGTTCAGTGACAGCATACATATGGGGGTGGAGTAAGTGACAACGTAATAGGTAGATTCTGATTCAAAGATATTCTTCTCCCAGCTTAACTTGCACAGGTACCAACAACTCTTTGAGGTATATTGCATCTGCTGTGCCTATCACAGTGAATGTATGTGTGTGTATGAAGGTTAATGGACAGTCAAGGACATTCAGGCTTGTTGAGCTGGCAGTCAGGCAGTGGGCTGTAAGCTGGGGCTCTATGAAATAGTCCTTTTATAGAGGCTTTGCTTCAGGTATCAAAGCAGCCTGGCAGCCTGGTAGTGGAGTTCAAGCCAGGTGGAGATGGAGCTAAATTAGCGCACTTCTAACTACAACATGTACCTAGGTATGTACGTTGTATGTATGTACTTACAGTGGTTGAGCAATGAGCAGGAGGAGGAGGTACCCAGGTTCGGCGATGTACGTACATATGTCAATATGTGTATGTCTGATATCAGTATATGTACATGCATACAAGGCCCATCTCTCATCAAAGATGGCTGAAATGCTGTTACAGTTATATGTAGGTCGGTACTCGGTACTTATCTATGCACGGGCCAGCATACATACATATGCCTGAACCCCCCTTCAGGCTTGCATTCGCCTTTCGCCTTCCATCGATTGCCAGGCGCTTTTGCATGTACATGAACGTACTGTACCTAGCTGTATGTATGTACAGGTACTTCTTGTGCAGAACAATTGTTGACATTGGCGCTACTCCAACATTGTAAATTAATTATACAGCAGCACCGCTTTACCTCTCCCAACTCAACTTTACCTTTACACACATACAAAAATCCTGCTACCACACAACACCACATGCACCGAATTATCACTTCTGAAAGCTTCCATCGAGCACCACCACCAATGATCACTTTGTTGTCCGACCGACCCCCTGCCAATTGACTGCCTCGATTGTCCTGTTCTGCCTGTCCGCATCGGCATCCCGATAACAGTCCTCACGACTCAGGAATCTCTTGAGCACCACACCACCACACCACACACACACAGCCTCCTGTCCTCGACCCTCAGTCCTCAGTCCTCAGTCTTCAGCCCTCAGCTCTCTGTCCTCCGTCTTCCGCATGCCACCCTCACACCCCGCTCGATACAATACAAATAACTTGATGCTTAGCCCTTTCTTGATCTCGCATCCACACCATACCTACTAGAACTGATACATTCCACATATTCCTTCATCGACGCTGTGCCTCTGCCCTCAGCCGCCCTTCTATTCACCTGTTCATGCTACATCGTGGCACCTAACATATAAGCGCTCCTACCAAAGGTATCTAATGCTATGGCAATACGATATACAGTAGAGGCGCTGGTCTTTTTGCGCGAGTCTCCGCTATGTGTCAAGCCGAGCACGCTTCCTCCCGCCGAGGAATGGATGGGGTATGTCCAACCTGAATACCCAGGAGCTTGGGTGAAACCGATATTGATAACTTATGCAGACCACCGCCCGACACCTTCCGCAACAACCAAGGTAGCAAGCCCGGCGCTGACAGAAGTAGGAACAACGAGAACTCCTTGCTGGAACAGACCAACCGGCGACCTGGTGCTGATAGACATATCTCGCGCAACAGCGGCAGTATGTTCCCAAACCCTGCAACCCTGCCACCCTGTCCAGATCCTTCTAACCTGCTTCTAGATCCTGACGAGATCATTCTCGGGCCAACGCGGGGCTTCTTTTCATCCGCTACCATACCAAAGACCGGCAAGGCTTTCGAAAACGAGAAAGCCGTCAAAGACACCGAGACGCGAGGAGAGCGTTTCCCCTTCCGCCCTAGAAACGGCGACGCAGATAATGCGGAACGTTTCCGTGACCGGGATCGGGACCGAGATCGCGACGGCCGAAACAATCTTCGACGACGCGGGGACGGTGATCAGGATAGTGATGGCTGGAGCACCGTGAAGCCTCGTAAGAGTTTTGGACACGAGGGTGCTGAGCGCTTCCATGGTCGCCTGGGCGACCGCGCTGATCGCTTTGGCGGTGAACGTCGGGTGCGCGATCCAGATGACCGTGATAATGGTGATCGACCACGCCGCAATTTTGGTGAATTTAGCAAAGACAAAGAAGGTGAAGATACCGACAAGCTTCGTAAGAATGGCCCGAGTAAAAGCCGGGCAGACCAACCATGGATGAGGGGCAACGATGATTCGCAACCGGCTCGAGAGCGATTTGACCGGTTGAGAAGCTGGAGAGACAGGGGTGGAGATGACAACCATGGCGACGCGCATCATGATAAGCCGAAGGAGAGAACGTATGACCGAAGGTGGAATCGAGACGGGGATCATCGTCAAGAGCGTGATCCTGAATGGCTTGATGAACCTCTCGAAGAACCATCTCAGGGGCGTACTCAAGAAGACTTCAAGAAGTTCATGGAAAGCATGAAGGCCGGAAAGAACCCGGCCAAAGCTGAAGCAGCTCCCACAGCTGCTGTCGAAACATCCGCTCCACCGGAGAGGCCTGAAGTTGAGAAAACGAAAGTCAAATCCGTATCTGCTATTGAGATGGGCCCAGACAAGTTCTTTGCTGCATTTGCTCAAAGCTCCAATCTGGAGACACCCGGCATTGCTAGCGAAGTGGCGAAAGAAGTTGCTACTCCTGCTCCGAAGCCCAAGTCAGGCTCACGATTCCAGAATTTCTTTTCCTCTCAGGAGGAATCCCGACGCCAGACAGAGCCTCCCACCCCTGCTGCCATTGCTCCTCCCATAAACGAAGTGAACCCTTTCCTAGCAGCCGCCGGGACACAACAAGACCCATCCGAGAAAGCTGCGTTTCAAGCCTTGCTCCAGAAGCTCCAGAAGCAGACGTTACAAGCCTCTACCCCACCATCGGCAGGTCCTTCAGAGCCTCCGCCTAGCCAGGATATGGGCCCGAAGAGTGCGGTGGCTTCTCCCGGTCCCTTCCAGCTGTACGGACAGGAACGGCGCGAAGAGATGTTTATTCGTCCTCAGCCACAGAACCAGGACATTCAGGTTCCTCGCCCACAGTTGGTAAACCCGCAGTTGGTGAACCCCCAATTTGTGCCCGCGATGCGCCCTGAGCAGCATATGCTGCACGATCTTATTGGGCAGCGCCATCCAGGACCGAACCAGCGTGTAGAACGTATTGATCAACCACCGTCAAACCGCAACAGTAACAGCAACACTGAATTCCTCATGACTCTAATGCAGAGTGCTCGAGGACCACCCGAACCTCAAAGGAACGAGCAGGTCGCTATGAGAATGCCCCAGCCCTCTAGGCCAACTCAGATTCCTCCAACACCTGACCGAGAATCCGACTACCCACGTGACCGTGGTCTTGCGCAACTTCAAGGCGGCCGTCCCACCGGCCTCTCGACCTTCTTTGACGAACCTCCCATGCATCATCGGGAGCCGGAGAGTCGTCCTCAACAACCTACTCAGATCCTGCAACGTCAAGGCCCTCCTGGCCTAGATCAGATGCACCCAGCTGCCTGGATGCAGAACGGCGGACAGCAGCTGCCTCCGGGGCGTCCCATGATCCCGCCTCCTGGGTTGGCAGCAAACCCACGCAACGGCCCCCTGCCAGGTGGTTTCCCTCCAAACTATCCTATGGCCGGGTTTCCTCCGGACGGAATGGCAGGCCCTCCCCGCAATATGGCGCCACCCCCTGGCTTCTATGGTGGCCCACCACCGCCTCCAGCCGGCTTCATGCCGCCTGGAATGGGTGGTTTCCAGGGACCAGAAAGCCTCGGGTTCGGTTTCGACGGCCGCGGCATGCCCCCTCCGGGCGTCTATCGTCGAAACTGATAATATCTCACCACCCCTCCGACTATCTACCTACCTACGTCTGGTCGATGAACGTTTTTGCCCATTCCTAATCTATTCGAGCGTGGGGGGCTTCAGCTGACGTGTTTTGATTGTTCCTTGCCGACAAGAAAACGAAGATACCTTTTGATCGCTCGGAGTGTAGAAAAATGTGTGTACCGGAAGAAGGATAAAGGGGGCGTGTGAGTTGTAACGAGTACAAGGGAGGAGAGGGGGGTTCATGAGATAAGAGGGATGAGAACGGCACTGCTGGCCAGTTCTCTCTGTCCTCTCTTCCTTTTTTTGGTAAAAAACCAAGGGATAGAGGGTAAGTAAGAAAAAGGGGAATTAAACTTAAGTATTGTATGAGTGTGTGATAAATACCCTCCTCTTTTCCTCGTTCTTCTCTCCTGCGCGGCCCCCCACCCTCCACGAAAGCTGGCTGCTGGTATCATGAGCTCTTTTTGGCTTTCTCGAGGGCAAAGCTTGAGGCAGGCAAGCATGGGGCATTGCGTGCGTTGCGTGTGAGCACGCTTGGCCAATAACGACGAGACAAGGACAGTGACATAGGTAGCTAGATGAATGCGAAGGCTTAGGTCGGAGAGAGTAAGCGACTCTGTGTTGTTTCCTGCTGCTGCTGCTGTTGTTGTTCGCCTTACCTAGCCCTGGCTCGCGATTCTTCGTTCTTCTGGGCGACTTAACTGTATGCTTCGTCAACGTACCGAGGTGTTTAGGTATCGTGAGACTTGAGTTAGATGGATGGGTGGTGTGATGGGTTCTAAGTTGGTAAGGTAAGCAGGAGTTAAAGCTCAGGTACCTATCCACCTCATGTGCTTACTTATCTAGTGTGGAATATTCGAATTTATAATCAGCTGGGTTCATATCCGTGATATGTAGGTACTTTCTATACTAAGCATCACAGTACCCTTGTGATGACACATACACACACGCACAACTTGGACGTAACACGCTCGCCTTTGTGCCCCCATTTTCAGCAACTGTAGGTATTTTACTAGGTTAAAGTCTCGGTGTATGTATATACGCCTGTTCTCACACTCGACATCATACATAACCGTGGACGACGGCACGATATATAAGTAGTTTAGCTGTGACTGAATCAAATCTGTTTATATTTAGGAACTCGGCGTAGGCTAAGACGTAGGTGAGGATGGCAGGTAGGTATTTGTCATTCTATTCTTATTATTCATCTATCTACTCTATTCGCTTACCTACCTACCAACCTACCTACAAGAGCCAGCCAAGTCTACATGAATGAAGCTCTTCCTTCTATCTATCTACCTAGTTGCTTACTTGCTACATACTCGTCTGATGCCCATGAAACACCAATTATACATATTTATATACACAGGGACGAACACATGGAAATTACAAAGACGGATAGATCGAATTGAATTGAATTGAATTGAGAAAAGAAGTGCTGCCAACTCCCAAACGCCATGCTCAATGACTTACTTCAACCAGTCAGATAGATACGCGGGAGGCAGGCAATTACATAGGTTAGGTAGGGTACCTTAACATGGCCTAGCAGCCTCTTTCTTCCACTGTAATACCTCCTAGCCTGTAGGGTAGCTGCGGCCCCATTCCCATCTCCCTCGTTGTGTCTGTCTGTCTGTCTCTCTCCTTCATTGTTCGCCCAAGTTGAACCAACTAAGTCAGTAGGTAGCCAAAAGTGACTCTCCCTCCCCTTCTCTCTCTCTCTCTCTCTCTCTCTCTCTCTCGCTCTCACTACATACTTTCGCTTGCGCGCTCTTGATTGTACACATCTAGACACCGGATTTCTCGCCTCGTGGCTGGGCTCGTTCCGTTGGAAACCTACCCACCCAACCAACCTGTTTGCATATGTATTATCTACCCCATCCTCATCAAACGGACCAACAAACAACACCACGTAACATCGCGCGCGGTGCCCTCTATTTCTTCAGCCCGAACAGATTCCGCTTCTTCTTCTCCTTCTCAAGCTTATGCGGCTTCTCGCTACTCCCCGACGCCGCGCTCCCGTTCGACGGCCTGCTGACGTGGCTGTTGCTGTTGCTGTTGCTGCTGAGCGTCATGTTGCCCATAGCCTGCGTCGGCGGCGCCGATGCCGCACCTCCCCCTACTCTCGGTCCACCGGGCAGTCCACCGCCCGGGCCCGCGGGCGGCCGTCCCGGTACTACCCTCTGCCCCGGCGGCGGCGCCATTCTTGGGCCGCCGGGGGGCGCGGAGCCGGGCGGCGTGGGCGCGGCGGCCATGGGCGGGGGCGCGGGGCGCTCGAACAGGTGCGCGGGGGCGCGGGGGGCGGGCCGCTCCATGGGGATGTCGAGGCGGCGCTTGTCGGCGCCGAGGTCGCCGACCTGGCGGACGAAGAGCTGCGGGGTGAGCATGTGCGAGGTCGCGAGGAACACGTCGCGGTTGTGCGCCGCGCCGACCTCGTAGCACGCCCGGCTCTCCGAGAAGGTGGCGCCGCCGGCCATGTACACGATGATGCGCTGGCGGTTGTTCTGCACGCGGCGGCCCGCGCCCGCCCAGCTGGGCTTGGCCGCCCGCAGCGACCCCTGCCCGATCAGCGCGTCCTCGTTCGGGTCCAGCGGCGGCTTGACGTAGGGGAAGGTGGTCTGGTCCAGCGCGCCCTGGCAGAGGTGCTCGAGCATGTGCTTCACGGCCGGGTTGAAGCGCGACATGTAGTTGTCCTCCGGGATAGGGGTTTTTGTGTCGATGGGGAATAGGGGCGGGTTCTCCTTGCGGGGCTCCTTGAGGCCACGGGTCGTGCGGCCGCCGAGTAGTTCCATGTTTGCGATGACTTCGCCGTCTTGGGGCGGTAACGCCGCGTGTGCTAATAGCCGTTTGATGTCTTCGGGAATCACCCCGTCCCGGTAGAGCAGGTACATTATGATAAGCCGGAGACGGTCCGATTGCGTCACAGCATCGTCGTCCAGGAGCCGGACCACCTCGTCCAGAACATTCTTCGGCTTCCGGTGATCCTCGTCGAGACCAGTGGCCATGTTCTGTTCCATGGGTGACATATCTGCAAGCTTGTGACGTTGAAATATGTTCATACACTCTTGCGCCATAGTGAGATGTAGAGAGTAGGTCTCCTTCATCTCCTGAAACTGGGGCAGCCCGGCCATCATATCTTTAATCGCGTTTAAGCTGGTAGGGTCGCTGTTGCTGGTGAAATGAGGGTTTTGATCCAAGAACTTTTGAAAATCGCCCATCAACTTGTCGATGGTATCCTTCATGTGCGTATGCCGGTTTTCCACCCATACCTTATCCTTGTCGTTGAGTTCCATATCTTTCTCCTCGGCGTCGTGGGCTCCCTCGTTGACCGTCATATGGAAGGTTGTTTTGTCCCCGTCTTTGATTGGTAACAGGTCATGAGCCATTGCTTGGTAGGTGAACTCGTGTATCAGGGGCGCCATTAAATCCATCGCCCTGTCCGTTACTACGAGGACTCCTTGCGGTCGCGGGCTCGGGGGTGGGAAGTTTGGGTTCCATTGCGCATATTCGTCCAACTCTTCAGATATGAAACGTGCAAGGTGCGAAGATAACACGGCGGCTTCATGCAATGGGTTCTTCGGACTATAATACCGGACCTTGGGATATTCACCCAGCGCCACACAAAGACCCGTAACCTGTGATTTGTCAAGTTAGTCAGCCAGTCTGTAAGTCTGCTATAGCGTATGCAGCTTCGCATACCTTCTGGGCCAAGTCCTGCATGTGCCTTTTTATAAGCCCATTGCAGGCAGGGTGGTATAAGATGGGGAAGCTCCATGGATCTCTAAACGTGACAACGTGTGACTCGCGGGGGAAGAAGTCGATGGACAGGGTCTCGAAGCCGGCGATCATCTGTTTTGCCAGAGCCGACTGATCTATTCGCCTCCGCAACTGGGGATTCAACACGGCGGTCCAGACCAAGTAGCATTTCTGATACCTCCGTCGCTCGATGTCGGCCATGAGGCAATCTACAATATGCGGCTGGGGTGACAGGATGTATATGGCGTCCATCGTCGGGTTCGGGTCCCGCCGTTCTTCGATGCGCTCGATGTCTGCAAGATTCCCTTCAGCCAACGATCCAGGGGTAAAAACTGGGCCGGTAGCAACAACATACTCGCGATATTATGATTAAGGATGTCATCTTCTTTGACGACATTGTCAATGAGTTTCTTGGAGCCCTCGTCGATCACCAGGACCTTCCACTATTCAAGCTACCGTATCAGCACATACATACATTCCGGTGACAGCATTCGGGGTGGTAACAAAGCAGGGTCTCGGAACTCACGTCGCCAGCGGTTATGTGTTTGACGGTGTCTATGAGGACTACGCGCAAGCAAGGATGGGCTAGGTTAGCTATGTAAAACTGAAGTCCGGCCGGAATAGTGCTGTTGTGGCCGCAGAGTGGTTTGGGGAGGCTCTCTCACTGTTGCGCTGGTCTTGAATGACAGACACTCCCATCTTGGATAGTGGCCCACAGACACCGTATGGCCCTTATAAGACTTCACAATTCTTCAAGACGATTCGCGAGATGCAGAGAGGACCTAGAGAGAGGGGCGACGCGGTTCGGGGGTCGGCATGCGTGTATATGTATGTATGGATGTATGGAAGTAGTTCCGTCGGCAATTGGATGTACGGACAACGAATGGTGAGGCAGCTTGAGGTGTCTACTGTATCCAGTACCCCTGTTGGATGTACACACGTATGTACACACGTATGTACGTAGTGATGGTTGTAGCGAAACGACTATAAAGAGAGAGTGATCGGTGACTGGTGATTGGTGTATGTACTCCGTGCTTGGAGTATGTATGTAATGGGTATGGAAATCTGGCAGGCCGGCCACGAGGTAAAGGGAGGACGAAGTTGTTGTACTGTCGTAAGTTGTTGTACTGTCGTAAGTTGTTGTACTGTCGTAGTTTCAAATGGCGGAACCACGAGATCCAAGTTCTTGGAACTTGGCGGGGTTTCAGAAGCCAATGCGACGCCGAAAGCCAAAAAAGAAGAGAAGGCAAAGAAGAAGAATGCTTAAATCGATGAACCTGAACTGCACTAGTTAAATGGCTTGGCCCGACAGGTGCTATGTACATGTACGGCCAGTACGGGCGACGGGTTCCTACGCATGACAGTCGCCGACTCGCCGACTCGCCGACTCACCGACTCACCAGCTCACCAACAGGTTTATTCGATGGAACATGGAACTCACCAACCACCAACGTCACTGCATCACAGAGCAATTGACAGGGGGGGCTACATAACTTTATTTCATATGTACTACCTACATATATAATTAGTATAGTAACTGCTTATCTATAAGAAGTGAGCTAACAAAGTGAATATGAGATAGCGCTGTCGGGAATCGAACCTAATCACCAAGGCTTATTAACTCAGTCCAACGATTATACTGTGGATAGCTATACCGAAACGGCACCCTGTTGTGATAGATTTCGAGTTTCATTCTGTTTGCCCGGTCTGAATCACTTTGGCGTTGTCAGTTACACCGTGGATGATTCAGAGAATTGTGTAGGTCATTACATGGATTGCAGTTGTACATGTAAGACAATCAGGTGCTCAGTGCATCGGAGAGTATCAGATTAAGTTATGTTTCTATAACTTTTAAAGCACGATACATGTATGCTTATTATTCCACCATAGAGATGTGTAACTTTGTTCATTGAAGGCATATATACTATCCGTTCCCCAAATACTTTTCCACTTCGGAGTTACTGTACAACTGCTGTCTGAGCCTTTCATGCCGTTTCTTGTCCTCCAGCGCCATCTTCCGGATCTTCTTCGCATCGTACGTCTGCGCCTTTTCCTTCTTGGCGGGCAGGTTCTTCGGCACCTCGACCCCTATGCCCAGGGTATCGTATTTCGGCTTTACCTTCACGGGGTGCTTGATGCCCTGCTCCTGCGCGCCCAGCCCCTTTCGCGAGTCCGGATCCCACCCCTGGGACTGCAGGATGCTCAAGCCCATCCGCGAACGGTCCAGCGCCGAGGGGGGATGCGAGTGCTCCATGCACACTTGGTGCGCTATCGATGCTTCGTGCCGTCGACTACCTGGTCCCGCTGTGCCTGTAGCTTGAGAGCTTTCGTCTACTGGCAAGTGGCAGACCTGGCAGATCTGAGGCGAAGTGGCGGTAGTGTCTGAAGTTTCTGGTGAGGCAGCTTGGTTCGCTTCCTGGGGTAATACCATGCTCAAGTACAAGTCGGAGATTGACTTGGATGGCGCCACGGGTTTTTCTTCAGTAGTACTTAGATTTCCAGAGGAAGCAGGGACGAAGACTACTCGTTTGCGTTTGAGTCCTGACCCAAAGGGTCGCTTGTCTTGCAGAGGTATGTCATCATCCGGATCATGGTATTCTTCGGATGTCATTATCTCGATAGTGGCAGAAGAGTCTCAAACTCGCTATTCGGATCTGCAACCCTAGTTGTATTGTCGACGAACACCAAATACGGTATACTTGATGGGTACGTGAAATGTAGAAGGCAAAGTTCAACTTCGATGTAAGAGGCTACAAGGCGGCAGCTGAGGTGGCTATATAAAGCTGCAGGGATGTGATCTAATAAAGGTGGGTCACCTGCAGCGGGTGTTCAGCCTTGCATTTCCGATCAGTCATCCCTGCTAGTCAGACTAGTTACCCACCTGGAAGCTACAGTTTACCTCTTACCAAATTTCGTAGTACGAATCCTTGGAAGCCTGTGACAATTCAACGTATACTTGTTCATACAATTCAAATTCCTCGACGCCCTCAATGGCGATGACTTGAAAGCCGGCTCCCTACCTAGTCATAAACGCACCCAAATCCTCCTCTCCTCTCCCCTTTCTTTCTTTCTTCCTTCCAGATATCATGCCTCTCCCATTTCTATACGACGCCATCACGAATGGCCTTCCGGAATGGGTGCCCGCCTGGGCTCGGGATCCATGGACACTGTTCCAGATCGGCGCCGTCACCAGCACCCTCGTCTTCCTGAAGCTCTACAGCAACGGAGCAGCGAACACGGCAGAAAGGGACATGCACGGCCGGGTCGTCATAATCACCGGCGGCACCTCCGGCATAGGGGCCGTCACCACGCGAGCACTGGCCGAACGGGGAGCGCAGATCGTGCTGCTCACCCACCTGCCGCCGTCGAACCCGTTCCTGGCCGATTACGTGGGAGAGCTCCGCGAGTCCACGGGGAACCAATTGATCTACGCCGAGCAGGTCGACCTCTCGTCGCTGCACAGCATCCGACAGTTCGCTACGAAGTGGATCGACAACGCGCCGCCCAGACGACTGGACATGATCATCCTATGCGCCGCGACGCTTACGCCCCCGGGCAAGCCACGAATCGAGACGATTGAGGGGATCGAGGAGACGTGGATGGTCAATTACCTGGCCAACTTCCACTTGCTTGGGATTATGAGTCCGGCTCTGCGGGCCCAGCCGTTCGATCGCGACGTCCGGGTCATCATCCCGACATGCTCCTCCTACATCTCTTCTCCGCCACTCGTCGACGCGCTGGTGAAAAAGGAGTGGTCGCCGAGGAAAGCGTACGCCCGAAGTAAGCTGGCGTTGATGGTGTTCGGGCAAGCCTTCCAGAAACATCTGGATGCGTACGAGCGCCCGGATAAGCTCCCCGGGAACTCTCGCGTCATCTTCGTCGACCCGGGGTTCTCGCGGACGCCCGGGCTGCGGCGGTGGCTGACGCGGGGCACGCTTTGGGGGTTGGCCGTCTATCTGTTTACCTACGTGCTATCCTGGATGTTCCTGAAGAGCCCGGAGATGGGCGCCCAGTCCATCCTCTTTGCTGCCATGGAGCCGCAGTTGGGGAGGGGACCAGGGGGGAAGCTCATCAAAGAGTGCTTGGAGGTCGACTTTGCCAGAATCGATGTCAAGGATGAGGGGATAGCGAAGACTCTCTGGGAGGCTAGTGATAAGCTCATCGAGAAGACTGAGAAGGAGCAGGCAACCCTCAGAGCCTTGGAGAAGAAGCAACAGGAGATAAAACAGAAGGAGAAGAAGGATGCGGAAAAGGCTGAGGAGGTCGAGGCTTTGACGAACTCTGTCAAGAAGGGGAAAGAAGCTGAGAAAAAGACGTCGAGGCGGAAAGGAAAGAAGGCAGCATGATGGGATGATTATATAGAGGGTACGGCCTCGTAATTGTTTATACTCTCAGATATAGTATAGAACACCCGGAATTGGGAATGAGACTCTGAAAACGGGAGCATAGCTTGTCACCAGCGAGTTAAACCCCCCATATACTTTGCACGACATAACATGCAAGTCATTAGACTCTAGGATTCCTTGAGACAAGTCGAAGGAAATCAAGAAGCTCAGTCTCCCGCTCGAGCCTAGCTACGTGACTAGAGCAGATAGCTATAAAGTGATAGGTATTGTTGTTTCTACATAAAACCAATACGTACACGATATAGACTATATTGTCAAGTTGCAACCTATAAAGAGACTCAGGCGGCTCTCGCTGAAGCATTCTAGGGACTGAATATCGTGTGTGGTCCCTTAACTGTTGGACTTTCTCTTCTGGGATAGTGCTATACTAGACCAGGACTCACCGATTCGAGTACTCAAACGAAGTACTTGAACGGCAACGCCAATTTTCACATAACTCGTGCTTGACTTATACTCGTTTTACCATTGAATACATGCTGAAGTGAAACCATTTCAGTCGTAAGTAATCAATGAACTACCAAGCAAGGTTTTTATGATATTGAACTGATCAAGTTCTACTGAGATGAAAAATGTCGCATAGTCGGAGTCGGATAGGACATGAACGGGAACACCCACTTGCTATAATCACAGCCAATACACTTTAAGTTATTCCACATCTATTCCCTATGCAGCTTCAATGCTACATGCGAACTGTCTAAGACCCTGGAAACCCCCGGGCTTTTGCATGAGTATATGTACTCTTATCGGAACCTTTACATTCATGACCCGTCACTAGACTCGGCCTAGGATCTAAGTATCCGTATGTGCACCCATACAAAAAAAAAAAAGAGTTGCGAAGAAAGCTCATCCGCCCTCAAACTTAAACTTGTTAAAGCTTACATATTCCAATTCAATTGATAAGTAACGGTAACTATATAGTTCCAATTGCCATTGAAACTGAAAACAAAGCATGGCGCTTCGGCACTCAGCTTCCCAGATCTTCGGCTCGAAGCACCCTGCCTTATCCCCACGTGAAGATGACGACAGGGCAGATTGCTACCCGTGGAGACAGAGGGGTCGCGCAGCACATGCAGCTGAACAGCCTCGGGTGAGTCCCTTACCTAACATATACCCTCACTACCTTTACATGTATATCCTACCTATCAGGCACTTTACAGCCAAATTGGCGTTCATATATCGCGGCTGAGCAAAACATTCCTAACTCGAACACCTCTCACCATCGCAGACCCCCAATTCCCAAGCTTCAGCCGTCGCAGCCAACGAGACGCCTGCGATTATAACCCTATCGCATTTCCCAGAACCGCAGCAGCCTCTCATTCCCATGGCGGCGCAGATGTCGATACCGTTCATGGCGCCACCATTACAACCACCACAGCATTTCACCTCCTCCTCCTCCTCCTCCTCCCCGACCGCGGTCGCCGCGTGGGGACAGCAGACGGCGCGCAACACCGCGAACCTGCACCCGGTGTTCTTCACCGCGCGGTTGCGGCGGTCGCCGTTCGTGCTGGACGCCGTGGCCGTGACGAGCCCCGTCGCGCACGGGTACGTGTACCACCAGACGCAGAGGGGGTTGGCCGAGGGGGCCGTGCCGGCTATGTTATGAAGCCGAAGTACCTAAGGTATCTCCTGAGACTCGGGAATGGAGAGGGAGAGTTTCGGTATCCCATGGAGGGGGAAATGGGGGTACTGGGCACGAGCATGAGTGGCGAGAGCACATGAATGTTTGATTTGGTTGTCGTTGAGAGAAAAGCATGAGGGAGCAAGATGATGGGTGGGTGGATGGATGGGTGGATTCCCAATGAGTTCGATATACTAGAAGACCTAAACGCCGTGAAAACAATTTTGGGGCGCGAGTACTTACGGAGGTTTAGGGCTTCGGGGATACACATCCACCATACATATATACTATGACTAGATAGGTAGGTATGGCGGATGTGCAATTCCAGATGACCCGAACCTTCGTAGAAGGGCTGTTTTATATGTACATAAGTGTAATACATTGATGATGGAGCACCGGGTCGAACCCGCAATGCTTGGGTATCGACTTGAACAAATGGAAACTAACTGCCTGTCCTTGCTGGCTGTCTTTTTCCCCCTTTGCCCCTTGTGAGCTGGCTGTTGTTGCTACGAGCCCGCGTTGTAATCCCTCCCGACCTACCCAAGTTCGACTAAAAAGAAAAACACTTCAATGATACAAGATATCGCGCCATTTGCGAGTAAAAGAGACAGCACGACTCTGCTGCTGCTGCTGCTGCTACGCTTGCAAACCGCTTAGCTAGCTGGCCGCGTTCTTCGCCGCGATCACGATGGCGACGATGATCAGGATGATGACGACGATGAGCAGGGTCATCAGCTTGACGTTCTTCCACCACATCTGGCGCTTGATGCCGCGGCTGCGGACGCGGAACTCGCGCGCGCTGCCGCCGAGGCGGTCGGTCTTGTCGACGAGCAGGTCGATGCGCTCGCCGCGCTCGAGCAAACCCTCAATATTGCGAGTCATGATGCCGCGGACGTCGTCGATCTCGCGCTGGACGTTGGTGATGGCGTCGTCGCGGCCGCCGCTCGTGGTGCCGAAGTCGACCATGAGCCCGCGCAGGTCGGCGTTGAAGCTGGCGGCGCCGTAGTTGGGCATGTCGGCGAAGTCGGTGGCGGCGGCGGCGAACCCGTCCAGGAACCGCCCGCGGATCTCGAACAGGAACCCGAACGGCACGCGCCGCCCCAGCGACGACTCCGCGATCACCAGGAAGGTCAGCCCCCCGGCGGACGGGTTGCCCGGGTGCTCCGACGGCGCCTCCGAGATGTAGTGGATGTGGTGCGAGCCGTGCGTGTACGTCAGCTTCTGCGGCGCGTCATGGCTGATCTTGGGCAGGATCAGGGAGGCGAGGGACGAGGTGTTCGACGAGGCCGAGGTCGTGCACTCGGACAGGATGGTGCTGTTGTGCGCGATGCACGAGCTGTGTTCCTGGTTGTTAGTAGGCCATGCTATGCTGGTGTTTGTTCTCTTGGATGGGGGATGGTCATAGACGAACTAGAGGAGTGGCGTGGGCGCTCTCGAGGAGGATGCCATCGTGACAGAAAGGCGTCAGAAGACACCCACACAGCAGGGGGGTTTAAATTCGTCAATTGTTCGATGTCTTGATGGCGATATCTCGATGGTTCCGGATAGAGAAGCGCCTATAGGAGATAGCGTTTGTAGGGAAGTGGATGTAAAGTGGACGAGTTAACATACGTACATATGCGTAAGTACATACCTTAAGTAAGGTTACAGCGGAGCTACTCCGTACACTTCCATTAAATGCATAGGATCTCTTATCTTGTTTATCTACCCTCTCCTATCTTATCTAAGCTTATTATATGCGTACAATATTCCAAGGCGTGGATTTTCCCACACGCAGTTCCCCATTTTGCCTTTTCTGGAGATATCACCTTGTATAATAATATCTCTCACGAGTGTCAACATTAGACATGATGCAGATTTAGGCTGAACGCCCTGGATCCTCGGCTCCTCTCCCGTACATATACTATGTATATAATGAGACACCAGAACACTCGCACCGGGCTGCGGCTGCGTGGCGGGCCTCTGTGGCTACAAGGCCTAACTAATCACACCTAACAAGAGGCCCAAGAGGTCAACAAGTTACAACTAACAAAATATTGACTAACCACAACCAACAAGTCAACTAGTCCGCATCTAACAATAAGCCAGCTAGTTACAACGAACATCAAATCAACTAGTGACACCTAACAACAGGTCAATCAACTACAGCCAGCAACCAATTATCTAACAGACCATTTAACCACAGCAGTAACAGGTCAGCTAGAAGGTTAGCCACCAACAGCACCCAACTCATGCCAACATACATGTATGATCTAGATACAACAAAGGGAGACGATCACCCTTGTCATGAACACGATCTATGGGAAGGGCTAGATGCTACAATCCTGGCCGTCTTTCATTGGCTCGTCACTGATTCTGTCGCCAACAGCGTTATCTCTACTCTCTGCGTATATAAATAATGCTTAAAGATCTGTTTAGGGATGTGCTAGTTTCGTTCTCCTTATTATACCCTCCGCAGTCTCTTCGGCATCTTATCGTCCGTTCGCATACTATAATAATTTACGAGACAGGAAGCCTTCTCATCAACTCCAGTTATGTCTCTTCTCTATCAAGATGCCCATAATACTCTCGAAGGGTTGGCAGAAGATGCAAATACACACTTGGAATGGGCATCCACTCGGTTCTGGAAATACCTTTTAGAACAGGTCTTCTTTGAAGCCAGATGGATTATAGCATCCCAGCAGCCGCCGACGAAGAAAGATCGCGATCTGAGAAGGGTTGATATTGTCATCGAAACAATCCGAGCTACGAGTCATGATACAGTACTCTTTCTTAAAGCGAAGAAACCTAATGCATCTCAATCTGACATTGAAATGTTAGAATATCAAGCATATGTGGCTGCTTGTGCATATTCCGCCGCCACTGGAAAACCCCGTGTCTGGGCCATGACCAGCGTTGGCACCAAAGCCCGGTTGTGGATTTTCAACATCACCAGCAGATATTTGCTCCCATTTTTTCCAGATGATGAAGGTTCAGCGGACATCGACAAATACTTTGACACGATGTCTGACTTGCCTCGGATGACCGCACATCTAGAATTTATCAAAGACAACATTACACCTCCAATGTACCTGCTTGACATCGTTTCATCACCACCAAGGCCCGCAAATGCCATGCTACCTGGTGACTGGCACGATGATGAGGTCCGTCAGGTGGATGACTATCGTCAGGATTATTCTGTAGACGATCGTCGTCCGAGACTACCTGTGAGTTGGCGCCCCAGAGAGGCTGGCTCAGCCGCCTGCGGACCTTCAGGTCTCTTTTGTTCTGAACAACATCAACTCGCTGGCCAGTTTGAGGATACAGAAAGTCTTTACTTGCACAATGCGGCGGGAATGACACGAATTACACAGGCAAGGATAGGATATGATGAGCATGGCAAAATGGCCATCCATTTGAATGGACAATGGGTTGCAGGTCCCTCCTGGCAGAGAGCTAAAATACTCATCGGAGGCAGAGAACGTCGAGACAGCGAACGTCTAGGCAGCGAACATACAGAGGACGTATGTATAGGCGGCGGATGTTTCTTCAGAAGATATCTAGGCAGCGAATATCTAGGACATATAACCAAGGACAACTCCCACAACACGCTCTATGTGCTGGATAAACGGTTCACAATGAATTGATATACTTTCCCTTAGCTTTCTATATCTATGAATGACGAATCGGGCGTGAACCAGAAGTTTAGCATCCCATCGAGCTCGTGGCAGCTCCATCCTTCACTATCTTGATGATGAGGCCCCTCTTGCAGCATCATCCGTAAAGAGTAGACCACCTGGCGAAAATGTTCATGCGTGTCAATACGATAACATAGCCGCGATGGCCGATATACCCACTTCGTCGCATCCACGTGCACACGACACTGTCCCACAGCTCGACATGTCCCGTCGTGATATCGGAACATGATACCTCTGCAAGACTGGCTGTCTTCGTCGTAGAAGACCTCCGCTGAGGCAACATCTTTCAGAGGCGCCATTGAGAAATAGGCATGTTCGCCAACCGGGTTAGATCTTAGCCTTCCCACTGCAAAGGGTTTGGGCAATTCCATCCCACTCGACGGCCCGTGGGAAGCACCCAGAAATGAAATCTCTTGTCCTTCAATAGGCTCATTGTATATAAGAGTTATAGGGGGATACCAACCTAAACATCGATCTCTTGCAGGACCTGAGATATACGACCCGATGGTCACATCACCACTGTATTCAGTCCTCATCAAAATACTAAGTTCTCCCTGCAAGGACTTACGCACTCCAAGAGCAAGAACGCGATCATGTTTTGTGATAGGCTGGTAGATCCAAACTATGCCTCGTCGACGTCTATTTGGAAAGCGACAGTAAGTCCGCATAGCATCCGACGTACTGGAGTAATGAGGATGAATACCAAAGGGTCGAGCCGAGGAAAAGAAGAAAGTGATACCTGTAATGGTACCTGTATCAATGGCGAAAAAGCGTGGCCAAGAAGGATACGCCCTTATTATGTATAGCCTACAAAGAGAAGATTCTGGAGGATTCGGCGTGTTCCAAATTCTGGGCGCCGGTTGACCGCACGGCAGTACGAGTTGTAATAGGCCGTCCTTGGTTATAATTAGACGAATCGAGATATATAGGCTAATAGTGTGCAATGCGTACCTTGAACTGCGCCGCGCACTGGGCGAGTGCCTGTTCTTGCTCTACAATGTAAGCGAAACCGACACGAGACTTGTCTTCGGAAGGGCCATTGGATATGCGCTCTATCTGACTGATTCCATCAGAATCGATGGTAAGTCTCATCGTAGGCACGCACGGTGGGGGATCATCATGACGTATCTCGGGCTTCCCACCGCGCTTCCAGAAGAGAATATCACATAGTGGCATCGTGGACAAGGGTTCCGGGCTACCTGATGACACACGAGCAGCCAGACTGTGTGCTGAGATTGCCCGCCAAAACAGGGCATGCTCAGAATAGCCCTGTATCATACTAAGCAGTTCAGGTGGAAGATTGCATAGCTGCGATAGTTGGCAGATCTGGGCCAGTGCCTTTAGTGAATATGTGTCGGGTCGGTCACCCATGAAGTGAATAGGACGTGCTCCTCGCCAAGGGCTTCTCCATGCGGCTGCTGTCCAAAGCCGATGAAGGGAGTCTAAGGCGTCAACGCTATCAATATAATGCTGGAAGATATTGAAGCACTCGTGATGTATAGGTATAAATTGAGGTGAGTTGGCCCATTGCTTGCATTTAGGGTGACGACATAGAAGAAACCGTCAACTCTGGTCATTGTAAATTAAACACCTGGGAACAAGAACAATCGCGTTTGCCCACGATATGATGTCGAATCATCATTGCCAATAACTACACTACATCAGTAATACGATAAGAAAGTTATCGCTAAAGGTTGACTGTACGCGCTATAACCCTCTCGTGTCTAAGAATTAGGTCGGTACAGACACCGCATTGTGGGTGAGGTGAGAGATGAGACATCTTATAAATGATCGGATGTAGTTCTGGTGCGGCCAGCAGGGCGTGACATGAGCATGTAAATATAAAAAATAGACTCGCTTCTTCAATAGTAGGTTGTATCAGGAGTAGGGGTGTCTAACCTGGAAGTTAATTTATGAGGATCGTACGTAGTATTAGATAAGGTATCTATAGATTACTTAACATGCCAAGACATCGAGGTCCATGTAGTTGCAGTTCCAGGATCTACCTTATGTAATCCGTAGTACAATTTATGTTTGAGCAGCTTACCTAAGTTTAGGTAGTAGTCAGTTATGTAATCGGGTAAATCGTGGGGTTTCTGATAAGAAGAAAAAAAAGTGCCATACATGTATCGCTCCAATTTGAAGTCCATGATCGCATCTAGACCCTTCACCATATACAGCGTACGCATTCAGTCATGTTACAAGGGCATTCATGAGCCGTAACATGATTCCCAGGCCCCTCGTATTCTGCCATGCGTTCTTTTATAAGGAATCGTCCGGCTAGTTCCAGCTGCGCAGTACTGCCGCATCGCGGGCTTGCTCTTATCACACATAGCCCTTTTACAACAAGTAGCTTTTGCGGGAGAGCTCCATCTGTAAATAACACCCATCTGCTCTACTGTCGAATATAAAGTCGCTCGATGTACCTGACTGTGTCCTTTAGAAAAAGCCCAACCCATTCACACGCGGGCACTTGCGAAGCGACCCTCTCACCCCGCCGAGGGCCGCTGGAGGCAGGACTCGTCAGCCTTTCGACTATGAGGGGCAGAAACAAACGAGGAAGACCTATGATATCTTCCGGAACCTAGTAATGGGAAGACTTGATGTATTGATGAACAATACGAGATCCTTCAAAGCCAGGCAAGAAGAATACAAAGCATTCGGTGTTACTTCTCAGCTCGACTTCGAACGAGAAGTCAAGTTGTTCAAGCTGTCCATCGACAAGTCCTGCGACCTAGCTAGCGAGACCCATGCCATCGGGAAGAACGACAATCCTATATTCTGGACCCTGCGAAATGCCTTCGTCATGCGCGATGTCGTCGGGCTCGACGCCGAGCTCACATACTCCTTTCAAAACTTCCTTATGCGCTCGAGATTCCCCAAGAATATTGAGGCCACGCACAGGAAGATTGCAGATTTTCGCTTCCCGCACGAATGGTTTCCTGCCACCAGGGCGATGCAGCGCACCATCCATCTACACGTTGGCCCGACGAACTCGGGGAAGACCTACAGGGCCCTGAAGGCGCTGGGAGAAGCGAAATCTGGCATTTATGCAGGGCCTCTCCGCTTATTGGCGCACGAGGTCTATTCTGGGTTCATAGCAAAGGGCAAGAAATGTGCACTGATCACAGGAGAGGAACAGCGCGTTCCCGAGGATGAGGACAATTTTTACCGGAGCTGCACTGTTGAGATGACGCCTCTCAATTTCCCGGTGGATGTTGCCGTCATCGATGAGATTCAGATGATCGGCGACGAGGAGAGAGGGTGGGCATGGACTCAAGCAGTCCTCGGCGTGCAAGCCAAAGAAGTCCATCTCTGCGGAGAGGCGCGCGCGGTAGATATTATACAGTCCATGTGTGCCACTACCGGCGACAAGTGCGTTGTCCATCGATACGAGCGGTTGAGCCCTTTGGAAACTATGACGGAAAGCGTAGGGGGGCTCGAGAACCTCCAAAAGGGCGACGCTATAGTCTCGTTCTCGCGACTTGGCATACATACATTAAAACGGCAGATCGAGAAGGTGACGGGGCGCCAATGCGCCGTCGTTTATGGTTCGTTACCACCGGAAACTCGTGCACAGCAAGCCGCGCTTTTCAACGACCCCGATAACGACTACGACTTCCTTTGCGCCAGCGACGCCATCGGCATGGGTCTCAACCTAGAGATCAAGCGAGTCGTCTTTGAATCCACACACAAACGTGATTCGACCCAGTTTCGCCAGATGACCACCTCTGAGCTCAAGCAGATAGGTGGCAGAGCCGGTCGCTACAGAACAGCACGACAGAACATGCAGTCCAGAGAAAGGGGAGAAGGGGGAGAAGGAACGGGATCTGATGAGAAGAAGACCCTCCCTCCAGGATTAGTAACAGCTTTGGAGGACCCCGACCTCGCGAATGTTATACAAGCATTTCTAACAGAACCAGAGCAACTGCAGACCGCAGGCATACAGCCCCCACCAGCCGTGATTGAGCGATTCTGCTCTTATTTCCCTCCCAATACGCCTTTCAGCTACATCCTATCACGTTTGCGGGATATCGCCATGTTGTCTCCAAGATACCATCTCTGCCACATCAAGGAGATGTTGAGTGTTGCGGACCTAATCCAGCCATACCCCATGACAGTTTATGACCGTTGCGTCTTTTTGAACGCTCCGGTGGCCTTACGGGAGCCGAATGGCCCAAAGGTTCTACAAGCCTTTGCAAGGTGTGTTTCTCAAATGGACGGTGGCAATATCCTTGATATCCCGGAAATCCCGTTAGAGATTCTCGATATTGACAGGGAGGAATACCACCTCGGCTTGTCGGATTACTTGCATCGGCTGGAATCCCTTCATAAGACGATAACGCTCTATCTCTGGTTGAGTTACCGCTACTCTGGCGTGTTCAACAACCAAACCCTTGCTTTCCATATCAAAGAACTAGTCGAGAAGCGGATAGACGAGACTCTTAACGAAATCAACTTCACCGACACAGCGCGCCGGTCGAGAATTAAGGCCATCCGAAGTCAAGCTAGGGCAGCAAGTAGAAAGAAGAAGAGGCTCTTTGGCGACGATGCTGTGGCGGACCGTCCGCCGCACGAAGGCCCGGGCGATTGGAACGAAGAGGGCCATGGAGAGCCGCTATTCGATTTACCAGAGGGGGCAGACAGTATCTTAGATAAAGCCACCCACGGAAAAGCCCTAAGTCACAAACACAATGTATAGATACTAAAATAGAACCGGTGGAGTTCGGCTACAACTTGTATATATGCAGACGCATAACACGGATGTATCATAGGTGCATATAGGAACGGTGCAGGGTAGGTAAATCCTTGTGTACAAAGTCTAGCCTGTAGAAAATCTCAGATCCCATCATGATATCAGGTACATAGGAGCAGCCAGTGTCTAGAAATAAGAGAAAGAGACCACCCTTTCAACTCAGGCAGACATTTGCATAGCATTTAATGAAAGGCTAGCTCCTCATGGGATGCCCGATATGACAGATAGTCGAGGAAACTGCATCCTTTATTTCCAAGTCTGCATACACTAATGGCGATGTAGGTACCATGTATGGAACCTTAGAAGGCACTTAGTTAGAAGCATGTTTCATTAAACTATAAAGCATGTGCTCAGCTCAAGAGAAAGCAGGTGCTCTGTGATCATGCAACAACTTGAAATCACCTACATATGTACATCTCACCATGGGGATTTTGTGAGGCACGTCGTCAGGCCGTCTTGGTCTTAAACGAGACATAGTCCTATGAAATATGCTTTATCCGCCTGATCAAACCTGCATTAACAACTAGTCTTTTGTCCTGTTCGCATACGACCTATCTTTAACACTAACAGCTCCAGAATCTGCCTTCGCTATTCCCACTTCGAGGGCCTAGGTCTTCATCATGGATCATGACAAGCCTCAAGAAGACATCAGCCCCTCAACGGAATGGCCTCCCCAGAGGAGAACTGCCAGTCGATAGCGGCTTCACAGCATCTCCGGTATGGACGGGCCAACGAGCAGGCTGCCATCGACGTCCATAGCATCTATCACCTCCACCAACCCCGAACTTGCACACGTAGTCACCGCCCGTCGGAGTGTGAAGGAGGCCTTCTCCAGCGCGCCAGTAACTCCCAATGCCTCCTACGTGGACCCCCCACGGCCAGCCAAGGAGGGCCATGAATGGGTCTGGTTTCCGGCGGGATACTGGGCCGAGCGGGCGATTGTCGAGAGTCCTGGCCGGTCCATCAAGACCTTCAAGTGGAGAAAGCGCTCTGGCAAGAACAGCTCTGACAAAGACACGCAGGATTCGCAGGGCCAATCTCCTAAGTACCCCTCGGATCAGTGGCTACAGACGCTCGCCCCCCTCGCCAGCCCCTATCTGACGGAAGAGGCCCACGTCCGGTCCCTGCAGACACCGTCCATTCGCAGGCACGGCACGAGCAGCGAGAGCGCTTCTTCGTTCCCGTTGAATCGCCCACCCCAGCCGCCGATGCCCAGCCCGTATCTGACCGGACAGACACACGTGCAGTCGTTGCAGAGGACCTCCTTACATAACCACAGCCCCGGCAGCGAGAGCGGGACTTCCTTGCGCAAGTATACGAAACCGCTGGCAAGTTCTCCCTTGATGTTCGGGCAAGAAGACTCGGATCCTACCACGCCTGCTGTATCCGTGGCAGGCCGACCTGCGATCCCGCGCTCAATATCAGGGGTACGGGAGCAAGAAGTGAAGCCCAAGAAATCGCTCCTCTCGAGGCTCCTGCAGAACTCCAGACCGCCGGTAAGAAAAGGGGGCAACCTCCCTCCCTCCTTCTCAGTTATCCCGCGTAGCTAGCTACCTGGGTTCCGTATCTTTACCGAGTGTGCGCATGCTGATGAGCGCGTGTGGGAGCAGAAACCCAAGAAAGCGCGTAGCAGCGACGCGGACTACACGACGAACACGCTGGCGGGCGTGTGCACGCAGCTGAGCCTCAACCGCACGGCGTCGCTGCTGCGGGGCGACGGGCGACGGCCGCAGAAGTCGTGGTCGCTGCGGCTCCTGGGCAAGAGCCCGTGGTACCGCAAGGCGTCCGCGGGCTCCGAGGTCAGCGCCTCCAGCTCGCTGCGCGATGTGCTGAGGGGGCGGACGCCGGTCACCAGTCCGGTGTCGGATTTGGGCGCGTACTTTGGTAAGCCCCCTGAATCTAAGACACTCTTGGTTCTCTCTCTCTCTCTCTCGGGTCTACGCGCATTTTAGTGTTCGAATAGGAGGTTCAATGAGGGTTCTCTGACAATCGATGCAGACCCATCTAGCTCGTCGTATTCCTCGAATTTCCCAGGCGGTGTAAGTCCTCCTATTATCCTATCTATTCACCTAACTGGATTCATAGCCTGGCCGTCCGTCCACCTACCATATATACTTCCTTTAGAATTGACTGACCGACCGACTGTCTGACTGATGCCGCACACAGGAGGCAACGCGCGTGAAGACGCCTCCCCTCCGCGAGCGCGGCAACGCAGGCCGTCCACGCTCCTTCTTCTTCGACATCTCGCCGCCGACGCCGTCGACCGGCACGCTCTCATCCTCGCAAAACAAATACAGCAACACGACCACGACCACGACCAACAACAGCACCGGCAACGGCAACGGCAAAAACAGCGGGCTACCACCCCTGGACTTCGAGTGTCCCAGTCCCAGTCCCAGCCCCCCGCAGCCGAAGCACCAGCAGCAGAGGGCCAAGCGGGCGAAGCGCGAGTCGGCGTACAAGGAGTGGTGGGAGGTCCCCGTGGCGGTCCCGCGGTACACGGACATGGCGCCCGCGGCCTTCGAGTTCGACATCCCCGAGCACCTGCCCAGCAGCCCCATGTGTCCCGCCAACAAGCGGCACAAGTCGGGCGGCACGGGCGTCTGCGTGTACCACGGTCGCAGGAAGAAGAGTAGCGGCGATGGCGATGGTAGCGAGGCGGAGAGGGAGAGGAGTGATGATTATGAGGATGTGGAGGATGTGTGGACGTAGATGAAAAGGGGGTGACAGACAGACAGACAGAGAGCTGGGAGAAACTCGAACGGATAGATAGGTAGGTAGATAGCCTGTCACCAAGTCACTACATGAAACGCTCGTTTAGACCTCGCATTAGAAGATTGAACTGGCTTGATGTGATGATAATATAAAGATTTCCTAATAACGCCGTATGATGTGAGCTTGCTATATGTAGCACTCCGTGCTACAACCAATGCGGCTTGATTTTTTACATGCCTTCAAGTAGACCCAAAGACCGAACCATTGCCAATGCTCCCAAAAATTGCCCGTGTTACCAACCAGCTCCGCTGACATATGATGGTAGAAATACAAACCGATACCACACAACGCTTACCGTCTATGAGCCAGCCTTATGCCTCCTCCACGCAGCACCTTTCTCGAGCGCGGTCACACAATTGGTCCCGTCCGTTCCGTAACGTTCCAGTGATGGTGCGCCAATTCGGGCAGAATGTCTTACACGACTCTCCAAAGCCGCCGAACGACAAGCCCGCGGGCTGCCTCATCAACTGGAACGACGAATCGCAGAAATAGCAGCAGCTGCTGCTGCTTCTGCAGCTACTAAACCAACGAAAACCCCTAATCCTGCGTCTGCACCTTGTTGTCGCCCTGCACGGCCTCGGCGTACGTCGGCGGCGCGTTGTTGTGATGATGACTGCTGCTGCTTCCTCCGGCGGCGGGCGCGGACGAGGACGAGGCTTCGTTGTTGTTGTTGCTGGCGGCATTGGTCCCGTAGTTCATGCCGCCGTGGCCGCCGCGAGCAGCAGGAGAGGGCCGCCCCTGCTGGCCGGCGCGCGGCTGCTGCACGAAGACGTAGGTCACGCGCCCGCCGGCCTCGGCGTCCTGCGGCACCCGCTCGTACTCGTAGGCGCCCTCGGGGAACTTCGCGATGATGTACCAGGCGTGCAGGAGGCCGGGGATCTGCGGGTTGGGTTGTGGGTTAGGTTTCCAGGAAGAGCTGGGGGAAGACAGGAGGAGCGGGAGGAGCGGGAGGGGAGGGGAGGGGAAGGGAGAGACGTACGTAGCCCAGCACGCAGAGTAAGAGGTTGATGAGGGAGTCAGCGGAGCAGAGGCCCGTCTTGACCCAGACTGTGGTGTTGCGGTTGAGTTAGCATTGTTAGTCTATTGATGTGTATCTCGGCGCATCGAATCACAACTCGGGCGCTGCGGACCCATTGGGTGTTGAAGGTAGATCACGGGTAGAGGGGCCTCTATCGTTGCCCACTAGGCAGCCGGATAAGAGAGGATGCGGGGGACAGAGATGGACCATGACGTACCGGCGAGAGGAGGGAAGAGGATGGCTAGAAAGCCGAGAAATAGATCTGCGGAGCAGCACATGTTGGATCCTAATGGTCTTGTCCAAAGGAAAAGTCGAGGGAGTGGTGGTGGTGTCGTAGCAATGGTGATGAAAAATGTTATATAGGAAACTTGGGATAAAGAACGGTTTGAGTGGGTTGGTTGGTTGGTTGGTTGGTTGGTTGGTTGGTTGGTGGGATGATATTGGCATTGAGAGAGAGAGAGAGAGAGAAACAGAGACAGAGAGAGACTTTGATCAGTCATCAATGGTCAGGCGAGCTGAAGGCAACCTCAAGCGACCTGAGTCAATCGATCAATGGCGGAATATAGCAGGGATGGACCAGGTAATTGATAGGCTGATAGGGTGCTGGAAGTGGCTGAGCTATGTACAGGAGGCTGCGTAATGGAAGATCTTAACCACTGGTACCTGCTTCCAATGAGGTATACCTTACCTAGGTATCGTTACACGTGCTGTCGACAGAACCTTGGAACTCTATAAGAATATTCGTCTGAATACTCCGTACTGCAAATAATTAGATACAGTTTATAAGTGTCAAGTCTTATTAGTCGAATATAAGCACCACCTAACATGTGTATGCCGCTGTTTAATTTCCGAATTATAGATTACTGTTAGGTACATATAGTTGACGGCAATCTGGTTCCCAGTGAACTTAACCTACAAAGGTAAAGTACACATGCATGCACTGCCTAATAACTGGGCATGCAGGTACCTAGGCATGTATACTCTACTATTGAGGGTAATACATATGTATGTGTGATGCAGAATGAGTAAAGCGGGGTTTTTATTTTATCTATGGGGTTTCGGACTTAAGTCTCTAGTCACTCCGTACACTACATACATCCCAGTCTTGTTGTAGCCTCGCAGAAGAACTCCAAGTAAAAAAATACATGTACACTGATAGGCTACCTACAAAGCCAGTCAACCACTGCAAGCAATTGCGATCAACCAAGAAAATTGCCCAGTCTCTCGACATACTAGTCCTCACATCAGGCCCTACAATCGTATCGCCGTAGTTGGCATCTGCTATGCGAGGGTAGAGCTACGTTTCCTGTCTCGGTAGTCGCCGAGAGAGCTTGTCATCTTTCTTCCTCGAGACGGTTGCGCGCCACCTCGATAATCGAACATCGCGACACCATGGACGACGACTTCGCCGAGCTCGAGCTCCTTTCGCTCGTATCCAAGGTCACATCCGAGCTGCAGAATCATTTAAACCTCTCCGACAAGACTCTGGCCGAGTTCATCATCGCGCAACGCTTAGGATGCACCTTCAACGAATTCAAGGAGAAGCTGGCTGCTATGGGTGGTGCTAGTTGGCCTGAGAGTTTATTCGAGAGTATTGATCGCCTGGTCCGGACTATCCACCCCCAGTTCAAGGCCCAAAACGGGACGACGGTGAAAGAGGATGATCAACCAGTCCGCACACTTGAGGAGAAAGAGACGCTTTTCAAGGGGCTGAGCATCCCAGATAAGGAGGTGAATGCTGGAAAAGGCGACGCCATAGACGATACGCTAGCGCTCTTGGAAGGACTCGAGGGCAAGGCCAGAGATGCGCGGCCAGGGCGTTCATCAAGAAAACGGTCCAGGAGCCCCGACGTGGAGGACGAAACAGACTCGAGGCATCGTAGGAAGGAGAGGTACCGATCCCGCGAACGCAGAGACAAGGATTACGATGACGACTACGATATCCGACATGGCCGCAAGGAACGGAGGAGTCGACGCGACGACGAAGAATACAGATCATCACATCGCGACGGTCGCAAGGAGAGGAGACGGACATACGATGACGACGATGGCGAAAACCGCATGTTCCGCCATCCACCAGAACCTGAGATAGACGATTCACCAGTATTGTACAAAGTTTACGACGGACATGTGACCGGCATCAAAGATTTTGGCGCTTTTGTTAATTTGCATGGTGTCAGGGGCAAGGTGGACGGAATGGTGCATATATCAAATCTAATCCAAGGCCAGAGAGTCAACCATCCCTCAGACCTGCTCTCGAGAGGGCAGGATGTTAAAATCAAAGTCATCAAAATTGAGCCGAATCGGATAGGGCTGTCCATGAAGGATGTTGATCAGGAGACTGGCATGGACCTCGCGCCGCAAGCACGAATACAGTCTGGCGCAAACATGGAAAGCCTTGGCGGTGGCAGAAACGGCTCGAACGGGCGTGTTGACGACAACGCGGCTGCTCTTTCCGAGTATGCAAGTGCCCCTAGACGGCAAAAGAAGCGCATGACATCACCAGAACGCTGGGAAATTCGACAACTCATCGCTTCCGGTGTTGCCAAAGCCTCGGACTACCCCGACCTGGAGGAGGATTACAACGCCACTCTTAAGGGAGAAGGTGAGATGGAGCTCGAAGAGGAAGTTGACATCGAGGTGAGAGAGGAGGAACCCCCGTTCCTCACCGGCCAGACAAAGCAGTCACTAGAATTGTCACCAATCAGAGTGGTCAAAGCTCCTGATGGTTCACTCAATCGGGCTGCCATGTCGGGAACAACATTGGCGAAGGAGAGGAAAGAATTACGTCAGCAAGAGGTTGAGGCTGCCGAGGAACAATCAAAAGTTGACCTCTCCGCACAGTGGCAAGATCCTATGGCCAATCCAGATAGTAGGAAGTTTGCCAGTGATTTAAGAGCGGCCAAGTCGACGAACGCCAAGCCTGAAGCCGTACCAGAATGGAAACGAGCCATCGCACCCAAGGACCAATCTTTCGGCAAACGCACAACCATGTCGATCAAGCAACAGAGGGAAAGCCTCCCGGTTTTCGCCTTCAAGGACCAACTCACCAAAGCCGTCGCCGAGAATCAAATCCTAATCGTCGTCGGTGAGACTGGCTCTGGCAAGACCACGCAAGTCACGCAGTACCTGGCTGAAGCCGGCTTCACCAACAACGGCATGATAGGCTGCACCCAACCAAGACGAGTCGCGGCAATGTCTGTTGCGAAACGTGTCGCCGAGGAGGTCGGCTGCCAGCTGGGCCAGGAAGTCGGTTATACCATTCGATTCGAAGACTGCACAAGTCCCGCCACGAAGATAAAATATATGACCGACGGTATGTTGGAGCGTGAGATCCTGATGGACCCTGATGTGAAGAGATACTCAGTTATCATGTTGGATGAGGCTCACGAGCGCACTATCCAAACGGACGTTCTTTTTGCCCTGCTGAAAAAGACACTTAAACGACGCCCGGATCTGAAAGTCATCGTCACCTCCGCTACACTCGATGCTGACAAGTTTTCCGCCTACTTTAACGAATGTCCTATCTTCACTATCCCGGGCCGAACCTTCCCTGTGGAGATCTTGTACTCTAGGGAACCCGAGTCTGATTACCTAGATGCCGCGCTGGTGACGGTCATGCAAATCCACCTCACAGAGCCTGCCGGGGATATCTTACTCTTCTTGACTGGCCAAGAAGAAATCGACACTAGCTGTGAGATCCTGTATGAGCGTATGAAAGCTTTGGGGCCAAATGTGCCCGAGTTGCTCATCCTGCCAGTCTACTCGGCACTTCCTAGTGAGATGCAGAGCAGGATCTTTGATCCTGCACCACCTGGCAGCAGGAAGGTCGTCATTGCAACCAACATCGCTGAGACATCTATCACCATCGATCACATCTACTACGTTATCGACCCAGGCTTCGTAAAGCAGAACGCTTACGATCCAAAACTGGGAATGGACTCCTTAATTGTCACTCCCATCTCACAAGCTCAGGCTAACCAACGTGCTGGCCGCGCTGGACGGACCGGTCCTGGCAAGTGCTTTAGATTATATACTGAGAGTGCCTATCAGAACGAGATGCTTCCAACCACGATTCCCGAGATCCAGCGTCAGAACTTAGCGCATACAATTCTCATGTTGAAGGCTATGGGTATCAACGACCTTCTTCACTTTGACTTCATGGATCCACCACCTACCAACACCATGCTGACAGCTCTGGAAGAGCTATACGCTCTCTCGGCCTTGGTACGTATCACAAATTTCCTTATATCCCCTCTCAGTCTGTCTTAGGAGTTATCTTCCCCATGTGGGGATTTTAAAATTACAACTCCGACTTGTAACTCCGCCTTACCGCCGAACTTGCCCAAAAGAAGGAATCATGAACACTAATCTTTATACAGGATGACGAGGGCCTACTCACACGTCTTGGTCGCAAGATGGCCGACTTTCCTATGGAGCCTGCTTTAGCGAAGGTTCTGATCGGTGCGGTTGATATGGGTTGTTCTGACGAGATCCTCAGTATCGTGGCGATGTTAAACTTGCCCAACGTCTTCTACCGCCCGAAAGAAAAGCAAACACAGGCGGATCAGAAGAAGGCCAAGTTTCATGACCCTCATGGAGATCATCTGACCCTGCTCAATGTCTACAATGCCTGGAAGCACAGTAGCTACTCGGCACCATGGTGTTACGAAAACTTCATACAGGCACGATCCATGAAGCGCGCAAAGGACGTCCGTGAGCAGATCGTGAAGATCATGCAGCGATACCGACACCCCATTACGTCATGTGGTCGAGACACCCAGAAAGTCAGACAGGCACTCTGCTCTGGCTTCTTTCGGAACTCCGCCCGCAAGGATCCGCAGGAGGGCTATAAGACACTGGTTGAGGGTACACCCGTCTACCTACATCCGAGTTCAGCGTTGTTTGGCAAGCAGGCCGAGTGGGTTATCTACCACACGCTAGTGCTGACGTCGAAGGAGTATATGCATTGTACGACGAGCATCGAACCGAAGTGGCTTGTCTCAGCGGCTCCCACTTTCTTCAAGGTTGCCCCGACGGACAAGCTCAGCAAGCGCAAGAAGGCCGAGAGGATCCAGCCACTGTATAACAAGTACGCCGCAGAGGACGACTGGAGACTCAGCGCCCAGCGCAAGGTTGGAAGATCTGGTGGAGGTGGTGGTACTTGGGGTTAGAGAGGGCCCAGGACTCGAGTTGTTTGAAGCGTTGTTTCTCGCCGTGATTGCCCCTGTTCTCGTGCGTATCTACATTGGTAACAGAGGCGGAAATAGCGTTTACCAAATTATGTTTACCTGCATTCTCTCAGATATAGAGTCTTGGAACATAGCCAATCAAAATCAATAGTACTTCTCAAGATCCAGACCTTTCTCATCATTGTGTAATGAGGACAACATCCTGCAAGCCACCAGATGAAGGCAGATTGCATAACCCTTCACAAGATTGACTCACTCGAGTCACACGACCTTTTTTTCTGTTTCTACTTCTCGATTCCTTGTCCACCTACGTCAACAGTGGTAGCCGTGTAATTACTGACCAATATCAAACTTAAACACCCAAGCCTACCTACCCGAGATTCGTCCGGAGCTGAAACCGAGCGGTGAATGTTTAAACAGCTGGCCAGACACAGTTACACGAGTGAGCATAGCTCACGCGACAGACGCGGCCGCAGACGGAAAACCCCAAGAAAACCGGCTGCGGAGCCTCGAGGGGGTGGTAATTGGACACCTGCGGCGTGCGAGATGGGCACATTACGCAGTGACAAAGCAGCACGCGCTGGCGGGTTGGTTGGTTGGTTAGCTAGCTCTGCCCGGTTTCATTTAGATATATACCGATATAGATGAATAGATGAAATAGGTGGTTAGAACGAGGTCAGCCACGGACCATGTGAGGAGAGGGCGATGCTGTACCCCCCTCCCATTCATATATGTAAATATATATTTATATTTATATATAATCGTGTGTGTGTGTGTGTGTGTGAATATGTGTATGTGCCGAGGGTAAATTGGGCTTGCCTAATCCGCATGTCATCCATGCAGGCACCGCGCCCGAGATTGCGTGCGCGTTGCATCCTGCATGGGCGGCAGCCTCCACGTGTCTGTTTACTTACATGCGTGCATAGGTATGTGTGTACTTTTGCTTCATCTCAGGGAATGGGAATGAGCACTTGTTTTTCCCTCTGAGTCTTCAGCCCACATGCGTACGCACAACACATGATGTATGCATGGGGATGAATATCTCCGCCGGGCGGATGACCTCGGCATTACTACAGCGGAGTCGATAGTCTATCTAGATGTATGTATGTACGTAAGTTAGCGTGAGTAGTGTAAATAGTGTAGGCAGGCAGGCAAATGGTGACCTCGCTGTCGATCTTCACCGTCTAGCGGGATGTCTATGAGGTATGCACGTCGTTCTGCCCCAAAGGCTATTCGAGACGGTCCCGGTGAGGCGGCATAGGCCCCCGGTTAAAATAATGGGGGAGATTGCCGACGATCATCAATCACCATCACGGGTGCGCCGCGATCGACCGAATCGGGCCAACCGTGGAGAGCGGAAGCACATGAGTCGCATACTACATACATAAGTCACAACTTTTTTTTGTTGGGCATCCAACCAAGAGAGGCAGGCAGAGAGAAGGTACACGCAGCAGAATTTCTATTATAGTATGTATGTAATTTATCTCTCAGGGCAAGAAGAAGCTTAGGGCAGATCGTCGGTGCCGATGATGTCGGCACATAGGTATAAGTAAAACGCTAAGAAAAAGATCATGACATCGTTAATGTAACTGTCGCAGTCTGTGGCGCCACTGAGGCAGCAAATCCCAGGTGTATGTTTCCCGTGTCCACCAGCTGCTGATGAGCGATAGACAGTAAGTAATAGGTATTCCCATCCTACCGGCGGCAAAAACATGGTGCCAGCAGCAATTAGTTCCCAGCCCGAAAACGCCAACACAGAACCCTTTAACCGTCTGTGACTCCCTAGATGAAGTTTTGTTGTTGCAGAAATGGTATCAAATGAAGCCCGCGCGCCTAATGTATGTATGTATGTAGTAAACCACGCAATAATGCAAAAACCATGCAAATCAAGCCACCCGGGCAGCCGCCACGAGGACATCCAGGGCCGAGCTCTGCGTGCCCGCCGTCGCGTTCGTGTAGGGGCCATTCCAGGTGCCGCCGAGCTCGTTGTTCTGGTTGCGGTTGTTGGCCCAGATGGCATCGGCGTTGTTGAGGAGGAAGTTCCTGAAGGCCTCCATCGGCGCCGCCCGCTGTAGATAGCCCAGGTTCCGCATGAAGACACCCTTGAACTGGGAGCCATCGCTTCCGCAGTTGGGCTCGCAGCCCTCGAAGAGGACACCGTCCTTGGAGAGCTTGCTGATAGCGGCGGAGGCGATGGCCTTGGCCTCATCGAGGAGAGAGGCATCGCCAGTGGCTGCATTAAGTTCCACCAGGCCACCTAGGATGACGCCCTGGTTGTACGTCCACGTCTGCATGCCGTTGTTCTTGCAGTCGTCCGTCAGTCCATCGTTGATTAGATTATCCTTGTTGATGAGTCCGCTGTTCTTGAACCAGTTCCATTGGGTGTTGGCGATGTTGACGTAGTAATCCTTTTGAGCGGGTATGCGGTTGGCCAAAGACGCCGCCACGCTGAAGTAGAGCTCGTTGGCGATAGCATTAGTGTAATTAGTCACCTTGCTCCAGTAGATACCGCCGCAGGAGGAGTTCCATTTCTTCATATCCTCAAAGATCTCCACTCCGGCTTGGAGATATTGCTGATCCCCGAGACCCATGACGCCAATATCATGGCTGTGGATCATGGCCAGAGCCCACCAGCCTTCGTCATCGAGGTAGTCGTTGAGGAAGTTGTCAAAACCCCTCTTGGTGATTGCGTCTCTCTTTGATACCTTTGATACCCTGGTGTACGAGGAGGTGGGCAGGCCTGCTGTCGATAGTTTCTTTGTCGCCTGAACCGTGGTCTTCTGGGCTTGTTCGTAGGTGTTCTGGAGGATTCCCGGGATATTCAGGGTGGCCGACCCCACGGCGTCCAAGGCGGCGTAGTCGGCCAACACGGTCAGGCAGTTGGCGCTATTCCACCAGCCGGTGGTGTCCCAGAGACCAGTGTTGCCGTTGTACCACGTTTGCAGAGTCTTGAGGGCATCAACAGTCTCGGACTTGTACGTCGCCTGGTCAGCGCGGTTGGTAATATGACTAGACATTAAGAAGACGGCGCGGGCAGCGAGCCCGCCTACAAAGGATGTAGAGACCATGGTCAGGTATTATTACGGTGAACAGAGTACGAGTATGTTCAGACTGGCTCGTACGGACTTTTCCAGAAAGTCAACAGTTACGAGAGGAAAGCTTTAAGTAAATAAAGGAGGGTAGGTAGCTAAGCACTTGATCGGATGGAAGGGTCTTCTTCTCGGTCCAATAGAGGCATATTAAGGAGGGTATGGGCCATGACAATCACAATGGTTCCCTCTGAAATGCCAGTCACGGAACAAGATTAACAAGATTACAAGCATGGAAGCAAGGGGCGTCTCGAGATCGGAAGATCCGCTTACTCACAGGGCTGGTACATACAGTCAGTGACACAGCCCTGGTGACAGGTGTGACTCGAGCCGAGCCAGCAGCGGTGCTCCCTGGCCTGCCTGGGCAGGAGCTGGGCATCTGGACAGACGATCGCGGCACTTGGTGATTGGTGATGCGCTGGCTAGACGAAGGAGGAAAGGGATGAGCAGCTGGACAGTACATGCCGGGTCGAGCCTGTGGCAGAAGGCCTGGCTGGGAAATCTGATAGGGTTGTGTGATGTTTCAGAACAGGGAGCGATTCTCATGCTGGCCCCGTGTCGCATAAAGCAGGAAAGCCAAGCGGAGGTTTTTTTGCGCCATGGCGCCTCAACGCATAAGGAATTAAACATGATAATTCCCGGGCACGCGTTCCACCTGGATCTCCGCCACCCTTGGGCAGATCTTCTGAGCCATCGCCGTTTTCGAACTTTCGAATTGTCGGGGTCACAAGCTGCAGCCAACCTCACGGGTTCCAACTCTCATCTCATGCGTGTGCAAAGAAATATTCCTCTTGCCTCTCTGCCACATGGGCGCAAGCCGCGGTAACAGCAGCAACATATCTGCAGTGTTATGTAGTTTATGTATGTATGTGCGCAGTATAACTGTTACCCCGTGGAACGCTGGGCACGCTGAGAATGCTGGGGACCCTTGGCCCCTTTTCTCTTTTCTCGTTTTCCAAACGCGACAAGTTGAGCTTTTCGTTTTAGTGGGACGTTCAGGGACCGTTTCGCCAACCAAAGGATGAAACAGGTTTTCCTTAGATAAGGAGCAGATTGGATGAGATGCATCTTTACTATGCAGTAGCCAGCCCCAGCCCTAATTTTCTGGGGCCTGATGTCAGGCACCTTACCTAGCCTGCCTAGCAGGGTAGCCTCTAAAAACATATGGGCGCTTACGGTTTAGCGCTGTGCGACTATGACCACTAGTTCGGTATGCGGCTAGCCGTATTCCGTACCTGTGTACATGCATACATACGGATTACTACAAATAGGACGATGTAATGTAAGGCGCTAAATTACTGCAAGTAATTCACTATACTCCCTAGGTAAGGAGGTTGTTGGTAGTACACTTGACTATTGTCTACACTTGACTTATAAAGTTTACGATCCCTCCGGCCCTGCGGCCATGTACGAGCCTTCCATCTATGTTGTGATAGCCAACAACATGCAAGCCGTCGTCATATATCCGGTGGATATACTCCCTCTATTGCCCGTTCCGTCTGTCCTAGCGGCATCATCATCCAACAACACTACTACCTGCTCCAACTCTCTCTTCCTCTCTAGGTATGTGGACTCAGCTGATTGACTGGACAAGGGAGAGAAGAATGCGGTGTTCGCAAAGAATTTGATGTTGTTGCAGTCTGCGGATGCTCGCTAACATCATCTGAGCCACCGACTATTTTGGTGATCACCTGTTACAACCGCAAATGATCGACATGATTCTCAGCCTGCGTTCTGCCTGCGTCCTTCCGGTCCACACAAGCATGTCCAACATGTCCAGTCAGCCAGTCCTGCCAGTCCTGCCAGTCTACTGGGAATGCTGTCACACTCTATTGTCCAAGGAAACTCATAGGTAGCTTCACAACATCGTGCTCCCGTCAATGATGGCACTTTCACTTACACCAACTCCAAATCTCGGGACCCCACGATGGTTTATGCAGTAGTAGTAGAGTATTAGACGACCTGCGTAACTGCATCCGCAGCTTTTTCGCTCGTTATTTTGCCGAGAACCGAATTCCTCCTCTGATATCTATGTATACTTATTCTCGCGACTATATACTAGGTATGATAGAGCCTAGCTTTATGAGTTAAACGAAGCTTTTGTTCCTCATATTAGCCTCTTCCCCGCATGTTCCCCCACATCTCATCTCCATAGAGTGCTTAGGATGCGGAATAATAACCTGGGGAAGAAAGCCGAGATGCTCCAAATACTACTGAGTAGTATAGGAGCTCGCTCTAAGACATGCCCGAATATTGTCTATAGATTGTCAATTTAGGTAACCCAGGCTGCATTATTAAACTTGATTGCACGGTAGGTTTTCATCTCTAGGTATCACAAGTGATCGTCATTGTGAAGCTGAGGCAAGATGTTGCTCAGGTCTTTCTCCAGCTTATCTTGGATTATTTTATCCTTTTCTCCGCGCGTGTTTGCAAAAGTTATTGCAACGGAAGATGCATCACAGCTTGTTATTGAGAATGACCGGTTATACACGCGCGTTGACAAGGCGTCCGGCGCAATGGACGCGTTATCCTTAGACGGACAGAACTTACTTGGTACACCCTCCGGATCTACAGGCGTGCTCTATTTAGATTGTTACTGGTAAGTGATTACATGAATATGGGGAGGATAATACCTTGCTGAATGGGCCAAATGTAGTACACCAAATGGCTTTTGGACGCCCGGATCAACGCAACCAACCTACGAGCTATATTCCGGCGTAGACTCAAGTGGGACTAGTTATGGCGGCATCAAAATGTCTGACACCTACACAGCTACCGGGCAAACTCTTGAGCAATATTGGTTTCTCAGGGATGGTGAGACTGGCCTGCATGCATTCTCGCGTCTCGCGTACTACAACGAGTCCGCGCCATTCTTGCGCAACCTTCAAGAGTTCCGAACGCTCTTCCGGCCAAACTCCAACATATGGACGCATCTTCTGACCAACGAAATCCAGTATGCACCACTCCCTGGTGATGGAGCCAAGGCAAACGAGGTTGTAGTTCAGGGTAAGTAACTCTTACTCGTGATCACACATCTCCACGCCAATTCAATATTGTCTCTGAAGTTAAGGGACGGTCTGCGGGCCCCTTCACGTGACAGACTTATGGTGAAGAAATATACTAATCACGAAGCTCTATAGATGCTACTTGGTATATGGGAAATACTCCCGATGATCCATATGTACAACAAGAAGCAGACTATTTCACGAAATATACCTTCCAGGACACTTGGAGAAACCATGATACTCATGGAATGTTAGTTGATATGTATTGATTACTCAAGTACCCAAGCAGTCAAGCTGACATTACATAGGTACGCAGATGGTTCTCAAATATCGGATAACTCGACATTCGGTGCTGTATGTAAATTTCAAAATCATATGTTCTCTCGTTGTTATTCTCGCCAGGTAATATTCTCATTTAAAAGCCGTCCAATGAGCGGTCAGCTCATGATACGGATGGCGCTATTCAGACCCAGTTCGAAGACTTCACTAGGTCACGTTTCTAACAGCTACGGTTGCAGTGGTTGGTTATGAACACAAAAGAAACGTATTTCGGCGGTCCATTACACTCGGATCTAATAGTCGATGGAATCGTTTACAATTACATGGGTTGGTGATCATACGGCACAATTATGAATGCTTGGTAAGGCCGCTAACCCCGTCATTAGTTTCAAACCACCATGGGGATCAAACGGCAAGCCGACCATCTGTAACCCAACTGTCAAACTTACTAACGGCTTCCTAAACAGCCGAACATCACAAATGGATTTGACCGGACGTTCGGCCCTGTCAGTCTAGCCCCTTACCCACGGCGCTGCTACCTATATCAGCCTTCCACTGACAGAACTAGCAATACTTCTACTTCAACCACTTCCCAGCCGGTGCCGACCTAGCCGTCCTGCGCGAGGATGCTGCGCAATATGCCGACCCGCAATGGAATGCCGAGTTCTACGACTCCATCGCGGAACACGTGCCCAACTACGTGACCAGCAAGGAGCGCGGCACTTTCGAGCTGCAAGTGGACCTGCCCGAGAATGCAGAGAACCCAATTGCCGTGCTCGCGCAGAACGGCGTAGACTTCCAGGACAACGCGTTCGACACCAACGCATACCAGTACTGGGCCGAGATCGACGCGGACGGACACGCCACCATCCCGCGCGTGAAGGCAGACACGTACCGCCTGACGATCTACGCGGCCGGCGTGTTCGGGCAGTACGTCCAGGACGACATCGAAGTGGCCGCCAGCGGGTCAACGACGACGACGACGACGCAGGCGACGTGGGCCGAGGAGCGCGCGGGGCAGGAGATCTTCCGCATCGGCACGCCGGACAAGAGCAGCGGCGAGTACCGGCACGGGTACGCGCGCGAGGCGGCGCACCCGCTGCACCCGGAGGAGTACCGCGTGTACTGGGCGGTGTACGACTTCGTGGACGAGTTCCCGGCGGGCGTGCGGTTCCGCGTCGGCGAGGACGACCCCGCCCGCGACCTGAACTACGTCCACTGGAGCGTGTTCGGCGGCTACGCGAACGCCCTGCGCTCCGAGGAGTATTACGGAGATGGCAATGTTAATAATTGGACCGTGCTGTTCGATCTGGAGAGTGCCCAGCTGGAGAACGCGCAGCTGGCTACCTTCACGGTCCAGCTGGCTGGCGCTAAGACTGCCGCCGGTAACACCGATGTCTTCAATGCGTCGGAGCCCCATGCTAATCTTGCATACACCGTGAGCGTCAATGGCAAGGACCTTGAACCTTGGATCATCCCGTGAGTGTTTCGCGTGAAAATCTGTATTATCTGGTGAAAGTGGTTGTGGCTAACGATCGTGCGCATGTAGATGGTATCATAGTAGCTCGTGCGCGGTACGTTCTGCAGTCATCTGCTACAACGTGGCGAAAAAGTTCGTCTTCGATCTCTCCATACTCAAAGAGGGTGAGAACGAGATCGTCTTGAGCTTGCCGTTCAATGCGACGGATTACGAAAGCGCGGTCTTGCCCCCTTCCGTCTATGTACAGTACGATGCACTAAGACTGGAGTTGAGTTAATAAGAGGTAGCTAGTTCAAGGTATGTGAGTATGAGATATTGGTGCCGTATCTTTGAATATCATGACTTGTAGTTTGCCAATAGTATTAAGAGTACATAATGAGAGGCTTGTCTATAAACAAATAAAAGGTTCACTAAGAATATTTGTCATCATCATTCCTTGTTTATAAATATACACTTTTTCGATAAGATGTACCAGACATATTGTCTTAAGGAACTTATGTGTCTCCTTATAACAGAGCAAGCAAGCGAAGCCTAGCATGACAACAGACAACGACGCCCAACTGCGGTTCGAACCGGTAGAAGCCAAGCCAGAAGGATGCAATTGCATCTTAACAGGCTGACCAGGATGATCTTAAATGAGAGTATACCTGAGGGATAGAATGAGGCTGAGCTTCCTGTAGAAACAGATGCTCCACCATTCGAGAAATATAGGACCAGAACACAAAGTTTATGACGATTGAGCGTCGTTGATGGAATTGACTATAATATTTCAGACACGATTTAACCTAAAGCACTCCAGAGTTGGGGAATATCGACCCAAGGAATACATCTGAGTGTTGTAATCGGATGGAAACATACCATGAAAAATACAGAATCCTTAGACATACAAAATCCTAACCGCACCTAGATGTAGGCGCTTTGACTTCCTAGGATGTTAGACATACCTACTAGCTAGAAGGCCTAGAGACTGCTAACTATCTTAGATACGCCAAGAGGTAATCCGGACAAGCACGGTGAGGAGCCAAATTTCTCGAAATTGGTCGGCAACAGGCTTATAACCCGGTGGGACTGGATCAAGATGGACAGGCGGTCCCAGCTGTCCCTCGTAGATCAAGTGGTGTATGAACAAACCTTAGAGATAAAAACCCACCTCAGGACAGGTTCTCCTGAGAAGGTTCTCCTGAGAATACATGTCTCCCAACAATAGAGTAGGCAAGTTTGGCCTGGCATTAGTAATCATAAAAAGTATCTGAAATAATTACTATGGTAATTTCTAAAGGTTAACTAAGATGTCAGGATAGATTGTTCGCGTGTTCATTGTACTAGTTATAGAAATGTGATTGGCAGGACCTAGATGTCTTACGTAGTCTTCAAACATCACAACTCGTTGAATTTCACTTTGAAATCTCCATTCTGAACTCGACGATCCCTCCATCCCTTACAATAGACAGAGAAAGAGGTCCGTACCCTTCGAGGGCTACTTTAGTATTCGCGTCTGCATGGTATCGCACACAGTCCAAGTCACGATCTAAAACTCCGCGCCAAAGGAGTAGGTCTGACCAGTCGCCCACGAGACTTGCCCAGAGTATATTCTCTCCAGAGAAGCCACATACAACGGCAAAGGTGTGCTTCGGCTCCCTTTTCACAATAAACTTGAGGATCCCCGTGAAATGGACAGTATCGCCAACATAGAACACTATAGACTTTTCATCCCAACGACTGGTAGGTTCCGCGTACTCCAGGTGTACTATATCAGACACAGACGCGTAGTTGAAGATAAACTTCCTGAAGGGTGACGGTGGCCTTAACGGCGCCTTATCTAACATGTTGTCAAGAAGATATATGGTTTCCTCCTTAGCTAACGATTCTTTGAGATAATCTATGGTCTTTGAGAGATTCCGAGGAAACTCACGGTAATACATGTCCATACTTTTCGAATGAAGCATGATTCCTAGAGTTTCGTATTTCATTGGGTGTTCTGTATTGAAGCACTCGAGACTTAAGAGGTAGCCGTCCGGATAGCCGGTGCTTCGAAGACGCGTACGAATCCGCAATCCCTTACTAGTCACCTGCAAGTCTGGATTATAATGGTGGGACTGTATGAGTTGGATTTTACCTGCTTTCGCGAAAGACTTGGGTGATCGTGCCAGGATATAGGACCCGATCGCCCTGTCATACCCTTGCCAAGTATTGTGAGATCACTATAGTTCTTGATGATCTCTTCCTGCAACCGCAGGAATGCCTTCTCCCCACCCTCGCCGTAGAGCAAGGGCATATTGACCCCAAAGAGGCCAAGAAGGCAGTAGGCAATGTCCTCTTCGTGTTTGACCTCACGTTTTGCTGCCCAAGACATCTTTTGGCAAACAGGTAGATTTTTCAAAACTGCTTCGAGATTGTGGTAAGGTTCCTCGTTGGAAAAAATCCTGGGGTCAACACCAGTAATTTCCGAGAGTTCCTCGCGAAGCGCTATCTTGGTGTCGTAGAAGTTCCAGTCTCTATCGTAGAATTTAAGTCTTGATGGCGCTATGAATTCTTGTAGTGTCCAGCCTCGCGTAAACCAGCGGCAAGCTGACAGAGTCTCTGGCTTTGAGCTGTCGAAATCGGCGAGGTATGTAAAGCAAACCTGTGCTTTGCGATACCACGTGAACATGGAATTGATGGCCTCGGATAATTCTGTGCTACTTCTCTTGTCTATGCAACACGTATCAACCCAACAATACCACAGGCCATACTTTAACGTCGCCTGGGCAGTATTTTGGATTTTATCCCATCCCCTCATTGTCCTTCGCCGTCTGTCGTCACCACCAAAATCTTCGAAGCTGACCTCCTCGTCATCCCAGGTATGCGATAAAATGGCGTAATATGGCACATTTCGCCCATGGAATTCTTGTAGCTGTAGCGAGTGGCAGTTGATTAGCCTCATCGCGAAACGTATCTGGCAAGTACTCAATAGGTGATGCAAAGGTGAGGAGTGGTGAGGGTGGTCGAAATGGCATAGACGGGAAATGAAGGATGCTTAATGTAGCTTGATTAATATTGGAGATGCAGGCTATATAGCCTTGCGTTGATACCCAAGAGACAAACCCCAACCCTAGACTTTGGAGCACTCTTCTCTGCCAACCAGAATATCACGGTAGCGATAAGCGCAATGCAACATCAACCACGTCCTTGATTTTCATTATAAAACATATCATGTTTTTATCAAGTTAAGTAGCAACCGGCTTAGAGCTTCATCCCTACACCTTGGGAGCAGATAAGAACTTACCTATAACTGACCTTTGAAGTGAAACAAAACGAAATCATCAATAACAACAAGCTTTCTACGACTTTGCGAAAGATAAAGATTTAACTAATGTATTTCGGGTTGATGAGCTATTAACCTACGATAATCTTCATAGGTTGAGGTATTCAGCTAACAGGTATATCTTGCCATAAATAATATACATCCTTATGAAGATTGTCCAAGAGTATATGGTCTAGTAGGATGGCTGCACACATAACAGTCGACATTTATTTTCTTTGTGCTTAAGCTAACGGTGAAAGAAAATCAACCAATAGGAATAACTCCAGATACTTTTACATAGCGTAAGTGGCTTGAGATGGGCTAGATAGCAATAGGAACTCCCAGTTCGGAATAGATACCATGTTCTCATAGTAATGGATGGAACTGGCCGGGTGGGGATTAGAACTACTAATGCAAGTGATAGCCAATCTGGGGTATCATATCTAGTAGCTACCCAAGGTGCGATACATACCTAATTCAGGGTCCGGTTTACGTCAGCCGGTATTCGGGCGTTCTCCAAGAGATATATCTACATCCACCCGAGTGGGCGAGAGAAGACGCTACTTATCTCGACTCTACTATTCTCAAAAATATCGCCTAAAAAAGGCCGCCAACCGAACATGAAGATCACCGAGGTACGTCAAGCACTCAATAGGAAGAGGGCTAAAGGCAAAGGAAGAAGACCTCACAAAGCCTTAATTAACCACCCACTTACTGGCCATCTCGCAGCTCTACATCTACCCCATCAAGTCCCTCCGGCCTGTCTCCGTGCGCACCGCGCAGCTGCGCCGCGAGGGTCTGCGCCACGACCGGCGCTTCATGCTGCTGAAGGACGCGGGCGACGGGCGGGGCTATAAAAACATCCAGACGGCGTACTTCCCGGAGTGCACGCTGTTCGCGCAGGCCATCGACGGCGATGACATCGTCGTGACGTACCGGGTGCCCAACCCACCACTGACGCCGGCGACCCCCGAGCAGGCCACCGCGCTGCGCGTCCCCTTACACCCGGCCCTAGACGGCGGAGAGCAGACCGTTGATATAGACCTGTTCGGCAGCGCCACGACCGCGCTCCGCATGGGCGACCCCTACGACGCCTGGTTCTCCGCGTGCCTCGGCTACCGCGCCATCCTCGTTTATATCGGGGACGCGCGGCGCGATGTGCTGGCGCATGTGCCTAAAGAGCGTGCTGCCGCTGGCAAGTCCTGGCTGTCGTCCATCACGTCATACGTCGGCGGCGGGCGTGCCGAGGAAGATGACGGGAAAGGCGGGTTAGCGTTCAACGAGGCGGCGCCGTTCCTGGTGACTTCGAAGGCATCGCTGCGCGACGTCAGCGCACGCCTGCCCGAGGGCGAGTCCATGGACATGATTAAATTCCGGCCTAATATTGTGGTGGATGGGGACTACGATGACTCCGATGGGGAGAGCAGCAGCGGCAGCAGCAGCGCCGGAGGCGGTAGCGGTGGGGATGAGCTGTCACTCCGCGCGTGGGATGAGGACTTCTGGGGCGAGTTGTTGGTGCGCCATACGCACCGCCTCGCGCTGACGGCCAATTGCGGCCGGTGCATCTCAATCAACATCGATTATGAGACGGGGCGGCCGGCGTCGGGCGAGCAGGGGACGGTGCTGAAGAAGCTGATGAAGGACCGCCGCGTGGATGGCGGGAACAAGTGGTCGCCCATCTTCGGGCGGTACGCATTCCTGCTGCCTCCGTCGTCGCAGGGCGCGACGGACGACTACGAGCTGGTGGCTGACGTTGCCGTGGGGGACGACATCAAAGTGACGAAACGTATCAGCGAGCGAGACGTGTGGGCTTGGCCGATGTAAGTAGCTTGCGGCCGTTGCGCGGCACACGGCAACACTGCATGTGGACGCTAGGTAGGCGAAGGCTAGATGGTGCAACCGGGAGAGATCTCGGCGCCGGCCAGCGGTCTCTGCATTGTGCCTACTATCTGCAGGTTGCAGCTAACACGGCATAACATGGATGCCAACTGTCACCACGCTACGTGATTCACATGTGAGATACATAGCCGCATCCGATCGGGCCGGGCCATATTTGGATGTCCTCGGACATAATGTTTTGGTCAGACCCTATTGGGAGGAACGGGTTACGAGGCGAGGCGAGGCGAGGCGAGGTTGTACGGCGTACGTATGCCGGTATGTAGGTCGGTAGCAAGAGGGATCAGGCTAATGAGGCTAATGGCCATGCATGCATGTATGTATGTACGATGTACGGCCATATATGGCCAGGGTTTCCGCTATCAAAGGCTGGCTGCTGCAGTCCCCTCCCCTCCTCCAATGTCGACTGCCGTGTACACGCCTGTATAGCCCTCATAACTGCGTTTCTGTGACCCAATGATTGTTCTAAATGTTCCAGAAGCCGACGGGACCTTGCAGGCCGCCGCGCGTGTGAAAACGGGGGTCTCCACGTTGTACAGCGTTTACTACGTAGCCCTGCCCAACATCAGCTTCCCCGTTGGGCTGCCGCAGCAGCCTCAACTTTGACTACATGGTAACCTGACATCTCCAACGACGTACATACGTCAAACACAATTCATCGACTGCAACGTGGCATGGAGAGCGAACCTTTTTGGTTTGTGTCATCCGAGGTAAAAATAGAAAACAAGGAAAAGAATCTTTTCGTCTATTTGGGAATGATGAACATGATTGAGGTATTGATTGTACTTGCGTACCCGACTTTCTTTGCCATAGTTTCTTTGCGCCAAACCAAAAGCACAGCCTAAAAAAAGATCCAGCGAGTGAGCCAGGGGCAGCCGTGATTCGCTGCCGTGCCGTGTCGCCGTTTGAAAAACATTTTCCCTCCAGAATTAATGAGCCGTACCAGAACACCAGGTGTGGTGCGAGATCACCAGAGCCGTCGGGAATACGAGATAACCCGTCACCAACACCCCCATACCTGTAGTCCCTTGAGTTTTCCATCTGTAGAAGCGTTGTACACTATGAGGGGGGAAAGGAAGCCTGTGACGTGAAGGCGCATAATCCAGGCGGCAATGCCATTCTTGCTCGCGAGCCGAAAAACTCCTGAAACGAAAAGAATGGTTTAACAGGAAAAGTTGCATAGACGCCTCAACTCGAAATATACAGAAGGGACATCTTGTCCTCCTGCAAATACACTGTCCATTGTGGGAAATCGAGTCCAGGAAATTGTAATCATAAGTGTCGTCATTGAAAGAAACGCAAGCTGGCCAAACTGATAGCTCACTTATCAAGCCCAACCAAATCCAGTTGATAGAAGCTGCAGCGGAAAGTGATATGTCGTTTGCGGATCTGAATAGAATGCGGCCGCGATGCGTTGTGGCTCGAGTGGCTGACAAGTACCGTGGGAGAACACAAAATATATCACATTCTAGATTTGTCGTTGACAAGATGACGTCCAAGACAGCGGAACGATCTGGCTGCTGTGGCCACGACCTGCAGCATCGTGGCGTTGCGGACAGGGGGACACCACAGGTTAACGTCCCAACGGTGATATGCAGTGTATCTTGAAATGCATATTTTTGGGGTAGATAATTGTCGGCTTCTTTGTGCAGGCGATTCCTAACCTGTGGCTCCAGTTAAGAAATCGCCTACCAATTGAAAATAGAAGCTTGGCTGCCAAAGCCGAGACCGTGATTTAGTGCTAAAAACAAACCTCGTTAACTCTGTCATATTTGACGACTAGATGCTGCCATCTGAAACATGACAAATGGGTGTTTTGAACTTACCACAACCCCAGCAGCACGCCCCGACCCAATTCCCATCCGTCTTTTAGACGTTGGAAACACAGGCTCGGCACGCGTGGATTTTGCAGTATCGACACTCGAAAATCCACCAGTACGGACCACGGTGGCACAGGTTGCAGACCCATTGCACCAGCGTGTTATCCGACTTGATCATCTTGAAAGAGTGTGCGCAGTTACTTCCCACGGCCATTATGGATGATGAGATCGAAGGTATGTCCTAGAAGAGCTCCCTGACCTAAAGCTGCTGTTGCTAGTAGTGAAGATGGGTTCTTGGCGGGGGGCTCGGTGAGGTTAGTCATATGGACGGTGGGCGGTGACGGGTTGACATACTCACTATAAGGGTGAAGAAGAGGTGTAGTAGGTATTGATGAGGGTTGGGAAGTGCAGAGCTGGAGGAGGCAGCTGTGTTCAGGATGTGACGAGAAAAGAGAGTCTTTAAATAGCTCTCGAAGTGAATGACCCTGAGGTCCAACGGGTTGGTTTGGGTTGTCTTTGATTCTGTTTGCCAAATGTGGGTTGGTACGCGGGATGGAAGAGGAGGCTGTTTGTAATAAGGCTGGCGAGATTTAGATCTCTCTACACGTATTCTGTACAGACAGATGGCAAGGCGAGGTGGGACTATTTCTTTTGCAATTGAGTGAAGAATGACAGAAATATGATAAGATGGTAATATGATGTGTAACTATTCATCGAACGGCATGTGCGCACACACTTGGACTCTCACGACTGAACAAGCCATGAGGCAGTGAGGGAGGCTCGAGGCAATATGTACCGTGTCCGTCAACGCCTTGCTACCCCCCAGCGGCCTATGACGACGACAGGAGGCTTTGTTCGCGTGGGAAGGTCGATGCATACTATGGGAACAACTACGAAGCGAGGGACGGGAACAATGTGTGGACAAAACGGGTCTTCGGGTGAGGTGATTGACATAGCAGGAGTTGCAGTGGAACTCCATGTCGTCTGAGTTTTGGATGACCAGGGCATGTGGGATTCTTTTTTTTTATTTTAAATTTTTTCTAGATCGATGAGTGAAGTGACATGGGGTTTTGACTTTTTCACTTAGAACCTTCGGCGACAGGTACCCATGTACCCTTTTCCCTGCCTTACCTCCTCCGTGTCGGTACGGGATACCTGTACGTTTGTGGTATCCTTTTCTCCAGACTTCAGTACAAAGTACTTCGGTACTTCGGCTGTGTACCTGCGGCCCAAACTGGACCTGCCTTAAGTCCTTACACCACCAGGCACCTAGGCAGACGCCCGGTGTCAGACTGCCCATCTCTACATTACCTACATGTAGGTGTGTAATTCGTAATTCGCCTGCAATTGATTGATTGCAAGATAGCCAAAGTACCCGAGGCATGTACCTATATGCCTGTCTACTTATGATATGCACCCACGTACTACGTAGGGAAATAGGTCCATCCGAATGTCATCTTATTAAAGCATCGATCGAAACAGCAGCAATAACAACAACACCAAGTCTTGAAGAAAGGGCTAGAGCGCTGCCTTGATGGTGACGGGCTTGGGCATGGAGATGTGCATGACATTGACATGGGATGGCCATTGACCACGGGCAGGGAAAGGGCTTGGAACGACCGGCCTCCATCATTTATCACCCATCATCGTTGAACCGGTCTGCCATGTAGGTCAGATAGATAACTCGCCTTGGGTTCTGGGATTGGGCGAGCCGCACCGAGGAGGGTTTCCAGACACTAATACGCTGGTGGAGGGCATATGCGTCTCGCTCGTACAATAGGTATCATTCTTCACCGGTCGGCCGTCATCTACCCCTACCCTACCTTACCTTACCCTACCTTGCAGACTGATTTTACCAATTCGGAAGAAGAAGCTTTACCGGTGACCTTGGTTACCTGTTGCGTGCAGCGATGAGATCTCTCCGAGCCCAGGAAGAGTCAATCAGCAGAAAGGGTTGCATGCGCTTGAGCTGCGTCCGCGTCTCTTTTTGACGTGAAAATCTGCTGCTGAAGATTCACAGTCGAACAATAAGTGGTTCAAGAAGGTTACGCAAAGACGGGAAATATTATTAGAGTGATCCAATACAGACACAACTCTGGCGCGGTTCCCATGGACGGTGGGCCGAGCGGTTACGCAAGTATGGTTGCGGTGGTTTGGGCCGGGAATGCCCCTGATTGGCTACCCGGGGAGAGGGATTTCATCATTCACCTAGGTAGATGCTGGGGAGTCTGGTGGTTATCGAGGGCAGGCTGGGCAGCGAGGTATTATATTACCCACAAGGTTGTTTCGTACTTAGGTAGAACAAGGTCTGGGGTAGTATTCTGCGCCTTAATGTACCGTACGTAAGTATTCGTTACCGCTGGAACGCACGCAGAACGCACAGCACGCTCGCATATAACAGACTCACCTCGATGAAGCAAGTAACCATGCTGCCATGCAGCCTCGTAGGCATGCGAGGCAGATAAGTGGATATGCGACGCCCCAGAGTTGTGCTGTTGTGGTTGGCATTATGATGAACTCGAGCGTTGTGTTATTGCATATGTAGTCGAGCGGGACCCAATCGAGTTTAGGGCGACCTGCCCAGGGACTCTGGGTTAAGATGTAAGGTAACACAGACCAGTGGTAACAAGATTTCCGGTCGTGCTAGGTGATACCTCGGGTCAGCTATATAGTCTAGCTGACGCGGTTTAAATAAGCCGGTGTGAGATTCTTCATGCTGATGAATTCTGGTTTATGCGTGAGATTATGAAGGAAGAAGGGGAATGGTTTGAGAGACCCCACCATCTTTGGCTGGATGTGATCATGTGAAGACTGAACGACGTATGTAACTGGATACGGTCGACACTGTCAGCAGTCTCTTTTGGCCCAACGCAAGTCATCTACATCTACATACATATGCATAGGCACGAAGCGATGGTGTTTTGATGGATCAGATAAACCATACCTAGGTAAACCATAAATCGCAGATGTAGGACTACCTACCTAACATATCAAGAAGATGCTATGTATCGGTAGACAACGGGTATTGAAGGCTTTAAGTTTAGATAGATAGGCGGGCGCGGGGGATCGATTAAAGTTGGTCGGTACCTAATATACTACCTAGGTAAGGTAGTTGACATATTGAACCATCTATTGCTCTTCCTTGTAGGTACCGTTACAGCTTTGTAGTTGTATCCATGTACCTAGGTAGGTCAGGTCAGGCAATTTAGGTAGGTTAGGTACGACGTAGTATGTAGTGTAACGACGGCTGACGAACTGTCAATGCCATGGTAGTTGAAGCGTTTGACGGGTGCTGAATCTTATCCCCCCCTCTCTGTTCCGTAGGTTACTAATTAAATTTTTTGACCAGTCATCTTCTTGGGAAACAACTGGCGATAACGAGTGCGTCCCTGCGTCCCGCTGTTTTCTTCCTTATGCTGTTACGCAGTATATGGTTACGATCTGGATACCCTGCAACCTTCTTCGGTTCCTAAGAGAGAGCCCAATGCGGCATCGAGTATCGAGTAAAGTGAATTACGACATCTATCACACGCAACTACCTACTGTTTCGAGCCACTTGCACTCCTGCGCATCTGCACTAACTTTATCTGTTTTTCTCATTTTATCCAAGAGTGTCAAGCCCAACCCGAACAAGAGATGATGCCCTTTAACCGAGCTAGCAGGGCCCACTCGAGATACATATGTATCTCATTTTGGGTATTCTCTACGCTCTGTCTTGTTCGCGAATGACTCGATGATACTAGGTATGTAAACGAGGTGGCCCTGGGTATAGTACTACGTAGTACATGCGGTGGTCGAAAATAAGGGGAAAGGCAGAATACTTGGCAATGTGACAAGCTGAGCTTGTCTTTGTACCAGCCCACTTACTGCAAGGAATCGCCTCGTGGGTTCCCGGTGGCCTGGGGTTCGTCTTATATAAGTGGAGGTTGGAGGCTCTTATTAAAGTTGTTCCGACCCACCTAGAATTCCCTCCCTTTTTTCCTAAACTTCCCTCCCCTCCACTTAACATAAGATTAGTATGTAGATAAGATGTCAATTAGGTATACATCTACGCGCTGGAGGCATTTGACGCGTAGTTTTTGTTACTTGCGTATTGTTTATATATATATATAAGGCGTCTGATTGAGTAGCGTGGGCTTAAAGGCATTTCGTTTTATTCCGATATAGGGATTAGATGGGGTTATTACTAGCTGGAAATAGGTAGTTGTTGTAAATAGCTTCAAGATCGCGTAATAAGTGTTAGAAAAGGTTACAATTGCAATTGCAATTTTAAAGATAGGATACAAAACAACTACATACTCGGTATATTAGATTTGCACGGATCGACACTACCCGACATTAATCTCCGTACTAGTCTGGCTGGGCATCTATGTCAGCGTATGACAGCCCTGTCCTAAGTGGATAGGAGGGAAGTTTAGGAAATAGGGGAGGGAATTCTAGGTGGGCCGAGTTGTTCTATGAGAGCTAAGAAGTGTCAATTCTCTAAGGATGAATCCACTCTGTACGTTGCAGGCTGACAGATGTCGGGATAGTTTCCCGACAGCTAGGATCGAGTTCGCAAATCACTGTGGAGCCAGAACGGAGCCGCCCCCGAGGGTCCAAGTCTAGAAACCTTCTAGTCGTCTAGTTGAGACTCTCCGGAGGCGCTTCTCGAAGTTTTCTCTTTCTAGCTTGACAACCACGAATGTGGGACTGCGGTTTCAATCAAGGAACGACGAGGTCTGACCATCAGATGTTACATCTTGAAATGTCGAACCACTTTTCACTTCGGTGTGAACTGTATTGTTGTGATCTTCGTGTCCGAGATCTGATCGCTGGCCACCTTCGCGTCGGTACTGTCGTGTTGTGTTGTCTTCGTATCTATCTATCTATCTGCTTGTTCGCACCTTGGCTGACCTATAACCGGGCGGAATTGCACGAGGAAAGAAGCCGCATACATCACAGCTCCGGCATCAACAATTTATCGACTATTACAACGGACATATTACTAAATGAAAGAGACCATTGCGGAACATATACGTGTACATCAAAATTAGAACTCCGTATTTTACGTTATCTGGTTATTCGTGCGTTAGTCAGATAAACGCTGGTGTGCTGTCTACCTACCTAAGTACTTCGTACCTTAGCTACATTCATACATGATTTCGTACACGTATACATCATCTATTATTCTTTCCATCACCATGCAGACGAGCCCATCTCCTGCACCTCTTCACTTACATGGCAGGTCTATTGTGCATAGCAGCAGCACAGGTGCTCTGGTTCGTCATGCCGTCTGACACGTAGAGAAGTCCTATCTCCTCTATAACCTGAGTTCCCAGCATGTTCCCAGCATCGTCCTGCCGGTGTCTGCTGACCACGCTCCAATGCACCGTCGCCTGCGGCCAAACTGCGACCAACGGGCTTGGGCATGGGCCTCGTCCTTGACTCAAGCGTTAGGCTATTTATTGACTTAGTTGTTTCACGATTTAAGCTCCCGGAGATTTCTGAACAAATCAGAAAATCTCCGATGGTTAGATTCAACTTCCGACATGCCCACTCCACCACGCCCAGCGTCCAAATAGGAAAACATTGCGCATGCTGTTTCTCGTACATACTGACTGGCTGGGCTGTTTTATCCTTATACTAGTATGTAGCTAGTTTATCATCCCCGAGCCCGCGGACCAACTGCAAGCAGTATTGCAAGCAGTGCAAGCAGGACGGGCATCTCATGTTTTATGAAGCCTCACGAGTTTCATCATACCTGAATGCTGTCACTTATTGGATGTAATTGTCATCTCTAGACTCACCCTGCTGTTTTAAGGGCTCTTCTGCCTTGGGCCCCCGACGGCCCCGACGTATTGTCATCTTGGATAGGGAAATCGTACCATCTCTGTATACTTGTATGGAGGCGGGATTGATTACTCCAACCTTGGCCTCCTCTGGTTGGTTGCGATAGGATGCATATGGCCCAAAACGGAAGTCAGCACATCTACCCCTAATGGGGTCCCCCAACAGCCTTAATACCCAACTGCGCACCTAGCCCCAAACCCCCCCGGGGCCTCGCCGGTTACCCGCCGATGTCAAGATAAGTTGCTGATTCAGCAGCAACCACCTGGAAGGTAACTGATGATACCGTCCTGCACTACGGCCGATTGCACAAGATCCAAACACGATCTATAGCATGTTCGAAATACATACATGCTATGCCGTCTTGATGTCATCGGCTAGGTATTGTAACGTGACAAGACTCCGCGAAGAAGTGCCAGCTAACTATAATATCTCCAACTAATATCATTATAAGATACATATCCCGATCCTCAACAAATCTTTCTACTGGAGTAGACCAGGCCAGCCAGGCCCCCGTTTGCCCTAGTCGTAAACGCCTTAATGCTCTCCACTTGTTAGCAAACAAAACATGATTAGAGATTGTCGAGCAAATAGCTGTCGGCGTCGGTGGGTGTTCATCTCTACGATCTACACCTAGCAATTTAGTTCGGAGCATTGCTGACTTTGTCATCAGGCCACCTTCCGCGGCACAGTAGTCGTGGCAAGCATAGAGGAGCAGTCTTGACGAGTGTCGTGAAGACGCGAACAGATACTCTAAGAACAAAACTCTTGAGAGGGTTAATATAGATAAAGTATCTATGCAGGTAAGCCGAACGGAACCAAGACAAATGCCCTTCAGGGTTCGCCAACTACCGTTCGATTGCAAGCATGTTCCCGTCCTGCCTTGCCAAGACGTCCAGATTCACAGAGGCGTTTCAGTGGGTGTTTGTCACTCGCAAGTTGCAACACTACTTACCGCCCTTTCGCCGGACTGGCGATATCAAGGTAGCTATAGGGCCTGTCCTATTTAGGGGGGGACTATTCTAAGCACAGTAGTAATGTGCCGGTATGAGCGCACCCGTTCAAGATTTTTCTTCTCGTCCCAGGGCCCAAGGGCCACTCGCGGAAGTCTCTGCTACTACCCCCCCTTACCAAATACGGATAGTGTTTTGCGACCCTCTACGGCTCTCTCAGCCTACCGCTCCCCACACTGGATGATCAGCGTCGCACAGCGAACCCAACCGGTAGATGTGCCGAAAATGGGACAGGCTTGACAGGTTTGACAGGCGGACCTGCCTGGCCTGCCTGCACGGCACGAACGTCTGACTGATATCACTGCGGTGACCGCCGAGTTCTCATCCTCGCTTACTACCTAGGTGGGCAAGACATGCGGGCGGGTTAATCCCCGCTTCCGACGAGTTCGCGCGCTATGCTATACTATAGTTATACTATAGCAAGTATCATTATGCAGCTCGTCGTTTCTGGGTCTGGACAGATAAAAAGGAATATCATGTCCTGTCCCAATCGGCTCGTAAAAGAAAAACAATAAACAGGGTCCGGTAAAATTGAACACCACCCCCCCAATTGGCAAAAGCAGCTATGCCGAATCTGGTCGTCACGCGTGGTATCAGCGAACCGTTTTATCAGCCTTGTAACAGGTTGTTTGAGGCTTTGGGCTACGACGTTACCGACAGTCCAACCGGAACATTCAGATTCAGCCTCATTTGTAGCAAACGGCTGCCGCATGATGTCGATGGCTTACCATCGTGCGCTGTACCATCTGACAAACATCCGGCGCGAGATCTCCCCATCCGCCGCTCGGGTAGAGGGGTGGGTTGCGTGGGCGCCATGAAAATTTTATCTCCCGGTTCCTGAGATTTGCGTCTGTGAGGAATCTTGCTTGACGGTAGCAGATTGGACGGTTGGCGGGGAGCCACAATGTGAGCTGTCATATTTCCTCCCTCTTTCTGCTCTGCCTTTTGCAGAACAATCAAGCCAGTCGCCTGCTTCCCTCGTGGTACTGTAGGCAATCGATAGATAATCTCCTTGCTCGCATTACGCGGGACCATACCCTAAATCGAAGTCGCGGAGGGTAGGTAGTGCGTACATAGACTCTGATGTACTGGAGGCTTTCTTTCCCTCCTTTGCATATGTATCTTCGGACATCGAATCGAACAGAACGGCACACGCGTAGGTAGGTATGAGCGCCGATAGTTGTTGCTGCACGCCCAGTTCGCCCGTCACAGTTACGCACCCCCTCCGTCACGACATGGAAACCTAGCGACCACCTTCCTTCGCATCTCGCATCTCGCATTTCGAATTTCCGTCATAACCGAGCGGGCGGTCGTTGTAACGCCGCGGCCAAACCACATGCAAACGATCTACCAACTTCCATTTTTTTCTTTTTCCTTCTTTTGCTCATCTTTCGCTCGAGCCTCGCCGGCGTCTCTCCGACGATTATGCGTAGCTGTCCCCTTCGGGGCTTGTCCCTGAGGATATATATCAATACTTCTATCTATAGTAAACTAACTGCTAGGCAACCCTTGTCATCTTTGACAATGCAAGGGACAGCCAGCCAGCCGGCAATAAAAGACAGGTAAGGGTTGCAACGGAAACGCCTCTTCCCCATGTCCCCATGTCCCCGTGTCCCCATGCCCCCCTCTTTACCGTGCCTCGCGGTCGGGAGGAAAAAAGAAGGAGAAACAGACCAGATGCAATGTGGGAAAGAGATATCGTGGAGATTGCCCCGTGGTAAGCGAGCGATGTGTCAATTATCAAATATCAGAAAAAAGGGGGGGGCAACCAACCCGCCGCAACGCCCAACACAACGTAACGCAACGCAGCATTGGACACCCACGGGACACACTGCCACATCGACGATCTACATAGTATGTATCGGGCGGCCACGGTTTCTGTAGTAGACAAATCTAGGTGAGATTTATTAGCTATCACCTTGACATGACACAGAAACCCACGCCCACGTGGGATTTGCTACGCTAGCTAACCTAGTCTATCGATGTGTTGCGTGTATATGTATGTATATATGTATACTGTAAGAATACAATTACATTAGACAAGTCCTGTGATCAATCCCGCTGTCTAGGCTTCGTCATATTGATGATAACCCATCTGCTTTATCGGTCTTTGTTGCGGTATCTGTATCTATCGTGTATGCCTTATTCCTTTCATTATTATTACACCATTCTTCACCGTTTACGCCCCCCTCATGGGATAATTACCGGTTCCGTCCCGCGCGTGAACCCGTCATCTCATCTAACGCCATCATTGCGGTTGGTGGTGCTGATGGCTATCAACGCCTGCTTTGGAATCTTCTGACCCAGAAGCGATCGTCGCTGGAGGAGCATCATCACTTCCCCCAGTCGGAGGCAGGACTGCCGTCGTGGCATTTACAATAGGGGGAGGAAGAGGTTGCTCATCGATAGCACTTGTGCTCGTGGTGCGGGCAAGAGAAGCAGCAGTAGCAGCGTCGCCGCCGGCATCGGCGGCCTTCGTCGTACCTGATCTCGCAGACCCTACGGCTTTCATCTCGAGGCCGTCTGACTCATTGTTGGCGGTATCTTCCTTCTCGAGGATATCCCCCTCGGAGTTTTGGCGTTCCTTCTCCTGGAACGAGAAGGCGTCCGAGAGGTTTACCGCCAGGAATGTTTTTGGTAATTTAACCCTATTGGTGGCCACAAGTGAGTAGCTGGACCAAGATAAAAATTATGTGTACATATATGTGTGCGTATTGCTCCCTTCGTATGAATGATGTCCTCCTTTCGTCATGATCGTGGTGTAAATCCAGGTAGATACTTACTGGTGGAATTTGTCCCGCAGGGTCTCAATAACCCTCTTCCAGTCTCCGTGTGGCGTCAGGCTCCTACGCGGGGCGCAGCCTATGCAATGTTTACTGTCCAATTGAATGTCAAGGGGGTCGAAGATGTGGCAACCAGGGCTGATTGTGATGCGAATACTGTAGTTGAAAGCAGGCTGGTCAGGGGACGGTGCATCCACTGCGGCCTTGTTTTCCGACTCGTACAATTCGAAACAGATTTGTGAAAGGTAGTCAAGTTCAGGGATCGTTCTACGATTAATCTTGGTCTCGATGCCGCCCTCGAGGATGCAGTTTAGCAACGTATAGATGTGCGATTCTTTTGTGAAATAGAAGAATGACTTAGCATCATCCGAGGCCTGTACTTCTTCTAGATCTTGGACAATCTCCTTCAGCAAAGGAAGAGATGTCAGGAGTCCGATCTCGAGCTATAGTATCACGTTATCAACCATGTGTCTCCGGACTAGTAGTCTTGAACTTACCTTCTCACTGTCTGAAATGCCATATTCTTGTGGACAAATGAAGTCGAACAGCACCTTGGCCAACTGGTACAGTTCTCGGAGAGGTTCAAAGCACTCGTCCGTCTTCGCTTTTGTTCGATTGTTGCCTTTAGGTAAATGAAAGTATTCGGCTGGCCTGTCGGTCTCGTGGGGATGCTTCATCCACGATCTCCTCCGGAACATGTGTTTAACAGCCTTCTGGGCCTCAGGTTTCTCGGCCTTTTCCGACCTTTCCGACCGTTCCGACTTCTCGGGTTTATCGCCGGTCGGCGAACTCAGGACTTGGCTCTTGTCAGACTTCTCGTCGGTCGTTCTGCTGGTCTCTTCGGATTCTTTAGGTGTTGTTTTGCCTTCGCGGTTGATAGTGATACCGAATTCCTCCTCTAACATCTGTTTCGGTGGAGTGAACACCCACTCAAGAAATTGGCGATTGTGGAGGGCGTCAAACTTCATTGTGTCATACAGCTCTGAAATCTTGCTAGGATCCACCTTCTCGTTGTCACAGAATTCCGCAAAGAGTTTCTCCCATCGTTCGCGGAATAATTCTGCATCCTCGCCACAACACCAACGTGCCTGGATGCTGTTAATAGCATTTGCTTGAGAGAGCGATGAAGCAATGGACGTGCTCGAAGTTTCGGCGGGATGCTTTTCCTGGTTAGGAGTATTATTGATCGCAGTCAATGAGTTTACAGCGCCGCTGTACAGTTTGCTATAGTTGTGCTGCATCACACGACGGTGAAAATTCATCAACTGAACGACTCGTGCTTGTACCTCTGCAGGTTCTGGCATGCCCTCGGGCCAGGCAAATTGCGGAGGGCGCTCGTTTCCCTTTCGCAACAGTCCCTTCAGCTTCTTCTTGACCTTGTCCATCTCGTCCTTTGCCGCATTGGAATCATCAAGAAGGTCTTTCCTTATCGTGATGAAATCCTCAGGAATGTCTTTCTTATCGAGGAACGATGCTGCCCAAATCTGTGCGCTAGTTGTGACCCGCCGCTCGGAACTGCTGAAGACGTGAACTTCATCTAATATATCCCGATTCAATAGAAGATAATCATTACGCATGTTTTGTCCCAATTCTTGAGCCTGATACCGGGCGGAGTGCGTTGGCTCTCCTCCCCACTTGACTATGAGCTGGAGCTTGTCGAGGACAAAGCTATTATCGGCAGCGGTAAACTTCGACATCGTCACTCCTGACATGGAGTCTTGACGTCGCGGGGCTCCTCCGTCTCGATTCTCGGTTTCCGATGCCTCTGCTTCATTCGCATCAAGCCCAGCGTCTTTACCTTTAGTATCCAGGGGCATCCCCAAGGAAGGACGAACTGGTATGTCGTTGTCTTGCTTCTTCTCTTTGAGGAGAGAAACATAAGAAACCTCGGACTCCATCTTTACACCCTCGCTGACTTTTGGGGTTGATTCAGGTGTAGAGTCTGCCGTTTTCTTCTTACGAAACATCGGCTTGATCTGGACTTTCGTTCCAGCCCATCCTCCCTTCTTCACTAGGACATTGCGAAGAGACTTAAGCTTATTTCGGTCTTCTTCGCCGGCTTTCAAAGCCAAGTCAACAGCCTCAAGAACACTCGCCAGGGCTGGATCGCCAATAAGAAGAACTTCTTCCTGATGACCCTTCAGGAGGTCAATGAATGGCTGGGTATGAAACGTGAATTTGTACTTCTGTTTCGGGGTACGATCGGCATGGCGGACGACAGATACCATGCCTTTAAGCTTCCAGGAATGCTTAGGTGGAGGAGGGGGAGCCGGTGACTCTTTAGGGAGGTCAGATGGGTCCTCTGTTGCCCCCAAAGGAGTGGCCGGATGAGTAGACGGGGCTGTGGTTGGCACGCTGCTTACAGCAGAGGCACCGGCAAGGTTAGCAATCGGGCTAATGATACCATTTTGCAACCTTGTTGCGATACCCGTCATACTCGAATCAGACTTGGGTGGCGATGTGCTTTCTGTGCTATGTTCATCCTTATTCAACTCTTTGCTTTCATCAGGCTGATCTGTGCTCAGAGATCCTGTAGGTTTTGGTTGAGCTGGATGTTGTGTCACGTCTTGCAGCTCTTTCTCCTTGCTGGCCTCCTTGCTAGCCAAGAGAGCTTTCGCCAGTGGGTCGCCTATGTCGGAGATAGTTGGAGATGGTATAGGGGGTGTCGGTCCTCCGCGACGGATCTTTTCCTTTATGAACATATCCTTCAGGATGCTAGCGCAGTGGTCGTAGTATGCCTCGTTGTCTTTGACAAAACTCCAGCCGTTGACGTCTATAACATAGCTCTTGCCTCCGGCTCGAAGAAGGTCAAAGCCACAGACACGTTGGCCGAATGTGTTTGCTATTTTGCTTGCAATTTCCTTCTCCTCTGGGCCGAGTGCTGTAGCATAGCGAATTTCTTTTCCGTGGGTGTTCCGCCTAACGATACCGTCTACAACAGGAGATTTCCTCGTTTCGGCATGACAGTATTGTGGTCCGACTGTGTAAGCCTTCACGTCTTCAGCATTGTCCACTTGCATGAACTTCTCATACACAAAACTGCCTTTATCATCAAGAATGGCACGAGGGACGGTGAGAGTTTCTACAAACTCTGAGCTCTTGTTACCAATCTTCCTGAAGAGCTTTCGAGCACCGCCACCGGAGGATCGTGGGAAATAAATAATAATGTTATGGTCTTCGCCACTTGTCGGTTTCTCGACGAACGGTTTCTTCAAGAGAGCACCATCTACGCTAAGTATGTCTCCGTCGTCCAGCAATTCGACCTTGTGAGGACTGCGGTAGTTCTCTGGATCGGTGGGCTGAAGCGCGATGCCGGTAACATCTTTTATATGTTTCGCAACCTCGGGGGTTAAGAGACTTGGCCCACCGTCGCGATTTACCTCTATACGCTTTGGCGTTGGCACATTGATCCTGTCGAGGATTCGAAGACATAGTCGTCTATCCCACAGGACCTTTTGCATCGGTAAGTCATTGACACAGAACGGTTTTCGCGCCTTGACGTAAGCAATCGCCTTTTCTAAAGGAAACCCATCTGAGTAGAAGGAGATTAAGTAATCACACATTGGCCAGTCCTCGACCTCTGCGTGGCCGTTAGCATTCCATAACAGATTTGATGTACAATGGACTTGCCTTCGTCTAAGATTGTCTTGTCCCCAAATACCACGACATCGAACTCGCGGTTTGCAATTATTCTGTTGAGAATATTTCTGCTCGGCTTACTTCTAGCCTTGGAGTCTAACGCACAGACACCGATGACACCCCACGGTGCTGGCTTGGCCTCTTCCTTCTCTCTAGACTGAGCAGCCCGGTCACTACTAGGGCTATGGCTACTAGCCGCAGTACTCCCACTGAACCTGCGCTTAGCCCTACTTCGAGATCTAGTCGGGGGTTGTGGACGCGAGCTGGGGTTGGATGTCGGTGCCGGATTCCGCTTGACAACATCCATGGGGTTGGGATGGTGCGCGTCTTTCGGAGTCAGCTGAGGGCCAGAACCAGTAGAGCTTTGAGTATTTGAGTTAGATGACGTTGTAACCGTCACATTCGAGAGCCCTGCTTCAGACTGGCCTGGAGACGGACCCAAACCTTTCCCGGAAGCCATCACGGCAGAGACCGAGCGCTGGGCACCACTGCTTTCGGAGCCGTTCGTAGACGGAGCAGAGCTCGCAATACCGCGAGTGGAGGCCACAGAGTAGCCAGAGGATATGGAGATGCGCTTTCCAGGATCGTTCTCCGAGAACGATGATCGAGGAATGACGGCAGAGTCTGGGAAAGAATGGCCGGGTGTAAGCTTCGGCGTGGTGTCAGTATCTTCGACAGCGACTTCGTCAACAGCAGGATGATGCTGAAGGCCTTCGCGGCCCCCTTCCGAATTGGACGACTCGCGACGGCCGAATGGAAGTGACAAGCGATGGATGGGCTTCAATGGCAGCGCAGACGCAGGCATTGACAGACTCGCAGGCTCGATCGAAACATCAGTAGTGCCAACGGGTTCAGCATGCCGACTTTTCCCACTTGCTATAGAACTGGCAATGCTGCTAGCTACAGATGACGAAGAGCGCGTGCGGGTTTGCGACGCAGAGACAGAAGCAGAGGCAGAGGCAGAGGCAGAGGCAGAGGCAGAGGCGGATGTAGACCACGGAGCAGAAAGTCTTTTGCTGGAAGTGCGGCGAGTCGAGTTAGTCTCCATCTTGGGATGGGTCTAACTGTCGTACAGTGTGATCCGAAAGCTGTATTTGTTCCGACTAGTGTAGCCCACTGAGCACTCTACCTGTATGTGTGTATGTATGTATGTGTAGGTACTTATCCCGCTAATACGGTATGTACTTTCGCCTTGTGCCTAAGGAGGCGAGGCGAGCGGGAAAAGGTTCGGGCAGTGGCAATTATTGGCCTGGTGGAGCATTCAACACCAGAATACCAAATACTAGTTTTGGTGATTGTATGATCGATCACCAACTGCTTATACGCACAAAAGGACCGGATCTCGCATTAAGCTTCAGGCCTAGGTAGATGGCAGAGACGCTAACTTCAGAGTGAAACTCATGAGTTATAGAAGTGGGCCGAAGATACGCGTCTAGGATCTGCGAGCGTCAAGAATGCACCGTGAGATTGATGAGGTTGAGGTTGCTGTAAGATATGAAGTGGATAGTCGCATCTGTGGACCATGAGCTGCGTTGGTGGTATGTATACGGGATAACGACTGTAATATTGACGTGCTGTGGCGAGCAAACAGGGCAAAGCAGAGAGATACCTTAGGTAATGTGTATGTACCTAGCCTGGTATGCCGCATGTGGGAGATGTCATGAAAGAAAGTTCTACGGGTCTCAACGTCTTGTTCTCCTTCTCTTTATTTGTTCTTTATTTCTAATTTATTAATTTGTTTTCCTTTTTGACCTCCCACAGATATGGATGTTGACAATTGGCACATTTATTATTACTGTAATAATTGCAACCTGAGCACATGTCATGACGTTCAAATCGGACTGCGTGCCAGAGGTCAGGGGTAACACACCAACGAATAGGCGTTGTAGCATTCAGAGGGTCCAAATCCTACTGGCTGAGATGGCAGTGGGCGTACAAGTCAGGCGGTGAAAATTGTCGAACAGTACCTACTCCGTACGGACTGTATGTACAGCCGTTGTGGGGTAGCACGGCTCCTTGATAACGATAAGGAATCTGTTTAGCTCAATTGATACCTACCTAGGTATACTCCGTATTGTAAACTGTACTCGGTACTGGGATGTACAGTTCGTATTGGGAAGAGAAGTCTAAGACGAAGCAGATGTAATTGTAATGAACTACTATTGAAACACCAACTCTCAAACTCTATTATACTTAATTATCAGCCCTACTCCAGATGCTTCAAGGCATGTTCTGTGTGAAAATGTACGGGAATATAAGTTAGACTTTTGCCCGCCTAGGTACCCGCCCTGCCCGCTTTTTGAAGCTGAGGTAATATGTAGCGGGTCCCGGCGTACATGTACAGTATACAATCGGTCAAAAAGCTTAAACATCTCCGTCCTGGAAGATTTTAATAAAAAATTCTAGATTTTCTAAAGCAACAAGCAACCTACGCCGCTATCCTACCTTACTAAGTAATATATGTGCATGCGCTGCCATCTCGACGTCCGACACGGCTCTGGCAGCCGGACGGTATTGTAAGGTTGGAAGTTCGACGTGTAGGTATACCACGAACCAGATCGCCACAATGCCGCATTCAGAGCAAGAAGGCCCTCTGGTCAAGCGCCAGAAGCTCGACTCCATCGCGAAGTCAAGACCGCCGGCGCCGCGACAGTCCAGGATATTCGCTCCGTATCGGGTATGTCTGTCTATGGGCGCTGAATTGTTGCGCCAGTTGCGCCATTGACCAGCTCTAACATCATTGTCTTAGACTGTCGGCCTCGTCTCTCCTACCAATGTGCCCTTCACCTCGATCCCCCTAGGGAACACTACCTTCCAGGTGACCACCTCTGCTGGGCGATCGCTGCAAACGTACGACCTCAAGCGCGGTCTAAATCTCGTATTCATGACCCGACCGCAAACTCCCTGCGAGATAACGGCAACATGCGCTTGGAAACAGAAAGTATTCGCCGCCTGGGGCGATGTTCGCAAGGATCACTCTCAAGGAGTCTGGGTTTTCCAGAGAGGAAAGAAGGTCGGCGAACTGGAACTCCCACTCGATCTCCAGCAGCCCATAAGACAGATTGTCGTCTTTGGCCCTTGGATTCTCGCGTGTTCTTTGACGAGGATAGAGGTATGGAAGACATCGACCTTGGAGCATTACACGACTCTCTTCACTATGGCCTCGAGGAAGGGCGACAACGAGCTCACGGGGGGCATCTGCACCATGCCTACGTACTTGAATAAGATATTCGCTGGTCGTCGCGATGGGTGGGTCGAGATTTGGAACGTATCCACTGGTAAACTGATCTATACTATCCTACCGCCGTCCTCGAAGTCCGGCGCTGTCACTTGCATGCAGCCCTCGCCCGCGCTCTCACTCATGGCAATCTCGTACGCAGAAGGCCCATTAGTCATCCATAACGTTCTCACCGACGAACCCGTACTGCAAGTCAACGCGGGCTCTGAAGATGCGCCCGTGACGAGTATCTCATTCCGTACAGATGGCATTGGCGCGGGTCATGATGGTCGCAAAGACGGCGTCATGGCGACGGCAACTGAATCAAGCGGCGATATCACGTTCTGGGACCTCAACGAAGGAGGCAGGATTATGGGTGTTCTCAGAAGTGCTCACAACCCTCCAACACACGAGGGTCCTTCAGTCCGTGGTGGGGTAAGCAAGGTTGAATTTCTTGCCGGCCAACCGGTTATAGTTACCAGCGGGAGGGACAATTCTTTGAAAACGTGGATATTCGACGAGACCCCCTTTTCACCCATACCACGAACCTTGCACACACGGAGCGGGCACGCAGCCCCAGTTACGTGCTTGCAATTCTTACCGTCGGATTTCGAGGGTGCCGAAGCTGGTAACAAGTGGCTTCTTAGCGGTGGTAAAGACCGGAGTCTCTGGGGATGGAGTCTTCGCCGCGACGGTCAAAGTACAGAGTTAAGTCAGGGCAATATTCGCAAGAAGGCCAAGAAATTCGGTATTTTGGCAGGCGATGCTCTGGCCCGCGGGCCAACCACTACGCTCGAAGACTTGAAGGCCCCGGAGATAACATGCATAGCATGTTCCCTGAACCGAGATGGTGGGATGGGCGCGTTGCCTGGCAAGCAAGCGTTATGGCAGAAAACGCAAAATCAGAAGAAGTCAAATGATGCTGAGATCAGCGGTATGACTGGCTGGGAAAGTGTTGTTACAGCGCACAAGGACGACTCCTTCGCGCGTACCTGGTTTTGGGGCCGTAAGAGAGCAGGAAGATGGGCTTTCCAGACTGGTGACGGCGCGAATGTATCAACTGTCGCCATGAGCCAGTGTGGAACATTTGCTATCGTTGGTTCGATTGGCGGCTCGATTGACATGTTCAATCTTCAGTCAGGGTTGCATCGGCAGCGGTTTCCCTCAAAGCTTACTCCAGCGCAAGCGAGGCAGCTCAAGATGCAACAGTTAAGACAGGCTGACACCGTCGTGCAGCTTCAAGCTCGCTCTTCTGCTGGTTTCGCGCCCGGTGTAGGCAAGCATACCAAGGCCATCACCGGGATCGTCGTTGACTCCATGAATAAATGCGTAATCAGCTGTTCCTTGGATGGCAAGGTGAAATTCTGGGAATTCCTGACAGGCAAACTACTCCACGAGATCAGTTGGGCTCCTATGACGACGATTACTGGCTGCCGCTACCACGCTGCGAATGACCTTATAGCTTTCTCCTGCGATGACAATTCTATCCGGGTGGTAGACATAGAAACGAAACAGACGATACGTGAGTTTTGGGGTTGTCAGGGCAAGATCAATGACTTTGCCTTCTCTACCGACGGTCGCTGGATAGTAGCGGCGTCGCAGGATGCTATCATCCGGGTCTGGGATCTGCCGACGAGCCATCTAATAGATGCTATTCGATTGGAAAAGCCTTGCACTGCTTTGGCCTTCTCGGCGACAGGCGAATATCTGGCTGCAGCCTCTGAGGGAGAGTTGGGCGTCAGCATTTGGAACAACAGAACACTCTTCACGCATGTGCCAACCCGACAAATATCCGAGAGTACAATTGAACACGTATCAGGACCGACAGCATCGGGAGAGGGCGGTCAGGGTGTCCTTGAAGCAGCTTTCGAAGAGGACGTTATCAACCAGGAAGATGATGATGTTACTGCTCCTAGCCTGGATCAGATCAGTGCCGACATGATGACTCTGAGCTTGGTTCCGCGGAGCAGGTGGCAGACGCTACTACATCTCGACTTGATCAAGCAGAGAAACAAACCAAAAGAGGCACCAAAGGCTCCAGAGAAGGCACCGTTCTTCTTACCATCGACAACGGGCGATCCAGCCTCGTCTAACGTTGTAGTCAAAACCAAAACCGAGGAAAGTCAGGCACGGTCGAGAATTACAAGATCTGATCGCAGTCGCATGGAACAGGCGTTCACTAGCAAATTACAAGCAGGCGCTATTAGCGGCAACTGTAAGAACCCAAATCCGTCAAGGCACGCGCGCATTTTACAGCTAACCTCAGCGCTCGCTTACTTTAGATAATCAGTTCATGGACCACCTCAAAACCTTATCACCGGCTGCAGCAGATTTAGAATTACGATCTCTGGTACTTGGAGAGGACGATGATTCAAACGAGCTACTCCATTTTATCCGCGCTTTGACCAGTCGTCTGGTGGCGCGTCGGGATTACGAGCTCACTCAGGCTTGGATGACTGTCTTCCTTCGTCTACATTTTGACGAGATCTTAGAGAGCGATACCCTGATGAAGGCATTAGAAGAGTGGAAAAGGCACCAGGCTGATGAGTGTGGTAGATTAGATAATCTGGTGGGATACTGCAGCGGCGTAGTGAACTTTCTACGGAGCCCACGGACATGATCAGACACCTGGTAAACCAAATTCGCAGACTATCTACCATCCATAAGCTTAATAGCTTTAGTGGTTGGACTCTTCCAAGAGGCGGAAGTGGCACACCATATATCTCCACGTACAACTTAAATACCTACCTGTTACTGATATATTCGACTTTGAGCGCAGGCCTTATGACTGTGACCATTCATGACAGCAATTTAGTCTCGTACCTAATATCTAGTTAACTATCGCGGTCTGTATTCAAAACTTTGATGCAAAAGGAGAAGAAGAAAATAAGTCACTTCTGCATTGTTTCTCCGTCGAATTCACACTAGATACCTCCTTCAAACGGCTCTATGGATTCTTCTTGTTTTCGAAAGAGTTAGCCATCACAATAAACTAAGGGCTGGGGTAGTACTGCTGTAATATTGTGGTCCTTGGCATCTTAACAACCCATAACCACAAATAACCCAGAAGAACAATAGTTATGTACTCCGTAGCTACGTGGCTATATAGAAAGAGTTACGTTCGAGTCCTACCAGCGCTACCGATATTCACAATATTAGCACCTTCCTAACTACCTAGATAATGAGAGGCAGGTAAGCCGAGTCACGACCGTCAAACTTACTATTATCTATATATTGCCCTTGCCCTTTTTCTGCTCCTTCCATTTTGTTTTTATGTTATTCTCAACAGTGCCCGATCCCCCTACCCCTTTTTATCAAGGACGCCTATTAGCAACTCCATCACATTCGTCTATCAATATATCCGATTGAGCAAGCCAATCCCTTACCCATACTTTGCCGAAAATCTTCTAAAGAGACGTCGCTGTTCGTATATCGCACGCTGTTCCATCTGATGGTACAGGCTATCAAAAGTTGCTATCGACCGACGTCTCCCCTAAACCACTTTCTGGAACGAAAAGCTGCATTATTCAGTATTGCATAGATGAACGCTACGCACGGTGGCTCTCAGGGCCAAGACGACCGTTCAAATCCAACGCTATCAAGTCCCATCATGGGTGGGTGGCTTTCAACTTCATACGCGCCGTCTGTAAGGCCCAACCAGTCCTCCCCGTGGCGCGTAGCCACGCCAACGGACTCGAACCAAGGATCGAGGTCTACCACGCAGAACACGAGCAAACGCACAAAGCGGAAACTTAGCCCTTGGCAGACTACCGCTGTCGGCGCAACCGGTCAACCCCCTACTAAACGCGCTAAGCGCAGTCGTGGTTCGTCCTTTTCATCATCGGGCTCGCCACGTTATAGCGAATATTCTCAACGGCCAAATGTCGAGCCAGAGGTGAGCGAAAGGTGGGATCTGGTACTGCCTGCCTCCACAAAATGAATACCTAGCGAGCAAGAAAACTAACATTGATCAGCCCCTTATCGAGAGCTTTGGACCCCCGGTTTCCGATTTAGTTGAAAATCTCGATAATGAATATGGCGGACCGGCCATAATGAGCAGTTTCGCGAATAATACCCCATCGTCGCACTACCCCCCGACGGAGCACCAGGATGAAGGCTACCAAAGTAAATCCGTCAACTACGACAGCACGGGCGTGATCCCGACCACGGAGATCAGGATCAAAACCGACAGCGAAGGGAGGGGGAGTAGAGATCGCCCTGTAATAATCGAGAACGAGGGTGAGAGGCCCAGGACGCAGGGAGAAAAGGGGCCCTATCCTCGTAAGTATCAAACACCACCGTCGCCGCGGGAAGTCATCAACGACGCCAGGCACAGGCCAGAAATGTGGGTGCCGAGGGACGATAGGCTGAGGATAGACCGGTTAAAGATCCTCATAGAGTACGCCCATGACACGATGGAATCACACGGCCGTACGGTGATCGCGGTCGCCGGGAACATCTGCATGAATCAGCCCACCGACGCGTCAGAGTGGGAGTACCAGGAGGCTGATCCGCCCGTGTTTCTCGCCGCGGGAGATTGCCTCATTGGACATGTACCGACACCGCAGCGGTGAGGATGATGTCAGGGAACACTCCCGCTGCTTCTTCCTCCTCGTTCTCGGCTTTGCTACATAGCGATAGCTGTCACACCCGCGTTCTATCCTTTTCCTGTGCACAACGGATAGTAGGAATCGTCACGTCTGGCCACAACAGCATTTCACTCTTAAGCAATTAACTATCAGCGATCCGTGCTACTAGTCAGCAAAGTTATTTAGCGCGGCGTTTGCATGGGACAGCGTTATTGAAGTGCATGAATAAGGTTATGAGTTCATGATACCCTTTGCTTATATAGATTGCGTATCATTTGAACCAAAACTTTTTATCACAGTTACAGTGTGTGCAATGATCATTTAGGTGCTGCCGTAATCACCTTAGTTGACTAAGTAGAAATGTGTAAAAGTCTAAGATCTAAAAGATCTTCTAACAGCTTAGATCCCTTTTAAGCTTGCTCCGAGATCCATAAGCTTAAGGCACTATAACTAATACCCCTATTATCGTGACACTTTTACATTGAAACATCTTGTTCACCGACAAAAGACATGGACAAATCACGATATCCTACTATCTAGATGATGTCGTGGGGTACGGTGGAATCCCAGGTACCTATGAAGGGAGTAGAGGGAGGGGTCGAAGCGTTATAGGTAGTTGATAGCCACAGCCAATATTTAAGTTATTTTGATCGAAAAGAACGTAACTTGTCACTTGGAGTGAAAAGAAAAAGAAAAGAAAAGAATAAAGAAAGCAAGCTAGTTGTCGTATTTTATACACTATTACATATAAACTCTAAACCCTACTATGATGAACCAAAACTTTAGACTTATAAAATCACGTCCTAGAATTCCTGTATTCACGGTGTCGATCCTTGTAGATCGTGATTGTTGTCTCGGTCAGAATAAATAAGTTGTCGAAATTATTTGATTATTATTTCAGCTTGGCTTCGGAGTTGAGACTCCCAAGGCAGGGCTTACTCCTGAGTACGCGTATCGTGTTATACAACCAGCGATTTCTGGTTAGCCTTCGGATTCCCTGTTCTTACTCAGAGCGCAGATGGAGCGGACTTCCGATTCAATGGAGCCGATGTAGAGCCCAATAGATCTATCACACATTCTGAAATCCTCACCACCTAGTATATATGCTTAGGCATCACAAGTCGCTGACAGGTGAAATCTCATTGGTGTCATCAAGTCTTCCCAACACGTCGGTCATGCTCTACACCGGTATTCAGTTTAGTGGAATGATCCTTCGCCAGCATACCAGAACCCATGCTCAAATTCACCTATACTTCCAATTTGTTAACAGTGCCATATACTGCTTTTTCTCTAGGTATTCGCCCTGGTATCCAGCTTCGAATGCCCGTCCGAAAGTGGAGGTATAGTGCCAAGATCCAAAAAGCCGACATCTATGGTCGTCAGCACAAGTATCAGCAAGAGATGTGGAAGATGAATTAGTAGGCTAATGCTAAAGAAAACGGTCCTCTGGATTGAAGCTCGTCGCTGTATAGACCCCATCTTTGTATGGGACCCATTGCGTCGTCTCGTGTCAGCTTCTTGCAGAACCGAACATGCCATGCGCCAATAAGAACTCGTGGCCAAACTTTAAAGTCTTTGTTAGTGACTCACACAAGCCCTTCCTAAGCTTCGCATACATGGATAGATAGACTAGAATTGAAGAAGTAAAGTGCGTATTCGTCGTTGTTAAAGGAGCGGGAGGAGTAGTTCGGGTTCTTAACCCTTGCATCTGGTCATAATTCAAGATACGGTAAGCAAACTAATACGTGATTAGGCACAGCCGATAATCGGAACCTATTAAGTCTTAGTTGAGTTATGATGCATACAGGGTCGAATAGCTCTTCGATAATTATATAATAAGAGGTAGGTGGCCCATACCATTCATGTGGTACCAGATGGTATGACTCGTTCAGTACTACAATTTGAACTTCCGGATTAATCGCAACGTATATACGAACCTAGTGGATGGTTTGACATACTTCAGGGGGTATGTAGTTGAATCTGCTACCTACTTTTATTACTATACTAAGTTAAAAGGTAGGAATTGCCGAACTAGTAACCATTTAGACTCTAAGTCGGGTTCATTGGTTCGACTACAACTTTATACTGTTGTTATTTTTGAAATAGATCGCATTCGATATTGAAAAGCCGGTTGACTATGGCATCTAAGCATGCTTGGAAGATAGAGGTTAGTGGTACTTTGGAGTCCCACACAGAAATTGATGCTCATAAAGTCTAATTCTCAAGGACATGGTCTTGGACCACTTATCTGAGGAGTCATTTATCTGGGGAGTTTGTTGCATATATTGTGCTAACCTTGATGCAGTTTGTCCCTTGGGATCATCTGAGTCGAGATCATGTGGAAAGAATGTACGAACAACGTGTCGCCTGTGGATGGAGGGCTGAGGAGGTACCGTCGTGGGTAGAATCGGCGAAGAAAGGGGGGAAGATATTTTACTGGGTTGTAAGTCGTGTGCTGGGTGTCTTGCAAGCCACAGTCACTGACCCAAATAGGTCTTTTCAGATGCTTTCCCAGATAAGGAGAAACTGATAGAGAAGCATGTCACAGCATATCCGAAGGTAACTGCGCCGTTCATTCGTATGATGACAAGCTAAGAGTTCACAAAAGGAAACATCTTCTCTACGGGACACGGCGGTTGAGGTTCGCCTTGTCCAGCGCCAGCCTACTATGAAGGAGTTCTTACCCATCGGCCATGTTGCCCTTGATATCCATAAGCCTGAGGAAGACGCCAAGTTTGGTCTTCCAACTCCTGGCACAGTCTGGATGCATCAACTCTATGTTTCGTACACATTGCAAGGAGGCGGCTTCGGTGCTGGGACGATGTCCAAGATCGAAACTCTAGCTGCACAGGAACCAATGAAAGCTACCACAATGGCCCTGGATACGCTATCCAAAGAGGTACAAAATGATCCTCAAAATCACAAGACGATGTACATAGAGAATGGTCTCCCGCCACCGGTGGTAAGTTGCACATACATATATACCTCTAAATGGCGCGAATACTGAACTGTACCAATGTAGGTATCTAAGGAAGAATGGTATGCCAAACAAGGATACGAGGCGTTCAAACGGGAGGACGTGGGGTACACATGGACTCCAAGAGAAGGTATCAGCATACCCCTGAGGATCGTGTATATGAGAAAGTCGTTAGCCTGAACCAATAGTGTCGGGTCATGGGGGACTACATATTTTCGACACTTGTAGTTCTAGAACAACTTTATAACCCTCTTTGACCATGGATTCATTGGATCCTCGCTGTTCGAGTAGAGCCGATTGCTCCCCACTAACCTATATGTACTTGTCTAGCATCAAACCGCTTCCTTGCAAAGGACGGAGACATAGAGAAACAACAGCATTATGAGACTTGATGCAGAAAAGAGATATGGAATCTTCCAATGACAAAATCTCATGGATCCCCACGCATTCTACTATAAGATGCTGCCCAACGGTAGTTGTCATTTAGACGCCGGCTGCGGCAAGTAGGTCGTATTCCATGCGGGAAGATAGTTCGACTTCGGCTCTTCTATATAGATAGCCGCTTCTTGGCTCATGAGTGGCTAAGTGACTCGCGGGAATAAAGAGGCAATGCATGCCAAGTCATCTCGAGGTGCACATAGAGAAGGTGAGGCGACCTCTTAGACGACTTTTAGACGACATGTGCACTTATAGGTTGTATACAGACAGACAGACATGGAGTACTAAGGTAGGTACGTATGTACATGTAGTACTATGCACGGACCCATACAGCCTAGACTAACTACCTAGGTAGGTACCTAATTTAGTTACCTAATTTAGGTAGGCAGGGTAGGTCCAAGTCACTGGACAACGTGCAGCAGCAGGCGCGAGGCTTTCCACGCTTCAATTGCTACCTGCCATTCGATATCGTCGGTCTCCTGCCATTGGACTATCGCCAACCACACTGCATCTCGGACATCCCAGTGCTTCACGATCGAACATTGCGACCTGACTTCCCCGTCGCATTGGGCAGGATGGCAGCATAATACATAATACTCCGGCTTTGCCTCGTCCACCCGTTTTAACTGGGAGCCAAGGTCGAACACGTCGGAACCGCACCGCGCCCATACAGCAACCACTGAACGCGTAACCTCGACGCCGAGACCGAAGCAAAGTAAACAAACTCGCCTTACATATTATTATCCTTCCTATCTCCTAACGCGCCAGCAAGGCGACCTCGTCCCCGATGCCGCCGAGCCAATTCTTGAAGCAGTCCAAGACGAAGATGCAGGCCTGGGTCACCAACAACGGGCTCAGCAACAGCCAATCTGCTCCCATTGGACCTGTGTCTGGCTACGATGGTCCCAGCAGTCCGCCGAAGCGCCACGTCTATCTACCGCAACCAGTGCCCTCGGCGACTCAGCCATCGCAGACCGCGCAAACGACGGAAGCAACGCAGAACTCCCCCCCTCGATCACGCGCACCTATCGTCAATGCGAACTCAACCCGCGCCGCCATGACAGCCGCAGCGCGCTTACCTGTTCCAAGTCACAGCAGCCACGCCCGAAATGCGTCTCTTAATATGGCACGAACCAGGACCATCGCTTCGGAGCCTGTTCAGCAGCCGTCGCGGCGACAAATGCCGTTCTGGGAAGGGTCGACTATAGATGGTTCCGTGTTTAGTGACACGGCTAGTAACCTTGACGCGAACTCGGCAGGTCCATCGCAGTATCGCATGCCAGTACAGGCACCCATCTACCAACCGCGGGACACACCACGTCCACGCCCCATCAAGAAGGAGCCGAGCGTAGAAGAGCGGCAGCCCCCTCCGTTTGTTATAGCCTCAAACGGCAGGATCGACGTCGTAGGTGGACCGCTCACTAGGAGTGCTTCGACGCCGGACGCCAGGAACCATCGCGGTAAATATAAGGAGAACTCTTCCGAGACTGACCAATACTCGGATGGTAGCGAATACCAAGCGAGTCCAGAGAAGTCGCCATCTGTCAAGCGACTCCACCACGCGAAGCCGCTGACCTTACGCACCAACAACCAACGTGGCTCGTTCTCTGAAAGAACGACCTATCCGCAAGACGAGAACGTCATATCTTCGCCTCAAACCAAGTCCTACCAGGGTCCCGAGGATGATTTAGACGACATTCGGTCAGAACGATCAGAACGATCAGCACATTTGAGGGTGAAGGTGCATGACCCTCAGCGTTCGACTATTTTTGCCGATACAGATACTCCCATGGTTAGTCACCCAGGCGAGTCCGAGGACGAGAGTGTCGATCAACCCACACCAAAGGCTGCCGCGAAGACCAAGCCGCAGGTCAGTCGACAGCTCTTTGTTAAGAACAACAAGAACAGACTCACCCTACATGAAAGCCCAATGCCTCGCCCCACCGTGGAAAAGAGGCAGCCTAGCTCCAAAAAACGCCAATACGAACTCGATTATGACGATGGTGCGCTCGCGGCTATGGACTATAACGAGCTCAAGAGTGAGGCCTTCGACTTTGACCCAGCCCGGGCGGAAATGCAATCAGCAGTGGGACCACCTCGAGGCACCCTACCAGAAAAGCTTGACCATTTCCTAGACAAGGACCAAGCAAGTCAGATGGAGTTTTTCACCAAGATGCCCATAAAAGATTGGGAGAACTCCGGCGACTGGTTCCTAGAGAGATTCACGGAGGTGATGCAACGACTCAAAGAATCCCGCCAGGCAAAGCGAGCGATGGTAGAGAACTTCGAGAACGAGGTTGCTGAGCGGCAGGAGGCTGTTAAGAACAAAATCCAGGGAATTGGCCAAACACTTGCTGATCTCAAGAACGAAGGCGAAGGCTTAATGGCAGGAAAGGAATTTGGTTGATGGTATGGCTAACGGCTAGATGTAGACCACTGATCGGAGGAGCTGGCGCGGCAGGTTTCTCTCAATTTGGGTGGTTCGGGCGTTGCCAAAATCTGATTTGCACTTGTAAGGATGGCTAGGATCATGCATGAGCTGGAGTTTTGGCGTTTGCTGGCTCTCTTATATCGCATGATGCTGAGATTGTTGCGGGACGGACTGCGGAATTGGCAGGCTACCTGGTAAGATACCCATTTGCTGTCACAAGTATCAATCAAATGATGAATGTCTGCTTTACTTTTCTATCCTTGCCGACCACCATCCTCAACTGACAATTCGACTTGTCGAAGAACAAGCCGCTTCTCAGCCTATCGGAGAACAGCTCGTAGGCCGGATAATAAGCGTCTACGAATCTGATAACCTGCTCGTCCGTCATCCCCGTCCCCCGTTGCCTCCGCAGCGCAGCTTCCTGCTCCAGCCGCCAGTCGTACACCCACTGGGTGTCCTCGGCGTCGATGTGAATGAACGCGTCGAACAAGTCCGTGATGGCGTCGTAGTCCCGTAGCCTCTCGTTGATGAATTGCAAGTGCTCCACCGCGTGCCGCGCCAGCGTCCGACTCGGCGGCTGCTGCGCTTCCCGCTTGCGCGCGACCTCCTCCGCGCTCAGGGCCCGGAAGCCCACGCACCACCCCTCGAAGATGACCACCTGCACCCGGGGCTGGCTGGGGCCGTTCACCGTCGACCATTGCGCCTCCGGCACCCGGTCCCCCCGCCCCGCGTGCGCCGACTTGTCGTACTGCGGGACTCGGGCCGGTTGGCCGGCGCATAGCGCCGCGAAGAAGTCGCGCGCTAGTGCGATGTCGTGGGTGCCTACGTGCCCAGTCATACATTATGTTAGTCAGTTGGGACTAGGTAGTCTGTCAAATCGAACAACGCCCGTCCACCGGCAACAAAACTATGACAAGTGATAACTACAATAAGCAAAGCCCCCGTATGTACGTACCGGGCTCCCCCCGCACCTGCACCAGCGGGTTCTCCGGGTGCGCGGCGGCCAGCGCCCGCTGGTCCTCATGGCGCAGGTAGAAATCGTCGATGCTGCACACGAGCGTCTCCAGGCCCTCGTCCTGGCGCAACTTGGACGCCAAGGCGCCGACGAGCGTCGTCTTGCCCGCGCCCTGCACGCCGTTGAGCCCGATGATGAACGGGCGGGCTGCGGCGGCGGCGGCGGTAGTGCGGTACTCCCGCAGGCGCGAGAGGATGAAGGGGATGCAGAGCGGGCTCTTGTCGTCGGTAATCGGAGGAGGCGGCGGTGCAGACATGGCGAGGCTCGGTTGCGGGATGGGATGGGGTGTATCTATGTACATAAGTGTGCCGCGGGCTGCGGTTAGGGATGTTGAGAGTTATTCGGTTCGCCCGATCGTTTGCCGCGTGGGCTTCCGAGCCGTGATGGCTACCTACCTACCTACACCTATGTACCTGGTTAGCATGTACTCGGTAGGGCGCACGCGAGGGCCGAATGTGGGCCTGTGGGGGAAGTCGAGGTTGGAGGAATTGCGGGGACTGGCTACTAAGAGGTAGTCAAGTCAATTAATAAGATTATGTATCCTGGATAAGCTAGCAAAGGAAGACGAATAACGACTTAGCAAGTATGTAGGTAGCGTAGTTTCTATAGGAACCGAACCGAGTTCGTATGTCTGTATTGACTTCTCATAGCTTGAAGTTTAGTCTGAAGAGCTGAGGGACTACTAGTGTGGCACTACATGTGTCTTCATAAGCTCTATCCGTGACATTGTCAAAACTCAAATGAAGAATGTATATTATATAATACCTAGTCTAACTACCTAGTTAAGTCTCCCTCTAATGTTATTAAATGGCCTAAAAGTCTAAGATATATGGCTAACAGGATCAAAGGTGGTATAGACGGGTATCAGGAAACTCTTGTCATATTTGGGTAGGCGATTGATGTATGCGAGAATTGAAGTCATCGGCTCTTGCTACTTATATACTATCTATAATGTATAACGGTTAATTGGCTGATTGGTTATGAGCCTTCTACATACGATCCAACTGCCAATCTTGTATTCTTGAATTTATCCGGACTTCCCCAGACAGCATCTCTTACTGTTGTATGTATAAAACAAGAGATTAAAAATCAATTATTCGGAATTCGACTGACCATGTGATACTATGATGTCCTATCTCATACGATACATGAAGAAAGGGCTTGTACATATGACCTCATCTTACCAACTCAAGCTTTCAGAGGGCTGACATGTGAACAACGTTGGAGCCAAGTGCGGATCGTAGGCGAAATGAACCTTACCGAAACGGGCATGATAGACCCGCAGTAACAAGCGTGGGCCGTCATACCAGGGCTGGATCTGGGGCCCTCGGCATTCCTCGCAGCTTCGACCAGCTGCCTCGGCTGAATTGACGGCATCTTCGTCAGGTAGTGGCTTTCTGACCTTCCATGCTCTGACAGCTTTATTACGACCTTCTCTCCACAACCTCTTTGATTCACTTTGATTCACTGAGCTCTCTTGTTACCTTGTCTCGTCGAATGCCAATTGTGTGATACCTACCACCCAGACCGGCCCATATCCCACTTCTCTTTTTTTTTCATTAATAGTGTAAATGATGGCAAGTGAATTGCGCTTCGACGACCAGGTCGTTGTCGTCACTGGCGCCGGCGGTGGTTTGGGCAGGGCATATGCTACTTTTTTCGGCTCAAGAGGAGCCAAAGTTGTCGTCAACGACCTCGGCGGCTCGTTTAAAGGCGAAGGCAACTCTTCAAAGGTAAGTCACTTCGATAATTGCATTTCCGAGAAGTCCTCCAAGAAGTCTGCCGTTTTCGAAAGACCCGCACTGACATGTGTCCTGCGTCTTATAGGCTGCCGATGTAGTGGTCAACGAGATCAAAGCCGCCGGCGGCCAAGCCGTGGCCAACTACGACAGCGTCGAAAACGGCGAGAAGATCATCGAGACGGCCATCAAGTCTTTCGGCCGTATCGACATCCTCCTCAACAATGCCGGTATCCTGCGGGACGTCAGTTTCAAGAACATGACGGACCAGGACTGGGACCTGGTAATAAAGGTACACGTCAAGGGCTCATACAAATGCGCGCGCGCAGCCTGGCCATACTTTCGCAAACAAAAGTACGGTCGTGTGATTAACACGGCGTCTGCTGCCGGTTTGTTCGGTAGCTTCGGCCAGGCCAACTATTCCGCCGCTAAACTGGCTATGGTCGGTTTCACTGAAACGCTAGCGAAGGAGGGTGCCAAATATAACATTATTTCAAATGTCATTGCGCCCATTGCGGCGAGTCGCATGACCGAAACGGTCATGCCTCCCGAGGTATTAGAAACCTTAAAACCGGACTGGGTTGTCCCACTTGTCGCCGTGTTAGTCCACAGGAACAACACCACAGAGAATGGTGGCATCTTTGAGGTTGGCGGTGGCCACGTCGCCAAGCTGAGATGGGAACGATCGAGCGGTCTCCTCCTCAAGGCTGACGACACTTATACACCCGATGCGATTCTTAAGAAATGGGACAAAGTCATCGACTTCTCAAACCCTCAATATCCGAGCGGAGTCAATGACTTCGTGAGCCTCCTGGAGGAATCTCTGAAATTGGGCCCGAACGAGCAGGGAGAGAAGTTAGACTTTACTGGCCGTGTAGCCCTGGTCACAGGTGGCGGTGCTGGTATTGGACGAGCATACTGTCTTGCATTTGCTAAGTATGGTGCCTCGGTCGTTGTGAACGACCTCATGGACCCTGACACCGTCGTTGGCGAGATCAAGAAGCTGGGCGGCAAAGCAGTAGGTGTCAAGTCGTCTTCCGAAGATGGCGACAAGGTTATCAAGGGCGCTATTGATGCTTTTGGCCGCATTGATATCATTATCAACAATGCTGGTATTCTACGCGACAAGGCCTTTTCCAATATGGACGACAGCCTTTGGGACCCTGTTTTGAATGTTCACCTCCGAAGCACCTACAAGATCACCAAGGCCGCGTGGCCCTATTTCTTGAAGCAGAAATATGGACGCATTGTCAACACTACCTCAACCAGCGGTATCTACGGAAACTTTGGACAGGCTAACTATGCCGCAGCAGTAAGTTCCCATGCAAAAGAGACTGTCGGAGCTGTAGCTAATCATATTATCTAGAAATGCGGCATCCTCGGGTTTTCCCGCACTATTGCGCTAGAGGGTGCCAAGTACAACATTTATTGTAACACAATCGCTCCGAACGCCGGAACAGCCATGACACGAACCATTCTTCCCGAGGAACTGGTACAAGCTTTCAAGCCTGACTATATTGCACCTCTTGTCCTTGCTCTTTGCAGTGATAAGGTCCCCAAGAAACCTACCGGCGGCTTATACGAAGTTGGTAGCGGTTGGTGCGGCTTGACGAGATGGCAGCGGTCCGGTGGTGTTGGCTTCCCAGTTGACGTCAAGCTGGTTCCGGAAGAAGTCGCCAATAACTGGACCAAGATTGTCGATTTCGAGGACGGCCGAGCAGACAACCCAGAGAAGGCCCAAGAGTCAGTAGGAAAAGTCATGGCGAACATCGAGAACAGGCGAGGAGCATCCAAGGTATAGATCCTTTTCTCCTTGATGCCCTCTTTTTATGTACCGTGTATATGTATATATAATGTATAGTCTAGTATTACAGGGTTTGGATGTTGACAACTTTTTGCTTAGAACACGGCCGCGGCCAATCAGTATCTTGAAGCACAAGCGAAAGCTTTCGCCGCCTCGTCACCCGCAACGGAGTTTAGCTACGCAGAACGTGACAGTATCCTTTATAACCTGGGTATCGGGGCTAAGCGAACCGACCTGCCCTACGTATTCGAGGGCCACGAAGAGTTCCAAGTGCTTCCGACCTTCGGCGTGATCCCGCAGTTCGACGTCAACACGCCCTACAGCATCGAGGAGCTCGTACCCAACTTCTCGCCCATGATGCTGCTTCACGGCGAGCAGTACCTCGAGATCAAGAAGTGGCCGATCCCGACGGCGGCCAAGACCAAGAACTACGCCAAGCTGCTTGAGGTCGTTGACAAGGGGACGGCGGCCATCCTCAAGAGCGGCGTCAAGACCGTCAATGCCGAGACTGGCGAAGAGCTGTTCTATAACGAGGCGACCGTGTTCCTGAGAGGATGCGGTGGCTTCGGCGGCCAGAAGAAGCCCGGTGATCGCGGCGCTGCTACCGCCCCTAATACCCCGCCGAAGAGACTTCCCGACGTCGTCGTCGAGTCGCCAACGACCGAGGAGCAGGCCGCCGTCTACCGGCTCAGCGGCGATTACAAGTAAGTGTTTAAATCTGCATGGCTCATTCCCAGTGGACCTTCCCCCCTTTCTGTCTCTCTGCGTATCTCTAACAAGAAGTGTTACTAACGCGCAAATGCAGCCCCCTACACATCGATCCCAACTTCGCCAAGATGGGCGGCTTCAAGCAGCCCATCCTGCACGGCCTGTGCTTCATGGGCATCGCCAGCAAGGCCGTCTACGAGAAGTTCGGCCCCTTCAAGAACATCAAGGTCCGCTTCGCTGGCACTGTGCTCCCTGGGCAGACCCTCGTCACGGAGATGTGGAAGGAGGGCAACGGTGGCAAGGTCATCTTCCAGACCAAGGTCAAGGAGACAGGCAAGCTAGCCATCTCGGGCGCTGCGGCCGAGCTGGTCGATGGGGGCAGGGGAGCTGGGAAGTTGTAAGTCTGGGAGTGAGGAGTACGATGGATAGGTAGGCCATTGTTCCGTCGGCCGGGGATTATGGCGACGGCACTTGGACATCATTGTGAGATTTGTTGTAAATCTAAGTTGCGCTGGTCTCTGTTCGGAAATTACGGGTCATGAATTTGGGCTTGCATTAAAAGAGTATATATATATATATATATATATATGTGTGAATAACAGACCATGATTACTAATTCATTCGCGGTTATTTCGACTGCCTGGCGGTTAAGTGAGTTCGCGGAGTGAAGTTGTGCCCCTTAAACTTTGATATGGCACGGATGAGACAAGTGACAGATACGCTCATGCAAAAGTATGAGTTTAGTATGAAGCTTAAGGATTTAGATACATGTCATGTCATAAACTTTGGTGGTTAATGCACTCCTTTTCAATTCTAGTGAAGTGTGGTAGCAATGATGGGTGTTATATTGATGTTGGTGAAGTGAACTACCTGTGACTAGATAACGATTCCTCTCAAGCTGCCGGCACGAACCACCACCACGCTATCTACATATACAGAAGCCTCATTCTCAATGCTCGTTTTCAAGAAGAAGGATATTGTCCTCTCTAAATGTGGTATCACAAATTTAAGAGAGTGTAGTGTGTTATGTTTCTCCCCATGGAATACAGTGATACCAATTAGCTCAACATAAAACGCACTACCCCTTCTCTCAAAGTAACAAGGAGACTTGACCACCTACACAACACAATCAAGCATTCGGCCTTCCGATTGACATGAAGCTGCGGTACACGCAGTTCCCGTTAACTATCAAGCTTGAAATCTTAAAGACGGCGCGATACCACCAGATATTAAAATAGACACATGACTTCCCTAGGAAAAGCCAGAGACTAGCACGGTATTCTTGCTAAATATACTTTCAGTCTCAAAGCTAGGCGTAACGAACAATAACGCCTTACAGACAGACCAAGAATATGAAGCGAGAGGAAACCAGTTATAATTAGGTAACCCGACACACATCGTTAGAAAACTGAGATCTTTCCGCCATGGCTCATGATGAGATGTTGGTTCAGGAACGAGTCACTTGCATCTGCTTATAGATACTAGACGTATACTTGTACATGAGAGGCCTTTACTCACATCCTTCACCGGAGCTTACAAGGAAAGAGAGGCAGAATACCATTCACATGAACTAATTGCATTGCAATCAGTTCATACTGAATCAAATGCAATGCATTCAAGGTTTTCACTAATATCAGAATGTCTGAACAAGTCCTGAGAAGGCGCACAGAACGAACCTTAAGTTTAGGGAACTGATAACAATCTCAAAGATCTAGCATATAATGAGAGAGTCGGTTCACAATCGCCATGGCTAGACGATTCCTAGATGAAAACCAATCTCTCCAACATTATCAATATTCTCTCCTCACCAAACAACACACTGGCAAAGCAACCCTTACCCATCAACATAACACACCTTTAACTCATACCAGAAGAACCAACAGTTCAACAACCTCTCACCATGGAGCACAGCAAGCAACCAACCGGACAACGAACCGGAAAACAGCTGGGCAATGAGAACCGAGCCACCGAGCACACTATAAACGACATGGAAGCAGTCATGAGGAGGGTGTTCGGCGGATCCATCGACTACGGCCTCCTCCTCTCGATATGGCAGCCGCCTCGTCCCACCACGCCCGAAGGATCCCGAGACACGGGATCGCGCCAGGCACAAGGGGCACGCGTGGAAGGGAAAACTGACCACCGTCAGGGTGGGTCTTAGGTAGAGAGATCCGGCGCCCGCGGGTATCTGTCACATCACCGAGGATGGCCTGTTCCTACTCTGCTGGAATGGGGGGTTTTGCAGTAATGCGAGGATTGCATGCAGTGTTTGATATATAGGCTTCTCTATTCAGAGTTAGAGAGAGCTTAGCTTGAACACCATGAGACGTCCCAGAGGACGATGTACCGCAGTGAGGAAGTCTTGCTCTTAGAAAAGGACTAAAGGGATGATGGCGTGACTCCAGAAGTTAGTCACTTGAATACTATACAGATTAGATGAGTCATCGTGTCGCTCGCATGGGTCCTAATAAATGAAATATCATTTGATCCCCCAGAAATAATACTAGAGACTTTAACCATTGACTGGATAGGATATTTAGACTTTAAACTGGACCTCTAATTGCGAATCTGGCCATCAGTACCTGTGGAAACTCCAAAAGATGTCTATGATATTACTCTAGGCCTGTGGCCTATGCTAGCTATTTGCATGTATGATGCTGCCTATGGGTATAACAAATGACCTCCTAATCCGCAACCCAGTCCCATAACGACACCTCGCTTTTGTTTGTACTCCAATTCCCTATGCTAATTCCCATTTTCTGTGTTTGACTTTGAGCAAAAAAGCAAAGCTCGTCAGTTCGTGCGTAGCAATAAATATAAGTGATAAGCTTGTGAACCGTAGAACGCCGTTCCGTTTCCCCGTCCCGGTTAATTCATCATATAAACAATATCTCAACGACGTAGTCCCAGATCTCGTCAACAGTCGGTATTCGGCCACTGGGCAGCAGCCGGCGTCGGCGTCGATCTTCTTGGCCGAAAGAACCCACGCCGTCCTCGAGGTAGGCCTTCTCTGCGTCGGAGAGCTCCCGCGTCTCTGTTTCGCACCACTCCCGTTCCACTTCCGCTTTCGCCTTTCGAAGGAGCGCGTCGATATTCTCGGTCTCCCACAGATTGCACTTGTTGCACTCCTGACACCTGCGTCCGTCGCCTTCGGGGCGGAAGTGCTGGCAGAAGTGCTGGTACCCCTCGTTTTGCGAGCCGATGTCTTTGCGGCAGACGTAGCACATCTTGTAGCCGCAGGGACAGGTCAGTTTGTTGCATCCGGCCGTCTTGACGAACGACGTGTTGCAGCGCGGGCAAACGCGCTTGACGGCCATCGACATGGCTTGTTCAACTTGCGTACGCAGTGCGACGAGAGACGACTCGTGGCAGACATGGATATCCGTCCACGCCTTGGAGCACGACAGGCAGGATGAACGCCTACAGGTCGGGTTCTGACATTTGAACTTTAAGCCGCGACGGCGTCGCTGGTATCGGCTGATCGCAGCGCGGAAAGGCCCGAATGCGTAGTCTCTGAACGATTGATTCAAACCCACAATGAGGCCGAAGGGCACTAGCATCAAAACGGGGAATGAAAACGGGAATGAAACGATAAAGATGAAGAGGAGAATCATACCCGGGACGTTGCCTGCGCGAAGCTTCAGCCTCGGGGCGCCGGCGGGCATATACAAATCATCAACTTCCGCGTAGCTGCAGAAGGGGCACCGGATCAGGGGTAATCCACTGGACAGGAGACCGTGCTCCGCCAGACGTTCATCCAGCTTGCGCAGGATCTCGTCCCCTTTCTTCTCTCCGCGTATGGCCCGATGTATGTGATCCGACGGTATGCAGCCTTCGCATTCTGCCGATGCGACAGCTGGACAGCGTAGGGTGCCCGTGTTTTTATCAATGCTGCGTTGCCAACCTTGTCCAAAGACGGCCTCCGTAATGGAGTGTTGAACGCAGCGAAAACAGACCATATGGCCTTCGGTGGTGCAGGTGGTGAACTCCTCGAAAACACCGTCGGTAAAGCAGCAGCTGCACTCGTACGTAGCCTCGAAGGCCTCGGCCTCCTCGGTATGTAGCGACATGGCCAAGGCCCGGTCCTTCTCGTCTCTCGCCAGTAGCTGGCGTCTCTTTATCGGCATGATCAATTCGTCGAATAATTCTCTATCCAGCTCGGCGTTGCCAGTCGGTTTCAAAGTCGGGACCAAGGTACCGTCGGGAGAATGGTTCCATATAACCAAGGGGTGCGTTTCCACCTCGGCAGCAGAAACGGGCTTGCGGCGGAAGAAAGAGGATATCGTAAACTTCCACGACCTCGAAAATAAGGCCGCGAGGGTCGGCCGGGCATCAAGGTACGAGTAATTGGTTTCGGACAGAACAGCATCGATCGAGGACCTGGACAGACCCTTGAATTCGTGCATGGCCAGCGCTTTCACTGCTTCTTTGTATTCGGCAGTTCGGAAGGCCTCGGCGCGCGGCACGAGCATCTTCGAGTTCGGACCGTCGCTGGCTCGTCGTCGCCCCTTCACAAAGGCGGACGGATTCTTCAGCAGCTTGTCGGTGATGATAAACAGCCTCGACTCTTCGGAGAAGGATGCAAGCATCTCCCGGAACACTTCTAACTGGATGTCGGGGAACAGGGCGGCGAGGGTTTCGAGGTTGTTGTTGAGATCGAGGAGGTGTTCAGGAGGCGGGGCAACGGGTTGGAGCTGCGACTCGTCGGTTAGGTAATCCGAGGAGGACGCATCGGGACTCCGAGAGCGTGACGGTGACACTTCCGGAGTGTTCCTCGACGATCTGGACTTGGTCGACCGGTGGGAACCGCTGCGCCCCGACGAGGTGCCCAGCAAGGCGGAAAGGAACATGTCTTCTTCTTCTTCTTCTTCTTGAGTCAGGTGTGCCGAATCAGACGTTACATTGTTGCTAGGTATGCTTTGCTGTGCTGTGCCGTGCCGTGCTGTGCTGTGAGCAGAAAGCGGAAAACAGGGCGAACCCGGATACAGCTGGCTATTATGGCTGGTTATAACGCTGCTGTGGTGCTGGCTGGCTCATCAGCTGTCAGGAAGACGAGGGATGCGCATAACTCTGTCCCGCGGGCCCCGAGGTGCTGCCTGTGGAAAGAATATCGAATGAGAGATAAGTTAAGCTAGGAACTACTCCGTAACTAGGTTGCGATACAAAGGGACTCGGGTCTATTTGTTGTTGATTTATTACGTGCGAGATCAAGAAACCAGATGCAGGAAAACGAAATTATGAGTAATTCGGATCTGGAATTACATTACATTGTACTGTATGTACTACCTAACCTTAGGTACACTAGCAAACTTTTGGTACGTAAAGGAGGACAGAGGCAGGTCCCTGTCGATCTCGGGTGTATTGTGGGCCCCCTGAGTCGCAAGGCAATCACGCAGCCAGGCAGTCAGGGAATTACTTGCACGCGGCTTGGTGTCAGCAGAGTGGAAGTAGGTACACGTGCAGGACTAGAGCTACATGTTTAGAGAGATAAATCAAATCAAATGTATGTACTGAGGGGTAGCTGGCTACATATGTACTTCCTATGTACTTCTATGTACATACCTACCTAGATTTCCCTCGTTTTATCGTTTTATCGTTTTACAGATTATAGGGGTTAGGTACGCTATGATCACCACATCCAATCTGCCACAACTTTGTAGGTCTACCGGATATCGGCAGTGCGTGCGCCCAAGTTAAGTTGTAGTGGTTAGTCGGCATTGGATCTGGACGATCGATAGTTAAAAAGATGTCAAAAAAAATAGTGCAAACAAGTCCAAAAATTTAAAGGGCCCAGCCGGGATTTGAACCCGGGACCTCCTGTATCCACGTTTAATGGAAGGGTATTTCGGTGACCCGAAACAGGAATCATGCCACTAGACCACTGCGCCAAGGTTTGAATGTTGGATTCACCTTAGCAAATACTGCCTTATATATCAAAACCTTTTGCCACTAAGAACGACAAACATTGAATCTTCCATCAACCTCTCTTTACAAAGAAATTAGTTTGGTACATGGGCGTACTCAGGCCGTTGCAATATGAGAATCGAACCTCTGCTTAACATAGCTCTACGTGCTATATGTATAGAACAACTGATCGCATAACTAGACCTCATCCGCCATTATACAGTGTACCCGTCAAGTCAAGTCAAGTCATTCGTTTACTTGATAGCTACGCTAATATCTGCATGCGAAAGGAAAAAAATAAAATAAAATAAAAATAAAAAAAATAAAAAGGAACCTTATCATGTCTATTCAGCTGCTTTTTTATGAGAGGAATAAACATAGGTTTCGCCCAGTACTAGGTACCTTACAGGTTCTTGCTATATGCTCCCACTCGACGGACATGCCATCAAGGCAAGGTGGAAACTAGATACTGCCTCACCCCTTGTTTGGACAGACACAAGTCTTGCGAATATCCCGAAGTTTGGAGCTTCGGTACCCAACTTTCATTTTCCCAGAGCGCCGTTGAGGCTCTTTCCAAGCCTCGGTAGTTATTGTTAGATGTCTCAAGACACCATACCTTTGTACCCTTTGTTCTGGTCCTCGGAGGACTCTGTGCATTTCCTTAGAGTTCCCACAAAGATGGATAGCGCCTCTTTCGTTTCCAGAAACATGACCGCTTTGATCCTGCGTACCGACTTAGGACTCTGACTACGTAGTGTTAACAGTGTATCTCAACATGACTTGGAAATGCTACTGCGTAGTCGCGTAAACAGTGACATATTGTTCGGTCTTCTGTTGCTAATGATACCTAAGAAGCCTACAGCAGGATGAACCAGAATAATCCTCGGCCGAACCTCCTGCAACTGGCCCGACAAGCGGGCACCGACTCTCGCTATCTGGTAGTCCTGAGAAGGGCACACGAAATCAGGCAATGCTTTGAACAAGAGGCAAGACGGTTCGTATTTGAAGACCTAGTAGGGTATGGCCAATACGGCGTGGCCTGTCGCATACTGCAGCGTGATTCGGGGTGGTTCTTTTGGCGGACAGCGGCAAAACGTTTCGTGGTCAAGCATTCTTTGGGTGACGCGAAGGAGACCCAGGCTCTCATGAATGAGATTCAGATGCTGCAGGTGAGCCGCAATTCTGCTTTTCCGTGGAGCCGACAAGAAAAAATTAAAGGCATAGTTCAGTGACATCCATGGCGCAACTGTATGACAGGCCGAGAAGCTCCTGAGGCTAACACAAGCACTTGTTTTCCATCATATAGCGACTACAGGGAGCATCGCATATTCTACAGCCCTTTGCGATAACCGATAATCCGCTCCTTCAGGCATTTGATGGGCCTAGTCTCATTACCGAATACGCTGAACACGGGACTCTCGGTGCCTTCATAGTAAAAGCAGCTGCTTGGGGCCAGCCACTGCCAAATCGATTGTTATGGAGGTTGTTCCTATGCCGTGAGTCAACCCCTGGGAGCTACATAGATAAGCCGACCAAGCATATTTGTCCATTATTTGCAGAGATTAGAACGGTATCTGTCGCATACTAATATTAGGATACTTGTTTAAGTGTTGCGTTTCGTCATCGCCATGGCATGGCCGGATGTCGATATAAAGGAGCAAGTACCCGAGCAAGAAGAGATCCGGGCACAGAAATCTCAGATTGTACATAACGATATGCACACCAGAAATAGTATGTGAAACTGACCTCCTACCTAAGTCTCGTAGATCGTAGACACGGTTAGAGTCTTGAAAACAACAATGGACTAAAGAAGACCCCCCATTGAACTTTTGATATCGATTTATCGACTAACTACAAGCTCTCAACATCTATAGTTATGATCGGCTCCTTCGACAAAGACGAGCACTTCCTGGTTCCTATACTAAAGCTTATCGACTTTGGTCTGGCAAGGAATGCCCCGTCAGGTTTGTCTTTCCTGTAAGTAGAACCAGTAGAGGAGTGGTACCGAAAGGCCCCTAATCATGCGGTGATATGGCTGATACTGAGCATAGCCCGACTTCCGATGCAGGCGTCAAACAAAACATATACGATATTGGCGTTGTAAGTCCTCTCCCTATTGCTTATCATAACATTCTTACTACCTCTGGTGTCTGTTGCTTCTGTCCCTAACACTTAGTTGAATGGAAAAGTCACATTTTACCATTTCTCATATACTAATACCTGCCCAAAGGTGATGCTAGATCTAATAACGGGAACAAATTTGAGACCGACGAGGAGAGCCTTGATGGACGTGCGCATCTACAATCGTAGCATACTCATCAATTCGGCAGCCGTCGCCATTGCACCCCCAAGGTTCCCGAACCTTGACCCAGATTTGCGTGGCCTCGTCGTCTGGTGCTGTGCCGCTAATATGGATGACAGACCGTACCTGGAAACTTTAGCGAACATCATCTCCCAGCAGGTAGAGACCAAGACCGCTGCGTCTTATGCTGGGTATCCGCTCCAGGTGAACGAGACGGACGAGCGTGTGGCAGCTATTGTGGCTAGGTTATTGGATCCAAGCTCTGGAACGTGATGAGTTATGTTAGATGCATTAAAGAGATGGAACTTCGTTATGATGCACATGAGATGCGTTCAAGGACCTTCTAACCTAGTAACATAGAATTCGCTACGAAATTGAAGCATCGATCTAGAAGATCGTGACGAGGCCCTGGCGGCACTGGCAATTCTAACAACTGTACCTTTTTTCAATAATAACTGATCTACCTATCCTAGGAAACATATTCCATGTCCTTACTATGTCTATCATTCTCTTATATCTCGATTCCATCCATCTATGCCTTAGTATCGAGAAACCTCTCTAGGTCTTCGAGCTCTCCACTGTGTTTCATCATATCGTAAAAATGCCCCTTGGCATCATAAAGCTCCTTCGGGCTTCCCATCCTTTTTACGAACGATTAGTATACTATTGTTTACTCTCAGGGAGGTCCAACTTACTCTAAAACTGAGCCGGCACTCAACACCACCACGCGGTCATAGTCGATGATTGTTTTTAACCGGTGCGCGATAGTGACAAGTGTCCTGTCCTTGCCGTGCTCGTTTAACTCCTTCCTCAGAACCTCTTGGATCCCCTGGTCGGTTTCGTAATCCATGCTGGCGGTCGCCTCGTCCAATAACATCAACTTGCTCTTGCGCACTAAGGCCCTGCACAGAGATAGTACCTGTCGTTGGCCGTGGGAGAAGTTCTCGCCCTTGGGCTTCACGGGGGTCGAGAGAGTAATACCAATATCAGTAAGCGACTCGTCAGAGTCAGCCGCATGGTGCACGTCGCCGTTCTGCGCGCGATCTTCGTTCTGATGGTATTGGAATGAGGCGATCCCGCTGCAGTATTGCAGTGCCTTGTCAATCGCCTCTTTAGGGATCTGGCCCGTCGGATCGAGGTTAGACTCCACGTCCCCGTTGAACAATACTGCTTCTTGAGGGATGACCGTGAGCGCTTCCCGGAGTCTCCTCCGTGGCATGCTTGTGATATCAATCCCATTAAACAGTATCTGCCCCGACACTATGTTCGTAAAACGTAGTAAGGACAGAACGAGCTATAAGAATATGAATTAGAGCGAATTGCCCATTAGGCAAGGGAAGTTCAACTTACAGTACTTTTCCCAGATCCAGTTCTCCCAACGATAGCAACTCTCTCGCCGGCTGCAAATTTGAGGTTGATATCCTTTAGAATTTCTGGGCCGCCCACGTCGTACTTGATGGTCACATTACGAAACTCCACCTCGCCAGTTGCCGGCCAATTCTCAGGCACAGTTGACTCTGGGTTGTCGGAGTATTCCCCAACCTTCTTATACTCATCCGGCTTCTCCTCTGGTTCTACAGCAGCATACTCTCGAACTCGATGATACTTCACTAATTTAGCATCAAGGTCTTCAGGTACCCATCAAGGAAGCGGACTCACGCTTTGCAGTTCAACCTCAAGTTCATTACCCGCCCTCACAAGCAGAAGAATGAGCTGGCTAAGGTTCTGTTTACTTTGTTAGCAAACAGCAATATGTTTTTGGGGTAGCAAACTCGTACGGTCGCATTCGTCAACGAGAATCCAACAAGACCAGCCGCCACAGTTCCAGCCTTCGACACAGCAATTGCACCCGCCGCGACGGTGACCAGGGTCGTCATCATATCGACCTTGAGCGCGACCCAGCGATTAACGTTGAACTGCGCTTCCGAGGCCTTCTCGAACGCTCGCAATTTGTCCGCCAGCTGCCCGCCAAAAATCTGGGGCATGTTTGCACGGGCGCGGATAACGGGTAGACCAGCCAGACTATCGGCGAACTGTGCGAAGAGCGGCGACTGTGATGACGATACTAGCCGTTTGATTGCTACGGCGGTTCGAGTATACAGCTCGCCTGCTAGAATCCCAGCGACGCAACATGCAGCAGCGGGCAGCATGAAGATCGGTAGCACCGAGCCGACTGCCACAATCTGGAAACAGAGACGGGTAAACATCTCAAGACACATACGAAGCACTATAGATTTTGTCAATATGAGCCCAATCAAATATGCAGCTAGAATATAGAGTGTCTTTGGGCATTTCAGAATGCGCGACAATGGTCAGGAGAAGGTACTCTATGATGATGCAGGAGAGACTAACTAATAAAGGAAACATAATCTAGGAGGATTGACTTACTGCCGGGTAAAGAGGTATCAATGGAGTCCATGTCCCTTGAGAATCGATTGACGACTCTCCCAACCGGTGTCGTCTTATACCAGGAAAGAGACACGCTCATCACGGCCTTCATGAAAGTGTTGTGTAGCGTTCGGGCAGCGAACCAGCCTCCGTTCTCATATGCAACATAGGTCAAGCCGCTGAAAAAGATATCTGCGAGACTCCACGCTGCATATATGCCAAGGTAGAAAGCAACATCATACGCGTCGTCCTTCCCGTAGGCATCTACCCAGACGGCTATCCACAACCCAGTGCCGACGAACGAGGCTGTGCTGAGAGCACTCATAGCAAGGGCAAGCATGGCGTAGAATGGGTTGCCAAAGAGACGCATATATTGAAAGACTAACATTTATCAGGTTAGCGAAATCGGTGTCTGAAATGTGTATGGGCGGCTGGCAGCACTCACACTGTAGACGGGCAGTTGGGCCAGTCTTGAGAGCTTCTTGAGTAACCTCATCACGGCGTTTATCTTCGGCGCTTTTGATATTACCATTCGTGGCCGCTCCGTTTACGACTGCACCATTAGTCCCAGAAGTATGAGTCGCAGCTGTCTCCGCAGTCGCGTCAACGTTACCGTCATCAACAAGCACCTCACTCAGCGTCACCGATTTCCGAACAATACCAAGGTTCCTCTGGACATCCTTAACTAACCCATTCTCTAGCGTCACCGAGAGGTCTGCCTGTGGAGCAATCCATGGTAGTTGAGTTACAAGAACTACTGTCCTTCCCTTCAGTAAATCTCCACAGAACGCCTCTTCCCACAAGAGTGCCGACGTCTTGGAATCCAGGGCGGAGAAGATGTCGTCAAGCAGAATCACCGAAGCTTTCGAGTACAGAGCTCGTGCTAAAGCAACACGGGACTTTTGACCCCCCGAGAGCGAAGCCCCGTTCTCTCCTACCTCAGTTCCGTCTCGTTCTGGGAATTCGTTGAAGTCGATTGGCAGCCCACAAGCATTAATCACTCGATCATACCGAACCTGCTCGAAATCACTATTGAACAGAATGTTGTCGCGAATTGTCTCGTTCTGTAGCCAAGGGCTCTGAGATGCGTATGCAATACTATTTGTAAAAGTCAGTCAGCAGGCGCTCTTTTCGGAGTTTACAGGTTTGTCTTGAAACATTTAGCTCTGGGGGCTATCAACATGAGCAGACATAGCTTCTAGAATATACTAGAGTCAGAAATCAAGAACTCTTACTCTTTCGGGCAAGTGACTGATCCTTCCTCCTTGATGGTCTCACCAAGTATGGACATGAGGAGTGTTGACTTTCCACTGCCACTCTGGCCCATCACAACATTCAAACCACCCTCAACAAAATCAATGGAGATATCTTGTAAGGCGAACGGTGCCTTCTTGCTACGCCTGAAAGTGGCGTTGTTGGTCTGAAGGGGGCCAACAGGATGAGGACTCAAGGGTGTGACGTTATTGTAGTATCGGTCAAGGCGTTTGAGGGAGACTCCGGCAGCCGTGATCGCTCTCGACATACCTGTTGCCATGGATAAGTTTCGGCGCAACGTTCTGACCAAAGTGATTGACGTGAAAGCAACGTCCGCTGTCAATGGCTGTTTGCGAACGACTACGTGCAACGTAAATATAAGAACCAACGAGAGAGTTGGAATCGATTCAGTGAGCTGTCCCAGTGCTATAAAGCTAAATTTGAGAGTATTAGATTATGTCCAGACGTAAATGTTAAGAATGTCCTTACAGCATATTGAGGCCCCATATTTTCTTCTGCTCTTTAAACCGGATCTCGTTGACTTTTTGAATAATGGCATCTTCCCAGGCAAAGTACTTGATAGCCCTGATGGAGGTCAGGTACTCTGAGATGACTGAGATACGTGAGTCCTGTATCCTCTTCATGTCACGTTGGATACCGACCATACGCCGGCCAATCAGAACCGGCAACGGTGACAGTAATAGCATTGTCACGATTCCGACAAGAGCCGACCAATCTAATAGCTTGTAAAGCCCTATTAGAGACACAATAGATCCAGAAGTCACCCCAAAACCGACTAACACGATGTCTCGGCCTCTCGTGACAGTGTCCACATCAGCGCCCATAAGGTTAGCTAAGCGTCCTGTAGAAGTGGTAGCTTGCTGGTCCTTCTTGCTGTCCTTTTCCGTGGCGGCAATTTCAGCGAAAACTTCATCGTCTAGCTCCATGGAGCCCATAGCTTTGTAATAGAGCTCTTGCGTTAGTGCAGCTCTGACACGTACGACTAGGCGCGTCGACGTGAAAATATATTGTTGGAAGCACACGGAACGAGACACTGGACCAACAAACAGAAGCAGAAGCCAAACCCAGGGTCGAAAAGAGGATCCCTCGGGGTTAGATAGGTAGCCGAGAAGTCTATACATGGCATATGGCGAGATCATCTCTAAGGTAAAGCATAGCGTGATCCAGCATGCCATCGTGACAAGCTCGGTAGGTAGGAACCGTACCAGCGTCCATAGAGTGGTCTTGGCTTCCCGTCGTGCATTTCGAATCCTGGCGAGCAGCAGCAATGGCTCGTCGTACCATGGGAGTCTGGGGAGCTCGTCTAAAGTTACTTGGCGGCGCATGCCCCTAAACATGAGAGGAGTGAGCCATTCATATGTGACATAGTATTCCAACCAACTGCAAGTTTCCTCGGGCGAAGGTTCTCTAGCGGGTATCTTATCCGAGAAATCAAGGTCCAACGAGGGAGGGATCCATTCCCTTCGTGTAACAAGAGCAACGAAAACAGCAGCAGCCAAAGTTGATATGCTACAGATCATCGCCGGACTCAAGCTCTGTTGATGATCCGCATCCGTATAGGGGAGGAGCTCTGCTATAGCCACAATGAGCAGAAGGGCAGCAAGGACGAAATTCACATGGTGCAGTGCGACATGTCGCCACTCGATATCATTCGCCAGCCGTAGAAGACCAAGGACAAACGTATAGACTAAAGCAGTAACATTGCTCCATTTGCCTCCCTCCTTGACCGCAGCGACAACCATGAAAGCCAGAGAGGCAGCCCGTAAGGATTGGGCGCATATTTCAAATGGTAATGAGATAGTAGATGCATTGTTCTCAGGCCGAGTAAGCTTGGAGTAGGAGCGGTGAACTAGATGCCTGATGACAATAAGGAAAGACGCGACTACGACAGTCAGCTGTAAATAGCCAGCTTTGGCGAAGTGAGACAGGTCGTGAACCCATCGAAGATCTGGACTACTGAGGTAGACACGTTAAATGAGTATGGTTTCTTGTTCTGAGAGCACGGATACACACCTGTCATTTTCGTGACCGCTCTTTATAACGAAGAACGTTTCCGTATGAAGGGCAGCAGATCCCCAATCATTACCTCCGACATTGAATTGATTCATGGTTATCCTGCCGAAGACCAGGCCCTCATAGTATGCAGCCCCGCAGAGATGCAAGGGAAAGCGACTTGGTAAGACGTGTCTATGAGTTGAATATGCCGTAGTATCCCTCGGTGATAACGGGATTGATGCGGATATACGTACCCTTGCACACGATCGAATGGACTACCACTCTTTGGGAGAGGTTGAAATCGCAACTATCGTGAAAATTTTCCAATTAGTAAACATGGCTAGTAGAATAGCAACTTACGACGAACTGAGCTGCACGCTGTAAATCGCTATGACCAATATTCTATGGGGGACGTTGTCGTACAAGACCTACATACACACATGTAATACATGGGATTCGGTGAACGGCAACGGAGATAATACCTAGGTAGGCTTGAAAGGGTAGGTGGAAGACACGTTCGTGACGCTAGCAATTATCTCACTTCCTATCTCCTATCTAGGTAAAAGGGGTATAGCTCCAATGGTGTGCGATTATACGATGCAAGAGTCATTCGCCCGTTCTGGTCTACTTACACCTGCTATACTGTTAGATGCTGCCGCTGCCTGCTATTGCTGTTAGATAGACGCCGTAAAGCCATCTGTCCTCATTACGTTTGCGCAATAAGAGATTGCTGCCTGTTCTGCATATGAGGCCTCGGCTATTATATTTCTATCCCGGACATTTATTAGGAATTGCCTATAATGGAAAGTAGCACATCGTAGAGTATGCGACTAGGGTGTCTTGCGACTTATTTTGCCTGTTTGAGAACTCAACCTTACCAACGATCCGTTCCGTTGCCTAGAAGTAGCATTATCGCAGAGCTTGTTAACCAATCAAAAGCTTCGCGAAACGTCCTAACATTCATAAGGCTACAATCTTAGGAGACGCCACTTTTGAATGTCGGGCGATGAGTTAGCATGTGGTTTGGCTCTGTCTTAAAGAAACAGGAATTGGTCTGCCAAAGATGTCTCGCTACACTTCTCGAGGATAGCGTGAGCTAGGTAACTCGACCTTTCTCTCATGCGTAGAGCCAGGAATTGTAACTAGAAACGCTTTCGCAAGTTCGGATGAAGACATATCATATCACGATGGAATAAAAGATACTTAAGTCGCAGTGATCAACATGGTTTGCGGCTCATTGGACAGCCATACATATAAGCAATCTCTATAAATAATGCCACGTGCAGAGACTTGGCATTGCTCAGTGGTTACAACGTATGTTCATACATCTGTGCGAAGGTTCGGATCAAAAGTAACCTTATACATACTAATACGCTCGATCACACTCACCATTACATAAAACAGTAGAACAAGCGTGATACTACTAGTTGTGAAATGAACAATTATTACAGAAAAGGACAGCGATTATAACCCGACAGCTCACAGTATTGTAAGCAGGATCTGGATGTAGGCGTGGCTTACGGCTCGGTCCTTTGTGGCTTGTCAAGCTCTACGATCTCGACACTTTGCGCAATAGGCAAGCATCAGGCTGGCGAGTCTCATATGAAAGACAGGACTCGGGACTTACATGAGATGACCTACACCTACTTTGAACTGAGTAAGATACGTACATAAGTATGAACTAGAGTTCATGAATAGCAACAAACATTAGGAGGTAGTTTGTTTCTCGGCGGTGTCTCGCATATTCGCATACAGGTAGCCAACGTTGAACCCCCGCAGTCACCAACAGGATAACCCTGTATGTAGGTTGCCCAATACCGCATAACCGTCATTTTGCAGCTTGGCTAATATACATATTACAAGCAGCAGTATGCAAAAACTTGATTTCTCTCTTTAGATATCGGGTATCTGAATCCTCATAAACAGAAGGCAGGTAGACCGGGGCTCAGCTGATCTTTAAGAGCCTTGCCTATCCCCGGACATGAGCAATACAAGAGGTCCATAGGACACTCACTCTTCTCCCTTCGAAATTATCACGAAACGGTCGTAAAGAAGGCTAAACCTTCCCGATACTGGTGGGCGACGGCAGCGGCCACAGGAGCACAACCGCGCACGCCGTCGGGCGATCGCAGAGTTTTGCATCCAGATTCTGACAGAAGGAAGCACGACCACCCAGGTTGTATCAGGCTGTGTCGTGTTGCGCAACGGGCGAGGTCGGCATCGTGTGACCGAGAGGGAGCTAAGCGAGACTCGATCTATCCACTACGTCGCTCAGACATGTTTAGGAAGGGCATCACGTGGTCGTTCTTGTTGTCAATTGCCTGCGCATGACTTTGGAGACAAGTCCCTAAAAACTTGGCATATGAATGCGGCTACTGGCATCAGAAACGAGATGTGTCGGCAGGTTGTCAATTGGCGAGCCCATATTGGGTACCCCGATTCGGTTGAAATACAGTATGCTGCTAACCGATAGCTGCTGTGGAACAGAGATGCGGCAAGTAGCCTCGATTTGTGACGAGGTCAGGTTTGTCCCATGGAAGAAAAAAGACTCGCCATACGAACGATGCACCCGCGTGCAAGGGTCTCGCGGAGGCGCGGGCAGTTCCACCTCGGACTCGCAGAGGATAGACCGTGATAACTTGGACAACTTATTCACTTATAAGTCCCAGATCTACGGGAAGGTTTCACGGACAGGAGCACAAGTGAGCAGAGTAAGCAGTGATGAACGATTGTCTGATTGTTGCCTCTCATACGGAAGCCGCCCGAGCTAATGCTGCATGCAGCAAAATCATGATTGAAGCGAAATAACCTCCAGCTGCGTAACACGTACCCATTTGCCAGATCGAGCAATCCGCCCACCGTTTACACTTCCTCTTATCAGGATGTTCACTGCACCTTCTTCAGGTGGACGTCACTGGAAACAAAATATTAGCGTATGCTTGCTGAGCTATTGGAGTGGTCGCCCTAGTATTGCGAATCATACTTACAAGATCAAGTCGGCGTTAGGGGGAATGTGGCCAGTGAAGCCGCTGGATAGAAAGTAAGATCTGAGTAAGCTTAATAATCCCCAAGACAAGTCTTGTGACGAGGCAGTAAAAGGTAGGTAAGGTAGGTATAGGTATAGAAGACGAAGCCAACTTGAGAAAGCAGCAATATTGTGTCACGGCCTATAGTAGAGGAATAGTAGGACAGCTTACCGAGAGCCGTAGCCATAATCGCTATGATAACAGACGTCAGCCTAACGGTAATGGCCAATGATAACGATAAATGATATCATACCTGGTAATGTCCAGAGTTGCCTTCTCGCCAACCTTCATGGTGAGGACACCCTCATCCCAGCCTAGCATGTGAGTGAGCAACGATCAGCACATGGCGTAAGAGATGCTAGGGGGGATGATAGAGGCCAAAATACCCTTGATAACCTGGCCAACACCGATTTGCGTGACGAAGTCACCGCGGCCAACCGAGGAGTCGAACCTGTTTGATTGGTCAATTGACCGTCATGAGCTTGCAGGCTGGCTTGACGTCAACGCCAAGCCAAGCCCGGGGCGCATGGCGGGGCAAATGGCGGGGCAAAAAATAAAATAGGTTACAAAAGCGACAACTTACTTCTTGCCCTTGCTGTCGGGCTGAGTGGTGTCCTTCAGCCAGCCGGTGTACTCGATGGTCACGGTCTGGCGGGCAGTAGGCTGGGCGCCGGTGCCCTCCTGAAGAACGGTCTTGGTAACAGCCATGATGAGATGACGATAGGTTTGCTAGTCAAAGGACGAAAATCGTATCTGTGCCGCGGGGTTGATGAGCTGTGGTGGGATGTTTAGCGCCTGTAGTAGATCTACCTGGCGTACATCCACACATGCTGACATGTAGGCAGGCCAACTTCCACCATTCGGCAGCGTGGATCTACTTGAGTAGTAGGTACGCAAGCGATAGCAGAGGAATAGGAACGGGAGGGGCTGGGGGCTGGGGGCTTACCAGTGCTAGTAAGGTATTTCGATCTAGATAGAAGAAAGTCTGGTCTTGGGAGTCTGGTGGAGGCGGGAACGGAAATGGGATGGAAAAGGGGTCGACTTTAAGTAGTTCTGAGGGCGGAGTTGAGAGGAACTGGAGGATTAGATGATTGAAGCTAACTCAAGAAGTCGTTAGGTATGTGAACCCCGAGTCCATAGACGGAGGCACACAACTACATACATCCATACGAAGGGATTAGGTACTTATTTTTCAATACGATACACTAAAAAGATGTTGCCCAGACTGCTTAACCTTCCTGGGTTAGGACCCATATCTTAATAAGGGGAACCATTACGGACCAATATGGACCAATACGGACCTCTCAACTACTCGCAACATTACCGTAGGTATTGGGTGTAGGCAGGTATTGAGGCAGGTAGGCAGATAGGCAAGTAGGCGGCAGGCGGTAGGTAAGTGGTAGGTACATGTAGGTGGTGGGCTCTTCTAGCATCATCTAGCACCAGCAGGAGGGGTCGGAGGGGCAGAGGGGTCAGACTGGAGGGCCGGAGGAGGGGTCTCAGGTCTCAGGTGTACCTTGTGATCTACTATGTAAGTGTCAGGCTTGCCAGGTACCCGATCTACAGAGAGGTGTGACAGGCAGGTACACCCGACCACACAGGCGAATAGAGTTGGCGCAATTCTCTCCGAGAAACACGCACATGGAAGTCGAGAGTTACCAAGTTACCAATATTTACGTCAGTGCCGGCAGGCGAAGATACATATCGTGCTAAGTTCCTATCCGAGTGCATTCGCGTATCTTTCCAACCGTCTGGTTGCATACTAAAAGTATTCTCCTTCATTGATCTTTTCTTGCCGATCACCACATCCACCTACATACTACATGCCTAGGTTACATGTAGATATGCAGGCGATGTACGTATGTACATCCAACATAGCCCTCTCTCTCTCTCTCTCTCTCTCTCTCTATCTTAATTTGGTATCCTCTGCTTCCAAGAAGTCCATGTCTGCGATGATAGGCGATACTAGAACGTATAATCCGTACTGCCCCTTTCATAAGCAGGTAGGTATCTCTCTACATGTCTAGCCACGAACTACCTAACCTAGTTACGAACCACAAACCACAAACCTTCATCTCCACTTCTTCGGCACATGTACGTAGACCTCCATGACCTCAGGTTTCCGATTACTAGCTGGCGACTCGCGCCGAAACAAAACAAGGCGGTAGCAACCTAACCGACCTAAGCAACAGCAACGTTGAAGATCTATCTTCTTGACGTGCGGGGCTATCCGTGGGGTTGGTTGAAACTTAGGCCGATCGTGGTAATCCTGGCAGCCACTGCAGCATCATACCTAGCGTTCCATTCGTCTCATCAAAAAGGGTCCCCTAGCCCGCCTACAACAACCGGCAAACCGGGCTACGTGCGTTACGTGGTCCTGCGCCGCCCGCTGTGCCTGGAAAAGCCCGGGCGGGACATGGTCGCGTGCGCATGTGGACATGGGCGGCAGTGGGCAATGACGAAATCGCGTCGTCCCTCGTTTGGGAACCCTTAATGTCGCAATATGAGTTCCAGAGGTGGCCAAGTCTGGGAGCCTTCTTCGGCTCCTCGCAATGTAATGTTATCTCTCGTACGACCTGCTGGGTCTTGTGAGAAGTCAGCTGATAGCTTCATCTGCAGCCTCCTGTGCCACTCCACTCCACGGACACACATCCAGCAAGCACGTCGCTAATCTCGTCTATCAAGCTAATGTAAACCCGTCCTCGATATCGAATCTTGACCCGGTGTCTGCTATACCTCACGTCACCCTGTTTATTATTTCTTCCCAACTATACTGGACTACTTAGGCCCACCACTGACCATCAAGCCTCTTCTCCATTTTCTTGTAATACACGGACGTTGTTAGAACGCTTCCACTTTTCGTGCGGCTAAGGCGACAGACAGAGTCAACGGGTCTGCAGATGCATCCTTGCTGTCATCATGGCATCTTCCATCACATTTTAGGCATTGCTTGCGATAGTCCTAAGTATAGTTAGACTTGATATCAATCTGGCATGTGCAGTATGACATGGAATCTGGTCGGCCCCACAAGAAAGACTATAGTGGATCGACACGGAAGCACCAGCTGCAAATCACGTAACCCGAAGTCTCGGTATGTTCGAATGTTCGATAGTATACACCTTGACAGATCACATTTATCTCTCGCACGCGAAGAGTAAGCCACTCGAATGGGGTGCAGTAAGCCATTTTGCCCAGAATCGTTCCTCCCGGGGACTCCGCACATTAGGTATGAAAAAAAAGCATGCGAACATCAAGGGTAGCTTGACCGCCTCCATGATGCTGGGACCTGTCTCGGTATCGGAAAGTATCCCGTTCATTGTCAAAAGAACATTATTTGCCGGCTGGAAGACCCTTAGCTAGCGTAGCGAATAACCTAAAGCGACAGATGCAAGGGATAGGCGTCCGTCACATATCAGAAGGCGGCCGGGCATTTTCGTACTACGCTCCGGGGACTCGCGAGATACTGGCAGGCAGCTGATAATAAGTGAGGGCGCAAAGTCAAGAAGGCGCCACCATTATCGAGGGAAACCGACATCATCATCATCATCATGCACCTTGCTGGCTCCAATAACATGATATTCCGAAGAGGACCTCTATAGCATGCTGTTTTGCCACTTGAGCAAACACCCGTAGTATGTGGTATTTATATCACTTTTTTCTTGACATCATCAACTTGCTTCCTGTCTGCTTCAGCCTGCCTACGTAGCCGGTCCTCAATAGGGGCATGAGGCATGAAGCGGAGCACAATTACCGTTTAGGGTTAAGGTGAAGGCTTGTAGCAACGATCTAGGTATCTCTGCAAGCCGGCCACTTACTTCATCCGCATTGAACATCACCTCACTGATCTGGGTCAGATGCATCAAGCCGTTCACATGATGTTTGCTCCGGAGGATGGCAAACTCCGGTGAAAGAAACGGCATTCATCGCGCCGAGCGAGTGCTATCTAGATCGTCCCACCGTGACAGATTCTTGGAAACGAGGCGAAAGGTGGGAGGGGGTACGGCGGACGTCAGCCTTCTCCTGTCATCTTCTGCATGTCTCGGGCTGTCGAGTATGCAAGACAATCTGCTCAGCGTGGTTAAAACCTCCTAGGGCTCTGCGGATCTACGGCCCTCATCAGCGCCTCGGAGGGAAGCCCAAGTTCTCGCCGATTACCTTGGTCAGTAGCCAGGAGCCGCGCCTTAATCCCCATGGTATCTTACAGCCACGTCAACCTGCTACTCCCCTTGGAGCTATCTGTCGGCCGTGGAGCAAATACCTTGATGACTGGTTCTAATGGGATGGGATGTTCGCAGGAAGACGCTTAGAGGCCTATCGGCTTGTCCGTGACGTAGGTATCAGATATCCAGTCCCTATGGGTCGCCTCATTTAACTGTATCTCGGTAAGCTCTTGAATGACCCATGGTCTGCAGATGGCCAGTTCCAGAGATCGGTAGCAGTTTCTAGCAATCCTTGATCACGTAAGGAATGGTGACAGCCAACTTTAATAAACCTTATCCGCGTACCAGTATGATGTCTTCAACGCCTTCGGCTTTAAAGAAAAATATACAATTTCCTAGAAGTATGCAAGATATTGATTCACATATATTGAAGATCTACCATCAATCTAAGGCGGATTGGTCTCTTTCGATCACTATTCTAGTTCGTATCTATCTTGTGTGTTTCCGTGATTGTGTATAATATGATTTATCATTCCTCATTGATCCCATGATTCACCGTCTCAATATTCCCCCTTACTGTACCGAGGCCACCGGCGGTTTAAAGCAACATTATGTCCTTCGGCAGTCTAACGTAACATCCCGGAACTTGGAGGTGTTCTTTGGCGTGCTTCGAGACGGATGAGTGACCAAAGTAAGGTTGCCGTTGACTCCATTGTTGACTTGTCAGGCTCTGGGAAGCACGCCATTTCATTCAAATGAAATGACGTTAGAATTCGGATGTTGATACGGCATTATCCCAGAAGATGAGGTCCTCGTAGAAGCTTTGATCATCTTGTACGCGGCGGTGACCTTCTCTGTCTATCACATCCTGCTATCATCCTTATGACGAACACACAAGCTTTCACAACATTGCTGTAGTAACTTGTACGGATAGTAGCTACGTCGTTACGTGGGCATGTTTAAGGGGTAAGTCAAGGGAATTACCCAGCATACGTTGTTGGGGGTCCTGGATCAATTCAAATTAACACAAGGTTGATCGAATGTCTTCAGTCGTGTGTCAGTTTGCACACAGGAAGGGTCATTGGAAGTAGGCACTCATGAAGTCAATGCCCAAATACTATTGAAACTTGCAAGGTCTATCTACGTTTAAACAAACACGCTGGTTCTGCGAAGCATGGGGTTAGGGATAGGTATAACCACCCTGTCAGCACAGCGCATAACCATAATAACTAGCTACACCGGTACCCTTCCTGTAGACATCCAGAATAATGAACTAGTACCTCTACCAACTCCAGTCTTTGGCAATCGTAATCCGAGGTGAGCTCGCAGTTTAAGAGGATTGCGCAACAAGGTGACCTATATTCTTGCTGCGGGACTCTCAAGTTCGGGTCCTGAGATATAAAAGGTTTTTTTTGGTTAATCTTGCTATATTCTCCATCACTTGCACTTAACATTATACCAGTAGTGAGATATACCGTGGTGGAAGATTTCTCGCCTTATACGAATCTCGATGAGAGACCATGCTTAAGCTAAGGGGCATTCATTTAGCTTGAACAATGTGAATGTGATTTTGCAAAATTCTACACGTTATTAGATAGATCATATTATCATCAGCTCTAGACTAAGAACGTTACAATCAGATCCCAAAGCATCACTAATTAATAGCTAGTTCCATGGATTTGGTGGCAGATAATTAGCCACATACTACTTCGGCCGACCATCGTGTCTTCGTACAATCAGACTTGACCCGGGAAACATATACATTACTCGTATAGCGTCGTAGCATCTGGAGTCCTGGATACGAGTATAGGATATGTATAATTATTTCTGGTGTTGGATGAACACCTGTAATCCGCCTGGGTGAGGCTGTTTCATGATTAGCGATTTCCAAAACTAGGCTCAGGCTTTGCCGCAGGTAGCCAGAGACCTTCAGGTCAATACGAGAGGACGTTCAAGCTGAAAAGATGCTGTTTATTTTCTAGTGGCATTGGCTATCACTACATAAGGGTGAAATAACACTTCAGGGATGAAAGTGACGCGGTCTACGTCTCAACGTAATTGGCATCGAAGTTAGATTAGTAGTGATGCCAACAGTTTCACTCAAGTTGAGGCTGTTCTAACGGCTTTATCAAGCGTCGTCATGGCTTCGTGTCAAAATGTCTCTGCTCTGTTCAAACTTATTCTTCGGGCTTCGTAGCGGGTATACAGATACGGCTGAATGCGACCTGAAACCGTCGAGCAGACAACGGTTACTATCGGCACCGGAAGAGCTGCTGTGCCTCTTCTAGTCGGTGCAGGTTCCGATCGATGCGTTTTGGATGAGCGGCTGAGAATGGGGAAGTACATGTACAGTTAGGACACGGTGATTCTACAGTAGATGCTTAATGATCATTGACTAGATTCAAGCACTTACAGCCGACACAGACACACACACACACGCACACACACACACAATTTTAATCAAGACGGAAAACGAGCACCCCGTTTCCGGCAGCAACAATACCAAGTCGCATGGCGCCGGGATAGGTCGGCTATCGGGACCTGTAGAAACCTAGGATAGGAGATATGGCCCCTTCCTAGCCCCTAATGCATGCGTCAGGTCAGCGCAGATATCATGTTGGCTGTTGGTTCACGGATTGTTGGGTTACTATCCGCGGCACTGCAGAACGTGGTTACAGTAGGCATCTCGCTTGTCTATCATACAATTCCACGGAGTTATTAGACATAGGAAGCAACGTGGAATGGGCGGAACTCCCTCGTAGACGCACTGTAATTCTTGGTATCTGGGCGGGAGTCTATGATCATAACTGCTGCTCCTTTAGACGCGCTGCGAAATGAAGTCTTCCTGTAGGAGGCTATTCCCGATTACCATCGTATGTAAGGCTGAGGCGGGAACTGCAAGCTGACTCGAGCGGCACATGGGTAGTCGGATGATCCGGCCCACTGTGAAGCCAGTAGACCGCAGACCGTGGGCGAACACAACGGCATCATTATACAAACCATTATTATCACCTATTATTACCTACTACTACGTGGTAGCCAAAATGGGGTCATCGATAGTGTGCGGTGGTGTGCGGTGGTCAAGAACAAAACAGCACACCGTGGTCAATGGGAGAGCCTGTGACGGAGAGCGGAATGAAGAAGCCATCGGCTTGGCAGCTGCTTGGTTAGGCTTGCGGCAAATTTGATGATGGCATCCAACCTGCTGCGGCTGGCCTAAATGGTGCATCAGTCAATTCCCGAGACCATGTAAGCTCTTGACAAGCGTAAACCTATTTGGCCTAGTCAGGAACAGCGAGCTTCAGGTCTCGCCACTTGGAGATTTGGACCTGAGCTAATGTAGGAATAGGTCACTCTAGTCAGCAGCCAGAAGCCAGGAGCGCCAAGGAAAGAAGCAAAGCTGACCGCGCTGCCGCGTTTGTTGGTTTTATCCACAGTTCCTCGGCATATAATCGTGATTCCTACTGCGAGTACGTACTGCAACTGTTACATATGTAGTAGTGCTGAGTACTACGGTAAGATGGCGGCATCCGGATTGCTGGTTGTCTGCCACACCGTTCAGCCGTCTGTCTGCTCCAGCATGTTTCACGGCTTCGTATTACTTTGTAGGGTAGCAGGAACCGATTAGTTAGAAACGTTCATCAGACGGGCCCGATGCTTTATTTTAAAGCTGGCGAATCTTGTTGATCTCCGGAGGAAGATGGAGATCTGCTACGGAGTCAGGGGAGTCTAGGCGTGAAGATCGTCATTGTAGTAAGAAAAGGAGCTAGATTTACCTAGGCTAGACAGGCTAGAGTGGCATGTAGGACGATGGGATCGGTGTCGCGTCGTGCACTGACAACCAGACGAGCTCTCCTCTGCAACATAAGCCCTACATACATGTGTTGGATGCAAGTAACGAATTTGCGAATGTAAGAACGTTGGTCAATCCGGCTCGGGCCACGAGAATGAGCTGCAAGGGCCACGCAATTATCATTATCTAAGCTGATTACGCATAGTGGTGGACACAGTATCGTACTGCGTATGGACCATGACTAAGGTAGTATACCTAATGTACTAATCCGTACATGTATGGACGTATCTCACATATAGGAGGTAGATACTCAAGATACTGTATATGTAGAACGTGTTGGCATTACCTAGGCACGGCTTCCGCGATCAGAAGTTGATAAACAGGCTGTTTGCCGATGCAGTGACACCACAGCTCTCCCACGTGTATGGCACAGAAGTTGGATAGCTGTGTGGAAAGTTTTTCGTAACTAGAACTCTCTGGTGGATTCAATGCTAGACATCGCATCGCTATTTCGCGACCTGATGGGACTAGTCAGCGACCTAGTGCAGGAGGCAGATCTGATCTGATCCGCAATTCACATTACGGTTTATTACTACGAGGTACTTTTTGTGTGTGCAAAGGCCTGCGCCTCACACCCACCACAGCACCCCATACATAGCACCATAGCAGAAGCGCCTGCTTGCTACTTGCCTTGCTTGATAAGGAGTTCCCCATTGTTCTCGAGACTCGTGTTCAAATCTTCGATCGCCATGGTGGGCGGCATGGCTCGTGTGTTGCACGATTTCGATTCTACAATAAGTCGTGCACAATAACCTTCTTGCGCGGAGAAAGAAGATATGCAGTATGGGAGCATCATCTACTCGCAGTGCGCAGTAGGTATTACTATTAGTAGCAGACCGTGGGAGAACGGCGATTGAATGCTATAATTGTCAACCGTCTCTGTTGCAACCCGTGGCTGCTCGTGCTGCGTACTGCGTATGTACGCTGCATAGCTATTTGCACATCTTGTCCTGTTTTGGCAGTGAGAGGAGATGAATCTGCACAATACTCCGAAGGATTTGATGCAGGGGAGAAAACGTGTGGACACGGGATGACTGAGATGGATGGTAAATGGAATGCCACACGCGCAGGCCTTTCTTAATAGATAATAAATAATAAATAACAGAAAGTGTTTTTTTTGTTCGACGATGCAAGATTATCTGTTCTCCAAAGCATACCTAGGTATACATATATACACACACACATACATAGTAGTACTCGACTTTCCTAATCCGGCTGTCCTTATGAACGACCAGACAGCTTGAAGGTTTGGATTCAAAATCAAGGTTGAAACGATGCTGCCGACCGAGATCGATAGAGACACGGAACACACATATATATTATTATAAATGGAGACTCTGATTGACAGTTTGTTTCGTGCTTCGGTCGAGTACAGTATGGAGTTTTGGCTCATCTAGGACGTATTACTATGTACTACTTGCAGTATGCAAATTCAACAGAGAACATGGGGTACGGGGGCTTAGATCTTCGAACAACCGAGCTGACGGGAAAATAACTCTTTTGCATGACTTTCAATATTGGCTTTCTTGTACTATACCCAAACATGAATGACAAGCTCTCCGTCACTTTATTCTGACTTCCTAGCTCTAATAAATAACCAGTACGATAACTACCTAGCTCCAGCTCTATAACGCGTCGAGCCAACATCTCTCCGTTTCCTACTTACGTAGTATGTCATGTACCTACATGCAGATGCTGATGGCGGTGTTCTTATTGGCAATACATATACTTGTATAGTAGACATGCACAGGAGATTGAGGATAGGGAGATTGACTCAGGTGTCGCTGTACTCGCAGTAGGTTCTACGTTGCAGTATGTAATAAGGCGCATAAGGGAATGGAAGCAATGGACGGGAGCCAATGTACATGTGGGCGGAAAGGCTATTTTAGAGGAATCCGGGCCAATCAGGAGGGCGGAGGATGGCCAGGGTCGACGAATTGAGCATGAAATCTAATTACCCGTCAATAACGCAATCGACTTATTCGGCCAGCATGTGGCACCTGAAGCATTGCTGTAAAATAGAGAAAATGATATTAGCGCTGATGTATCCTGGGCTGGGGGCCAAGGTATTTTGTCTTAGATACGTGCAGCCATTGCAGCCATCTAAGCCCCCCTTCCTCACCCCATTATCAGCATCAATGTGCATACTTGTACATGGTATAGCGCATGCAGGCGGCGGTACATACACCCTCTCCTCTCATACTACAGTACCTCTACGTCTGCTGTTCAATACTACATACCAACTGCTACAGCATGGTGCGCGTTGGTGCGAGGTAGCAGGCGATTAACAGCAGCTCGCAGCATCCATTCCAAGCCCGAATCCCCAAAGTCCACCCTTAGGTTGGTTTTCTGCCTTTCCCTTCGAAAGCCGGGAGTTGGCCCGAGCGAGAGAAAGGTAAGTATCTTTAGCAAGAAGAACCAGCACTGCACTGTCCTACATAACACAACAGGAAGGGCTAGACCGAAGATAGAGTAGACGTGTGCAAGCAGCCCACTTCGGTCTACGAATTGACTTGAACTTTTTAAAACAATCCATTCAATTCTCATTCAATTCATCAGCCCAGCGGCCATCTAGAACTAGAACACCTTTGATCCTCGCTTCAACAATACGGCAATACGGGCGCACATTGATGACTTTCATCTTTTTTTTCTCTCTCTCAAACAACGAAACGCCAGCTAGCTTCGGTGGTTTAATAAAAAAAACACAGTCCTGCCTCGAGCCGATTCATCAGAGATCAAAGGTCAGGATCATGGTCATGGGACCCATTGTTTCCTAAAGACAAGAAGCTCAATCTCCGACACCAAGAATACTTGTTGTGGACTAGGCCCCCTTCGGTATTGGTCTGGTATTGGTCTCACGTACCATTCATATCTTGCTCCTGCCTGCCTGCCTACCTAGCCTGCCTCTCTTACCCCTGTCGATGTACATACTGCGTACTTCCAGTCTGTTCCTGCTGTCTCCTGTCTTTTTTTCTCGTCCCCTGGCACCTGCCTGGTCAATAACACACACACACACACCACACGGCACCACACCCTTGACATCCTGGTACCCTGGCACACCCTGGGATCCCTGCCCACCCTTGCCCCAACTCCTCTTTCACTTTCCCGTCCCTCGCTAGTCTCGTCTGGTCTCCTCCGCCGTCGTTTCTGTGCCTGCCCTGCTGGCCTGTCACCCAATTCTCTTTTACCCCTTCACCTTTCTCGCCTTCTCGTCTCCGCCTCACCTCTTGTCCTTCCTTTTTTTCTCCCTTCGCCGACCTCGTAAGGAGCACCTTTCGACGACAATACTCCCTCGGCGCCTCGATGATCCCGTTGACTCCCTCGTGAGCCTTCACTCATTGTTCGCCCTGGCCAATCTGATGACGACTCGATGTATCGCTGAGCATTAAACCGACCCTTGCAAATCCTTGCGAATCCAATACCATCTACCATCGAACAGTTAATTCGGAATTTTTAGTTGACGATTTATTCGTCTTGTCATTCGTTTAGAAACAATATTCTCACAAATTATACTATCTGGCTTGTTAGTAACAAGGTGAGCCAACCCGCCGGCGCATATTCGTGGCAACGATAAGAGATCGGGAGCCAGGTCCCTCTCCAGCTGGGTTGCCTCCTCTGGCGATCTGCTGTGGATCGTTCATGCGTGCCTCACCCATCCAAGCATCGAGAGGGGACAGAGTGAGAGTGAGAGGAGAAACAGCTGACGTCTGTGATAGCATCCATTCTTTGACATATTTGTCAAGTACATTCGTTCCAAAATTGCCCTGACATAGTAAGCTGGCTACTTCAGCTCTCTGCCTCCGCCATATAATAAATATAACAACGAGGCTAACGCCTCCGCTAGCCACGATATTAGACGATCTGACCTACAAACTTGACGCGGCTCAATTGTCGCCATCGATACGAAAGAAACGATCTGATTGTGGACGAATAAACGTAATCCTGAAGCACAATGCATTCCCGTGCGTTGGTGGTGGCCGCCATCTTGGCCACCGCTTCTCTAGCCTCCGCCGAGCCGCCTCAAAATAGACCGAAGATCTACTTTCCTAGGCACGTCAAGAGACAATACACTAATCACACCATCACGAGTTCGGCGTCGCAGACACGGAGTGAGCCGTCCGATTCCACGTTACAATCCTCCACCAAGAAGGACACGATATCCGATCTACTGTCGAGTATTCTGGGGGGAAATTCGGAGAGCAGTGATTCCACGTCGGCAACTTCGAGCACTGTGGCGTCCGCGACAGGTTCTAGCCCAACTAGCGATATTGACTTTCCGCAGTCAGAAACAAGTGAAGGTCCTAGCGCGACAACGTCAGATCCACCACCACTTCTCAACTTACCCAGTGTCAACATTCCACCGATTTTAGGGGGTGATAAGGAATCAAGCTCAAGTTCAGCCACGGCCAATGCGACATCTACGGCGCCGGCTTCGTCTGGAGCCGTGACTGGATCCGCGGCCGAATCTGCGACCACACCGACGACCACGGTGGACTCTTCATCTTCCGGTATTCTCCTCGCTCCTACTGGCGTAATAACACCATCGTCGAGCTCCAGCGGTGGTGGTCTCCTTGGTGGTATTGGGGATGGACTCACAAGTGCAGTCGGCGGTGTTGTTGGCGGAGCTACGAGCGCTGTTGGCGGTGTCGTCAGTGACGCTACAAGCGCTGTTGACGGTGTCGTAGGTGGTGCCACGAGCGCTCTCGATCCGGCACCGACAGCCAACGCTACGGAAACGGGCACAAGTGCTGCACCTACAACAACTTCGGACGATGGAGGTCTCTTGGGAAGTTTGCTGACGACCCCGAGCATAACGAATGCGGACCCTACGGAAACTGGTACAAGCACGGGTGGCGGTCTTCTAGGTAGCATTTTATCGCCAACCCCGAGTGTGAACGCATCGGAAACCGCTACAACTAGCGACGACGGTGGTCTTTTGGGCGGTATTATACCACCACTGACGCAGAGTGCAGGCGCATCAGCAACCAGTGCCACTTCTGACGATGGCGGTCTCCTAGGTGGCATTTTACCAACCCCGAGTGTAAATGCGTCAGAAACTGCTACCAGTACTGATGGTGGTCTCCTGGGCGGGTTGTTGACTACGTCGAGTGCAGGCGCATCGGAAACCGCTACGACTTCTGACGACGGTGGTCTCTTGGGCGGTATTATACCACCACTAACGCCGAGTGCGAACTCGTCAGAACCTGCTACTAGCACTGATGGTGGTCTTCTGGGCGGTCTGTTCCCACCAACGACTTCGAGTGCGAACTCATCAGAGCCTACTACGAGCAGTGACGGTGGCCTGTTGGGCGGTATTATCCCGCCTCTCACCGGTACTGCACCTACTCAATCTAGTTCGGACGCTCCTCTCTTGACACTACCGCCCCTCTTGGGCGGCGGTTCAAGTACCTTGTCGCCAATTGCGAACGCGACGGAATCGAGCTCGGCCCCATCAGAGACCCTCAGCCTTCCTCTGACCTTGTCGATTCCAGGAACCGCAGTCCCTGCCAACACCACTTCAGCGACTCCGGGTTCTACTCTCCCAACGGTTTCGGCTAACAGCACAGCTCCTTCCACGCAGCCCCCAACTTCTGAGTCGTCGGGTATTGTTACTGTTCCTCTGAATACGACTGCACCAACCTCCACGAGTGCTGAGTCCAGCTATGTGCAGTTTACGCCCGTGTCCACTTCGACCGTGGAATCTACTACAGCCCCTCTCACTACTTCTACCACCACATCAAAACCTGGGGTCACCAGCGTCCCTGTGACTGCCACGATCACGGACTCGGAGTCTTGGCTTCCAACCACTATCATTGTCCAGCCTTCTACTAATACCGTTAGTACTGGGGAGACGCCTACGGCCACAGGTATTCCAAAAGATTGGCCCCAGGCGCTCACGCCGTGGGAAGTGCCGCCGGAGCAACCCGAAGGCTCCACATTGGTCCAGATATCCTTCCTCTTTGGCGAGAACTACCGACACCTCGTGAATGAGCCTCTGGCCGCTTCCCAGATGTTTGATCTCCTTCCTAAGGGCCTTGCCTATGGTGGCAACTATGACCTCGACAGGGTTGTCATGTACTCCATCGTGCCCTATGATACCGAAGGCTTTTTGGGATATGTTACGTCTCAGGCTCTGGTCTACTATCCTAGCGAGGGTGTTAGCCAGCTGGGTGATGATATCGGCATACCAAATGCTGCGTTGTACAGCAACCCTGACCCACTTGTATATAATCTGACCAGCGAGATTAACCCGGCTATCGGTATCATGCCCGGTTCTACGTTGGAGGGCGCGCCTGGTTCTACAGGGGACAGCGGCACCGGTTCAACTGATTCGCCCAAGTCCAACAACGACCCCTTCAATAGTCAGGGACCAGGAGAGAAGACCACGAGCGCACAACAGGGAATGACGGCTGGTATTGCTGTTGGTGCCGCCAGTGTTGCTGGCGCTTATGGTGCTGCCATGTTCATCATTGCGCGCCGCTACAAGCGCAAGAAGCAGCAAAAGCACCAGCGTACCAGTTCGGTGGGTTCGCCATCCGATATGCGGCAGACGGGTAGCCCAGCTCTTATGGGTGGTGCACTGCTGAGCCGTGATTTCACAAGCAGTCCTGGTTATGGCGGAGTCGTAGGGAACACTCGCGACAGTCAAGGCAGTGGGAGGAGTGGCATGAACAACTCGGCACGTACTGCCAACATATCAGCGCCGGTTGCCGCTGAAAACTCTCTTGGTTGGAACTGAGCTCTACGTATATGACCTGCCCGTCACATCGGTTTTTATTTCCCATTACACTTCGATACCCTTCCAGGAGGCCTTGCCTGTTTTATCACTTGATATAGAAGACATCGCGAGCGACCTATCCTAGGAAATGCGACCGCTATGAGCATCGCTCAAGTTTTCTTGTCATTTACGTTCTAAGATGGTTGGTTTGCCAAATAAATATTTGAATCCCGCCGGAAATACTTAGCAATCCTCGGCATCGGTAAGGACCGTAGCCCACCTTTTGCTGGCTTCGATCTGATGCCCAGGTACTTTTGATCTAATGCATTTATGTGTACTTTTGGGGAGGCGAGATGTCTGGTGTGTGTGTCGGTTTGGAATAGGGGCCGAAAAAGGGGGACATCTGATCTGGGTAATGGACTCTAGAGGGCCCACGACGTGACTGGCCGTTGGGAATTGTACATTATGACTGTCACGACCGTTCCGAAGGTTGAGGTATGGTTCGAATATGACGAAAAACCCTGAAAGTCTCGGCACCCAAAGGTGGTCGCCCTCTAGAGTCATTGCGTGTAATGGTCTTAAGCATATACTGAATAGAAAGAAAGACAATATTACAAATTTTGTAAGCTAGTATATGCAGCTTATGACATTTTATGACATTTTATGCTACGTGAGATTCCTGTACCATTAATTACGTGATCGTGGTAGCATTTATTTGCTGATGAAAGTTTTGATTTGAGGCTGATGTTAATCATCAAAGCGTTAAATTCGGGTGTTACCACGATATGCGGGCCAATTACGCACGGGTTGTCAATGGGACATGTCGCAATGGGGGAGCCGACATAACTACTTAGAACTACCTCTGCGTCGGGCATCTTCAAAAGCTCGACTACCAATTTAATCCCGAGGGCTTTGCATAGACTTTCTATCATTTTCTCTGCTTGATGCCGTCGCGTAGGCCTTGATTAACGAGTTTTCGTCATGGCTGCTGCCATAACGGAACCGTTCCTATCCCACCGCGACCCATCCCAGTCCGACTCGTCAACACAGACGGGCGCAGCCCTGACGCCACAGAGCGACACCGATTCATACGATGGAGAAGGCTTTGATCGCCATCGCCCGCTCGAAGTATCAGATCTCGCCTTTGGCTCCGAGGCCGACGAGACGTTCGAGCTGCAGGACCGAAGCAAGGGGAACGCAGACAGGCATGCAAATGACGAGGAGCACGACGGTGCCTATCGTGACCACCGACAAAGTTGTAGGATGAGGAGACCGAGCGATAGCACCATCGCCAGTTTCCAGCTCTATACTCCGGATGAAGAGAGGGCGGTGGTGCGCAAGTTCGATCGCCGCCTGGTGTTGTTCCTCAGCCTGTGCTACATGCTGTCGTTCCTAGACCGATCTAGTGAGTCGTTGCCATCTTCTCATCTACCTAAGAACCACGAACCATGAACCATCTGTCGCAGGGGTACCGTGGTCGTCCACGAGATCCAGATATGAACTCAAATCACACAGAGATTAGATTTATTAACATTTCGGGAACAACCGCATTCTTCGTGCTCATGACGTTTGGCATAAGGCTTAGTTCAGTTTTGGGTTCGGGGAATGCCTGTGGTTCATTTCGAGACTCCCTTGCTGACGTGATGTTTCGTCTCGGTTCAGATATTGGAAATGCCCGGATCGCTGGAATGGAAGAGGACTTGCAGACGCGTCCGCGGCAAGACAACCTTTACGAATGGGCGCTCACCTCATTCTACATCTCGTATGTTGGTTTTGAATGGATGGCATTGTTGTGGAAATTGGTTCCTGCACATATTTACGTCACCTTCATCGTCTTCTCCTGGGGCGTCATCGCCTCGTTGCAGTCCATCACAACGTCATATCCCGTCCTGATATTCTTGCGTACGCTACTTGGTATTGGCGAGGCGGCCTTCACGGGCGTGCCGTTCTACCTGTCCTTTTTCTTCAAGCGCCACGAGCTAGCCTTTCGGACAGCCATATTTATCTCAGGTATGTACATATATTGAAACCAGCTACACAGCTACTGGTCTGTTTCGAGAAGTCTCACCCACATTTCTAGCCGCCCCTCTCGCTACGTCCTTCGCGTCATCGCTGGCATGGGTCATATTGAAGCTGGGTGAAAATGGGCCCATATCGCCGTGGCGCCTGCTATTCTTGCTCGAAGGCTTTCCCTCCGTCGTCGTCGCCATCACGGCCTGGAGCATCATCCCGGACTCCCCCGACCGGGCCTCATACCTGACCCCGCGCGAAAAGAAAGTCGCCCGCCTCCGCCTGCGCCACGAAAAGCAGCCCCGGCGAAGGGGCCTGGGAGTCGGAGGAGGTTCAACCAACCATCCCTCCTCCGCCTCGTCAACAACAGCAGGCGGCCTCAAGGCCAAAGCCGTGCTCTCCGCCCTGGCGGACCCCAAGGCCTGGATCACGGGCGCCATGTTCTTCCTCGCGAACATGGCGTACTCGTCGCTGCCGGTCTTCCTGCCCACGATCCTCACGGAAATGGGCCACGGCGCCCGCGAGGCGCAGGCCCTGACCGCCGTCCCGTTCCTGGTCGCCTTCGTCGCCGTCCTCGCCACGGCGCACCTCTCGGACAAGCTGCAGAGCCGCACCCCCTTCGTCGTCGCGCACGCGCTCGCGTCCGCCGCCGGGTACACCGTGCTCGCGCTCGCGAAGCCGCTGGGGGTCAGCCCCGTGCTCCGGTACCTGGCCGTGTACCCCGCCGCCGTGGGGTTTTTCAGCGTCGTCGTGCTCATCATCGCCTGGGCCGTCAACAATCAGCCGGAGGAGGGCGCGCGGGGCGGCGCGTTCGCGCTCCTCCAGGTCGTGGGACAGTGCGGGCCGCTGGTGGGCACGAGGCTGTATCCGGATCGCGACAGGCCGTTCTTTCAGCCGGGTATGTGCGCTTGTGCGGGGGCTATGGGGGGTGTTGCGGTGCTGGCGCTTGTGTTGAGGGTGTGCTTGGTTAGGGCGAATCGCGCGTGGGACGAGAGGGAGGCGGAACCGCCTGCTGCTGGTGCTGGGGGTGGTAACGAGGAGGCGCAGGGCTTGGTGCGTGAAGGGGTGTCAGGGAGGAGTGGAAGGGGGCGGGGGCGTGAGGGGGATGGGTTTCGGTATATGCTGTGAGCTGTGAAGCCGTCCTTGTCAGTCTGGCTGTTGCGGAGGCTCGCTAGCCCAGGGGATCCTATATGGCAAGGGCATTTCCCCAAGTCAACCTGTTTTTCATTTCAAAGCTGAACTGTTCGAACTGGGAGGGCTGTCCTTCGGGATAGTATAGGAGTCTTGTAGGCAATATTCTCACTTCGAGTCCTCAATCAGGTCTGCGATTTTGTAAGCCAATTTGGCTAGGTTGTGCTGGTGTGAGAAAACGGGCTACGTATTCTACAGGCACATATATGACCTTTCTCGACCTCAAAGTACGGCAGGTGACAGTCACTATGTTAATGCGACACACTTGAGCGCTATTCCAACACGTTAGATGATTTTCTGATACTTTTTTATGCAGACAGACGGCGATGTTAACTGAGACGTCTGTACCATACGGAGAAGTCGAGGAAAACAATGGGCAATATAGGGCAAAGTAATGAAGAGCATAATGTCTTCATGTGTGCAAGGTGGAACTGCAGGGGGCTAGAGCCCCTTTATATTTATTTAAAGGCTGTAGCCACATGTAGGCCCAAATTCAGTCTTATAAGGGTATCTCAGCTACAATAATAAATAACAAGAATGCTCACCAACCAGGCCTCTCAAGATACGTTTTGAATCCTATTGTCTAGGTTACCTTAGCTTGTCCCTAATGCGATACTATATTAAAGCAATTTGTTATCTATTTCTGGATGACCATCTCTCCTTGGGTATATTAAAGCCAAGGTTGCCTCGTTCGTTTCTGCCCACTTCGAGTACAGCTTGTTTATTATATCAACATCCTGCTTGGAAGCTAGTCTAGCTTGGAGCTGTTCCCCTCTCTATACCTTCTCCTATGGAGTTTCTTAACCATATCTTCGAGTATAGCACTAAGAGCCAAATTATTCCCCCGTGGGGACCATTCTATATCTTCAGACCGCGTGCATATCTATGTTCTATGATCGCTAGCTGCTTCCTCCCTAGGCACCCACTGGCCGATAGTCCTGCATTTGTCGCTTGCATCAGAGTCCGAATTTGTGCCGCAGTTCAGAAGACAATTGATGCGCTTTGTAAATGTGGTATCGAGGTTGTTCGTTCCGCCTTTGAGATTACCCAGGACGTCTCCCCAGCACGCCCCGCCGTTGTATGTCTTCTTCGAGTATGCCTGCCACGTCCTTTTACTCCAGTCCTTGCTCGCGAGGTACACACAGTGAGTCGTCTCGTTCATCGTAACGTATGTCAACCCATAGTTCGAATGGGGGTAGTCCTTTTCGCCGCTGCAGTCGGCTGTCGGGTACTCATCTGCTTTGGGGTTCGTGGTTGAGCCAATTGCGCTGAAAGCGAGGACAATCAGAGCTCGTGTGGATAATATCATCTTGTTAATATGTATGATCCGAGAAAGATAAGTATGCGTTGAAGATGAGGTGTTAAAATGCAGTGAATGATAGGAGAAGTGTTCCCCCCTTGGATTTTGAAGATTATATCTTGCAATGTTTAGCTAGAAATTAGAACCAGACCATATTTTGGTAAATCAGATGATATATATATATATATATATTCACCCAGTATATACAGACGCTCTACTCCGTACTAGCAATGTCTATATAAGCATCGTAGCTCCACTTGGTAATTCCAAGAGAACCTTTTGGATCCTACGATGTAACTCAATAAGGGTATTTTCAGATCTGACTCCTCAACGCTAACGGAATTACCCATTGCTTGCAATCAAGTTTCTGATGGGATTTGGCGGAGGATCCCGTGAAGAAAAAGAAGACGTTAAAAAAAAAAACCCCCTTTCTGCATAGTGACTCTCAAGCGCGTTCACATACGTGTCGGAGATTTGCGAGTCATTGGGAAGTGGCACCAACTTACTTTCAACGAGCTTAGGCCGTGTGCGAAGATGATGTACGTAAGGAATGCCATAGAACCATCCTACAACGTTGGTGTTCTGACGACCGAAAGAACTTGTGAGAAGAAAGGTCTGAGCAAGTATTCCGATATCAATTTACTTATTGCTGGAGCCAGCTAATGTTCAGCCCTGAAGCTCGAAACCGTTAAGATGAAGTGATTGGTACGACCCACACCGTTCTTAAAAATCGTGATGTTTTGCATGTACAATAGCGCTGCGTATGGGCTATCACTAATAACTATTGGTGTCCATTATCTTGGTAACTCTAACTGTCCCCGTAACTCGAGGTTTCCAAGATGTAAGGGAAGGTAGCAGCGCACTTAGCTCTTCTAGTTTACCCATGGCGCCCTATCTCGACAGCTGACCCTTGGGCCCTTAGGGGACATTTTTGGTAAGATGCTCCGTATTGGTAATGGGTACGGATGACAGCGGTGGTTGTATGTATCACGAGAGCCAGCAACTTTTCTGGAATGAGGCATTGTCTATGTATCGTACGTAAACTCTAGGGTGTCTTCTTTTCATCGAGCATAACCTCGCAATGAGGGTAATACTACTTACCATGCTATACAATATATATTCTATGTATGTAAACAGTAATTTGTACGTATGCGTATGTGCAATACGTGCATGCACCCCTGGATTGAAAGAGTGGGGCTACAGCAACAGGACAGCAAGGGACTTTGTGACTACTGCGTACCTAAACAAGGTAGGCCTGCCAGCCAGACAGCCAGCCAGCCAGGCTGCCAGGCTGTCTTTCAGCCTTTTTTTCTTGTCCCTGTCCTGAATCTGTACTATTCCGTATGCGTACGCAGTACTGACAGGTGTGCCAATCATAAGAAACACAGACATGTCCTGGCCACGGCCATAGCATCCGATATCGAGGCACAATCGAGGCATAAATCGAGGCATAATCGAGGCATAATCGAGGCATACAGTCACATGCACCACACCAGCCGGACTCGGTGATCTATTATGCGTTCAATCACACGCCTGCGGCTGGGCGCGTCTCTGCTGCTGGCCCGATTTGCGATCGCGACCACCGACCTCAAAGAAGGCATCCTGCCCTCCTATCACTACGGCGCGCCCATTGGCGTCGAGTGCATGAACAGGAGCATGTGAGTTGCAAAGCTTCCCGGCTATGTATATGTGCTTCGTCGTCGAATCCTGACCGGGGATGGCTGACATTTCATCGTTCCAATATCTAGAGAGACCGGGGAACACATCCAAGATGCGAAGAACGAGATCCAGTGGATTCCCTTCCCGGTGTGCAATGAGACCGGCACCCCGCTCGAGTTCAAATATGGCATCGAAGGGGAGATGAACTGTACTATCCCCATGATAGACGACCCTTTCTTCCATCTGCTCGAGTTCTACATCCACAGCGACGCCCCTCTCGCCTGCCGTCTCCCTGCCCGGCCCCCTCCCCACGTCGAGACTGTCGGAGAGAAGCCCCACGAGCAAGAATACATACCGCTCGTGTTCGCCTTGGCTGGCACGTTGCAATTGAGCCATCTGCACATCAGCACCCACTTGAACATCCTGCTCCACAGCACGCCCAAGCACCACATCCACCCACATGACAGTGGCGTCTTGGATAGCGGCGCCGCATATAGCACGAGCCCGTTGAGTCATATGGACGGCAGTTTTACCAGGAGACTGGTCATTGGCGATCCTCTGCCGCTGAGTTTCAGCGTGCGATGGTTCCCGACTCCGGCCCTGCCCAAGACTGAGGGCAGAGTCGAGTGGCAGGGGATGGGAGGCCATATCTACGCTAGCACCGTGTTCTATGCTCTTGTGTCCTTTATTGCAGGCGTACTGGTCTCCGGTGTGTACTTTTTCGGCATAATACTGCCGAAGCGACTGAAAGGCCGGGGACTGGGTGGTGCTACGCCCTTAGGCTATGGACTTAACGGCGTAGGCAACGGGTGGGGGTACTCGAAGCGACTCGATTGAGAACTGGGATAAGTGTAATCATGGGGTCACGCATGGATTCTTGTACATAATTCTACGATCAGGAGGGATAATGTGGCTGTTACGCTTGTGTCCGGAATACTGGTTGTGTATCAATAGGAGTTTTGGCTTTAGAACCGAATGAAAACCGAACCACGGTTAAGAGATACCCATTGAGAGTACGATACCCATGAATAATGTCAAAGGGCTCCCGGCTTCCACTAGCTGCCTCGGCTTGTCAGCAACTAGTCCCTAGACCCTCTTCCTGACATCGGCAACTTCGAGGCGTTTCAACAACCGCATATACATGTCAGCCGTCAACAAACCCGCTACCCCGCGTTAGTCCGGACAGGTTTCAGGCACAGCTCACGTGGCGATCTCAGCTTACCTAGGGCCAAATACCCGCCGTACAATCCACCTAGCAACACGGTCTTCTGCTGCGCGCTCACGAGCACCGGGTCCCACAGAAATATCTCGTACATGCACGTGGCGGTCGTCAGAGCCGTCTCGGCGCCGTACACGAGGAGGAGCAGCTCCGCGCCGCCGTTCAGCCTGCCCCGGCCCACGAGCTTGCTCACCGCCCATAGCGACACCGGCAGGTGGAACACGAGCTCGAGGAAAGCGAACAGCGGGAAGAAGCTCGGCACGGTGGCGGGCGGCGGCGCGAAGAACTGGTCGTTGTACGTCCTCAGGTAATACGCGCGCAGCTCGTAGAGGAAGTGCAGTGGTGATGACGCGGGCACCCAGAGGGATTGGGGATAGAGCGGCACGAGATCCACGCCTAGACTATGGTTAGCTAGGTGTGATGTGTTCCGTAGTGTGTATAGCACGTGAGTTTGAGCTGGTGCTGTGGGTAGTGAAAAATTGACATGATCCACGCTGCTGTTTCTGGAGGTCCGCGATGTTTCTCATGCTTCCACTGTTGGTGAAAGCATTCAGTGAAGACAGGTGACAAACATGTTGGATGGTAGGTCTAACTATAAGAGTATCTCAAGATACTATAATATTGCCTCACTCGGAGTCCAAATGAAATGAGGCGGACATACAGAAGAGAATTGGGAGGTGGATGATGAAGTACACGAGGTAGATCTTGTCTAGCCAGTTGCGCATCGAGGAAGCCATGGTAATATACGAGTCACTCTAAGTAGCGAAGCACACGTAATTGCGATAACGAGGTCTAGATATGTAGTACTGTTGTTATTGTTGCCGTTCTTGTTGTCCTTTGAAGAGCCTCAACATGAATCTGCTGATAAGTTAAGGACCTAAGGAGGATTTGCTAAAATTACCATGTGCGATATATGATTTTTACTGTAACTAATACTGTGTCCATATTTCCAATTGCTCTTCTCGTTGAATGAATTTGAAATTCCATAAAGTCACAAAGAGAAAATATATGAAATGTCAAGTAGCCAATAATGACTTCCGAAATCAAGTTCAATTATTGAATTGAAGAAGGTTCTAGGTACTGTGCACGAGAGATGTGCACCAACTTGATCACATGTAGGTATTGAAGCTCATATCGTTCAATCTGTTGACATCCAATTAATAGACCTTCATCTATGCATTCCATTCTTAGGTGCACTTTTCACAACTCATAAATCGCAAAATTCTCTTGGGATGGAACTGTGTGCTGAACATCTAACTCATATCCTATGTTAGAATACAGGAGGTCGGACTACTCACATGCTGAGTTACCTATCACTCACTCCCCACCCAGGAGCTCTAGATATACTTCGAAGACCATGCACAATTAATATACATCCGTTAATAGTATTTCATATCTAGAAGGTGGATGTAATCATCGCTGAGGTAAGGAGTTTAAAGCAGGCAGTAGCCAAGACGCAACACAGCAAGGACGATACAAATCTTCTTCACCTGGTGAGACTCTATAAACATGTAACTATTGAATTGAATGTGATAGTGAGGCTTTGCGACTCCAATTGATGAATATCTCTGTCCTTGCCACGATCAGATCACCTCAGAGGGAAGATTGGATGAGTCTGGCAGACTGGACACGAGCATGGGCCAACCGCGGTCATATTGTCCTCTAGCTATAATTCCTTGCTGTATAGTAGGTTCCATTATTGAGATGATACCAGTATTCTCCAGGCGGGCAGTGCAGTTGTCGCGATAGGGGTAATTGTCATCGACCCCTTTTTCTTACAGGGCTCGGGAAAATAGTGGTCCGGAGAGCTTAGTATTCAAAAGCGGCCTTCCTAAGGTTGGCAGCTGCAGGAAGACCTCCCAGAATGATACGAGACTTAATTCAAGTTGACAAGTTAGTTGCAATCATGGCAGTGTCCACAACTGTATCTTTAGTTGAGCTGAGAGTGTTTAAACTCCAGAATTATATATTAACCATGATTATTAAGTCTATAGCGCTTTTCATTAAATCCCAAAAGATATGAGCGCAGCACCTCAACTAAGTGTCTATACAGATTTAATGATATGCATAGTACCCTCATTTCTCTCTCTAGATATGTACTGTTGTATATTTGCTAAGCGCGTAACCCATTTTTCACAGCCCAACCTTAGGTAGTTAATCACCTAGTTCAAAAAGACGCTTGCTTCTTCCAAAATTTCCACAGTGTTTTACGGGCAATTACCCCCTGCAGGCGCTATTAACAGAGGCATCAAATCATTCATCTTGTTTGGTTGCCTTCAACCATAACTAGAGGCTGAAACCAGTAACTCGGCCATGGTGATGGCCTCAAATAACCAGTGCTATTATTGTTGGAAAGAGGAGATACTTGAGTTTCTTACAACAATGTAACGTGGGACCGGTATATCTAATGTCGGGTGGTATCTAGCTAGGAAAGCCACATATCCGGTCAAAATAGACATTTGGATAGAATAGCAATGGTCATGTTCAACTGTCGTATTCTCAGCACATTATGTAAATATCATATTAACTTGAATAAGGTAGACTGCTTTGTAGATCTAAGCTTAGAGATACTAGGACTCCTGATGTACAGGGCTCATTTATCCAGGGCTCAGCGCATATGGTTGAGTGGTCTTGACCACATTGCAAGACGGAATAGCTACACCTTGAATATCCCAATTTATTTAGCGGTTTCAATTTTATCTCATCCAGTATTAGATGACTTGAAACAGTAGTCGGAATGTTCTACCCTTATTTCTGCTATAACCGTCCCATTCTGCCGGGCTACCGTTTTCCCTTGATGGACTGTGGGGTAATCTAGCTCCGTGATGGAATATTTCTACTATTGGTCGCTCCACCACAATGGATCCTCTGGGCGAACTAATTCGTACGACCCAAGTATTTATAATGTTGGATTGTGGAGGTAGTTGCTAAATACGACAAACCATCATAGGCATAGTCGGAGTAATTGCCATCGGGTCTCGACGCTGGCTAGAGAGCAGGAATGTGACCAGTCTCAGTATATGAAGACAATCAGGATCGCTTCAAGCTCGGCTGACTTTATTGCTGCATACAGCTTTTCTATAGTAGATTAGTTGGTGGAATTTGGTAGTCATCATGCTTGCTGCATTCATCGCGGCCGCCGTCGCAACTCTTAGCCATGGTGCATATGCTGCCTTTGGTCTCACGAATACGGACGATGGGTACCAGGTTGACACGAATGGAGGCCTAGTATTTGAAGTAAAGAAGTATAAGTCACTCTTGAACCTTACGGATGTATGGATTGATTAACTATAGATAGATCAACTGGTGATATCACCAGTTTGTTGTTCAACGACGTTGAGTATCAAGGAACAAGCAAGGCATCTGGTATAAACTCGGGCCTCGGCAACAGCCAGGTATCTGCAGAGACGGTCAACGGATACATAAAAATCACGGCTAAAGCGAGCTCATTGCCCGTAACTCACTACTACGTAGCAAAGGAAAACGACCCTACAATCTATATGGCGACCTACATCACCGGTGAGGTCGACCCAGGGGAACTCCGATGGCTGGCACGCCTACGTCAGAACGAATTGCCTGAAGGCGTGCATGGCAATGTCGGCAATACCATAGGTTGCACCGCATTCGAAGGATCAGATACATTTAAGTGTTCTAACGGAGAGACTCGATGCAAGATGTACACATCAGATCGATTCATTGATGATCAGGTGCATGGTGTCAGTGGGACTGTAAGTAGCAGATCGTCCTGAGCCCAAATGGACAGGCTGACGTCCTGCAGAATGCTGCAGTCTGGATGATCATGCCTGGAAATGCGTATGAGACCTCATCTGGGGGACCATTTATGCGCGACATCAATAGCCAAACTGGCAGCGACCAGGAGCTATACTGGTATATGAATAGTGGACATGTACGGACAGAGTCGTGGCGTTTTGGATTGATGGGGCCATATGCCATGACATTCACGTGAGTGCAAAAAAGAACCCCGTTCGCCAGTAGATCTCATTTGACAGTGGCTTCAAGTAAAGGAGAGACGCCGTCTGCAGACCTAGACACGAGCTTCTTCGGTAGCCTCAGTATTGAGGGTTACGTCCCTGAAGATGAGCGTGGCTCCATCTCGGGCGCAGCCTCTGGGGTGCCGAACGATTTTGAAGCCGTGCTTCATTGGTATAATGACAAGGCTCAGTACTGGGCTAAGGCCAATGGTGGCAAATTCAAATCGCCCCTGATGAAGACTGGATCATACACCATGAAGCTTTACAAGGGAGAGTACGAGGTAGCCAATGACACGGTATCAGTGACAGCCGGCAAAGACACTGCGAAGGATATTGCTTCTGTAGAACCAACTCCTTCGGTCGTCTGGCGCATTGGGGATTTTGACGGACAGCCTTTCGAACTGAAGAACGGCAAAAACATCGAGCGTATGCACCCAAGCGACTCTCGTATGAGCTCATGGGGAGGGACATTCACAGTAGGCCAGTCTTCTCCTAGCGATTTCCCCATGGCTCTCTTCTCCAAGACCGGAGGAAATGTAGAGGTCAACTTTGATCTTGCCCAAAGCCAAGTTCAAGACCTGACGTTGAGAGTGGGGACGACGCTCTCTTTCAAAGGTGGACGCCCATCAGTTGCAATTGGCAGTTGGACTGGCAAAGATCCGGGGGCTCCAGTAAGTCAGACCCAGGAGATGAATATGGCATATTTATCACAGAGCTAATCCAGCCTACAGAAACTTATTGACTCGAGGGGGGTGACTCGTGGGGCGTATCGAGGGTATGGCGAGGTCTATACCTGGAGTGTCCCCTCAAGTGCTTTGACAACCGGGCAAAACACCTTGACACTTGGGGTATACGGCAGCGGTGACCAGGACTTTCTCAGTGCGAACTACATTGTCGATGCTATTGAGCTTCAGGGCCCTGCGTCTGATTAGAGCGCAGAAGGGTATAGCTAATTCTTTGAGGACTGTATTACTACAGAAATTGAAAAGCTTTTTCATTTTCATCTAGGGTAGCATATAACGTATGCAACGGCTTTTTATGGTACGACGTAATGCTCTATATTTTGGCCCTGCAAAGGCGCATATGTTGCTTCTAGTCGATTTAAAGCAAATATAACATTAAATTCGATCACAAAATGATATCACATCGAATAGTATGACAATCATTCAAAACTATAATCATATGATGTACCATAATACTGATATATCACATCGAATAGTATGACAATCATTCAAAACTATAATCATATGATGTACCATAATACTGATATATTTGCTAAGACACTGCTCTATATATGTGGCACAAGGGTGGCTTTAAAGTAGGCTGCTCTGAAGCCTTACTACCTGTTGCCACGTGGAAACTATTATAACTATATGATAACTATATAACTTACCACACTTATAGCTGACTCACAATATACTTCGCAAATATTTTCTGCCATGTGACCACGCTTCTTGCAGCTGACTCAACCGGTTCGCGAGTATCTTCTGTCATATATGTCACACGGCTATTGGAGCTAAGACCTGTTAGAAGCTATACGAAATGCAGGAATGCTGCACGAGTACATATATTAGGTGCTGTTAGATATTATTCGATACTGTTGGAATATATGACTACCTAACAAAAGGTATAATTACCAGACGGCGGCTACGTCGGCAACAGACTAGATACGTACTAGGAATACGTACCGCGGCAGCAGGTCTATAAGAACCTGACGCCGAGCCTCAGACTCAGATTGAAACTTAGAATAACAAGCACCCTCAGAGGGCCTAGAGAATTATTGCTGAATTGAATATTTCCAAGCCCTGAATTACAGCCCTTGTCACATTGAGACACTCCTATCAACCACAATCTAAGCCCTTACAATTTAAATACTTGAACCTATTACTTTTTAGCTTGTGGATCACTGACAGCCACATTGCTCACCCCAATGCTAGTGTTAGGATCTTTTGTTAGGATCATGTATATAGGGGTTGTTCGAAGAACTATTTAGTTCTTCGTGTAATAACTGTGTTGTTTGCTACCTCATACGTTCGTCGCGTGATAGCTAGATTCGGATGAAAAATCGACGAAAGCACAATAGCTGTATACACTATAGTGGCAAGCACTACTGGGCAATACTATTCCTATTATCACATAGTGATGAGCACGATAGTAGTATTGAAGAGGGTAACAATGACGCTCGTCAGCCCAATTGTATAAGTCACATATTAGATCGTAAAAACGCCAATTGTGTGAAACTAGCATTGAAATTCGTAAAGTACCTAGCTTACTATGTGCCTAATTAAATTCATACTTTATTCCGGTGGATTGGCCATTAAGCACCTCTTGGTACAGAGTTCGCAGCGTTTTGCCCTGGACATTGGGGTATAGCTGTTTGAAGTCTAGGTAGCCCAAATAAGCAGCCGCTTCGGGACTGTTGTCTCCTCGAATGCCCCAGCTGTCGAAATATTGATTCAGTACCAACTGCAGCTTGGAATTCAAGTCCGACGGATTCTCCTTTAGTGCGGCACGGGCGTCGACAATAGCTTTGCGGATCTTTTCTGCGCTCAACTATAATTAATTTGTAAGCTCAATGTTCAATCGATAGTGGCTTATGACTTACGTAATTTCTTACGACCTTCTCTCCGCTCAGCTCCTCCATGAGCTCTACAGCTTGGGTCAAGGTGCGTACCTCAGTATACGCAAATACCTTCTTGTTGAGAGTCCTTGGGTCCGTGATGATCTTCGCGACATACAGGCCAATGTCACTTAGGTCTGTGTACGCTATTGGAACTTTACCATCGCCAATGAATCCCGCGAGAAGCGTGACTACCGCATGGTTTGTTCGTCCCGAAGGGATGGTTGGAATTGACTGGACGGACCACCAACCAACGTCAATGACGGTGTAGGGTAGGTAGAGTCGCTGAATGGCTGATAGGACATCGTCTTTCTGGTAAAGCGGTCAGCTCATTGCATTACTTCGTGGGAATGATATCAAACCTCGTCAGCCATATCCATGACGCCTCTTGGCGCTGGCGTGCCAAAAGCGCATGGAACAAACCTCTTGACTCCGGCTTCTTTTGCGGCTTCAGCCAAAGGTACCTGATCCTGAAGATGTCTGAATTCGATGCATGAGATAACAATATCAATATCTGCCAGCACCTTGACCAGTTCCTCCTTTGGTCCTATCAAGTCTGCTGCTACCACATGGACGCCCTTGCTCTTGAGTGATTTGTAAGCATCACTATTGATAGATGATGGGCGTGCTAAAGCCGTAATATCCTGAAACTCAATATTAGTTCAGTTGATAAAACGGGGATAGCATGGGGTCACACAAAGCTTGTCTCGGAGGCCAACAAACCGTTCACCACCGAGTTCCCGGTTCGACCTGATGCGCCGACCACTGCTACTTTCGTTGATGTAGCCATGCTTTAGAGAATTTGATGGTGCCAGATTATAGACGATGCTACCACTAGGAGAAATCAAGTGGGCTTGGTATCTGGTCTAAGTATTTATTGGCTTTTCGACTTCAGAGTGACGCCGTGGAATGTCGGAAAGTAGTGAATCAGGTGATGAGTTACGGGAAGATATACATATAAGTAGTAACACATGCACCCTTTGATTTATCAGTCATATTTGTCAGCAAAGAGCTCGGAGACTATTACGTAGTATGTGTAAACCGGTATAATCCGTAACCCGCACCTTCGCTCCTACATCTGTAGTGAAAATGGGCTATTATAAATTAGAAAGCATAACAACATCTCGGCTTCTAGGCGCATTGCAATAGCCAATGACAGAATGGAAGATTCGTTGTGCAGTTTCACTCATTGACATCGTACCAAGTCGGGACATCAACAATGCCGAAATGGGTTTCCATAATCATGATTGGTTCTGCTTGAAAAATAACCTTCCGGGTCCAGCCTAAGTAGGTAATTATTAATCCACAGGCGGATCGACAGCCATAGCCCCCTGAAATACTAATAGACACCATATTGCAAAGAGCGAAGTCAATAGAAATTAGAAGGCCGTTCCCGATCTCTATGTGGATTGAAGTAGGCAGTTTAGTTACGCACTGGCTTGCCATGTCGTCAATTCAGCCACCCAAAGGCACGCGAGTACGACTGGAGCTAACGCCATCACAATCCACCAAACTTCAACAGTAAGACGGGTACGAAGCCACCGCTTCAATCGCAATTTGTATTGTCGTCGGTGTATACAATTACTCGTCCCATACACGAGACATCCCAAGCCAGGGCGGGACTCGCATTCGAGATGTTCACGACGCCGCTGTATGAGCAACCTACAATGCGATCTCAGCTTGGATGAACAATGGGAAGGCTTGGGCACGATCTCTATAGGTATGTGGGAATCTTTACCTGACACTGCCTCTACAGAACTTCAGATCACTTCGCAGGTCGCAGTGCCGGTCACTTGGACATTCCAGATGCAAACTCCAGCGTTCCATCAACCATTCCACCTTAAGCTTGACTCCAGTGTCGACTAGATGAAAGAAGTACCTGGATGTGTGCTTGAGGGAAAGAGCATCGGGATATATAAGATGTTGACTGATGAGCAGATGCAGTTCGGGCGGCAGGTCATTGAAGTTAGGGATCCCCTTTGGATGAAGCTGGACCTCGGGCTCAGCACTCTGAGCCATGACGTCTTGAGCCTTAAATAGGGGTAATAAGGAGAATATGAGTCTAATAAACGAGTTCAAAGCGTGATGGCTATTGTGTTGTGGTGGTATCGATGATCGATGGACAAATTAATCATATGAACTAAGAAATTCTCTAGAGTCATGACCGAGACAGTCGCAGTAAAATCCAAAGCACAATAAGAAATGTTGATGACTTTGTATATTCCTGCTGCCTTGTCCCAGGGAAAAACTAAGGTAATGTGCCTTCGTGTTTGAGGAGTCGGATGAGAAAGCTATTTTCGCTATATAAGTGAACAACTATGCAACGTCGATCTGTCCTCCGATTACGAACTAACATTTACGCAGTAGGCATCAAGGTAAAACGCCCCACTTGTGAAGTGGAATGAAAATTGCTGTGAACTGCGGTGATGGCATAAGAGAGGCAGCAAGATACGAGACGAACCACACTGCCATATATCCCGTCCATACGTGCAGATAAGCTACCTTACCTAGGTAGATAGTGTCCTGGGCTGTACATAGTAACGCGGTTGATTGATAGTGGACATCCAATGTAACCCGGATCAATACATACCATGGTGGTTTATGCGTTACAGTACTCTGTACGGTTTACGGAGGACTTCACCCTAATATGCAGCTATCCGTAGGTAGGTCCATCCGGTAGATACATAATATAGGTAATATACATAATAGCGAGCATGTGACAACGCGACTGATAAGATGCCCGCTAGCGTGGCTTCGCGCGCCAACGAATGATGACTTTACACATTCCCGAGTCGCTGTCATCTTCGTCATCAATGGTGAGGTCGCCCGGTATGACTCGCCCGCTGATTATTTCTTTTTCTTCTGTGCAGTTAGGGATTCCGCCACCGGGACAGTCACTACTACGCTCCTGACCTAGCGTGATGTTTGTCTACTGATCATCCAACATGGCGACATCCCATATAGCGACCTCCTTTGCCTCCATTCCAGACGGCGATAGCCTGACGGAGAGCGACTATGGATCCGACTTTTCGATAGGGGAGGAGCACATAGTGAATCGGCTTCTCGAAGACCTCACGACTAACACCCCAGCCCCCAGCGTTCCCAAGGCCAGCTCCCTCTCGGATACCGCGCAATCTGTGCTCGCAGTCGACCTCGACACCGCCATCGCCGCCAGTTTGTTTGCGCCATCTTCTCCCATAACGGGAGGCCAATGCCATGCCTCAAATCCCCGTAGGCCGCCCGAGGCCACCCTGTCGGGAAATTCAAAGCGTCCTACAGGCATGGGCGGGCCATGCGCCAACGACAACACCTCATCCTTGTCAACACCCTCACCAAGGTCAATGTCAACGGATGGTGTCCGGTACCCGGATCGTGAGTCCTCTGATCTGCGGCTTATTGAACTTGGACAACAGACACGTCTGACTGACAGACAGCCTTTAGTGAGCCGCGCCCTTTCTGACATACAACCTCGAGGCACACCTGCTCTCGAGCCGACATCCACCGAGCCAGATGACGACACCCGCTCTCCTTTAGAACGCTTTCGATCATTCCCCAGGAAGCCTCTCACCGTCAGTGATTTAGCTTCCGGCGCCTGGTGCGAGCTTCAATACTGGTACACGCTTACTCGTCTGCCCGGAGGGAGGAAGACGAGAACTGCGGCGATGATGGGTGGATCTCGCGTTCATCAGACGCTAGAAGACCAAGTTCATACTACAACACAGGTCGAGATAACCACCAAGGAGGAGGCGTTTGCGCTTCGGCTGTGGAACATCATCCAGGGCCTCCGCACTCTTCGCGACACTGGCATGACCCGCGAACTAGAGGTCTGGGGAACGATCGAGGGCCAGGTTGTCAATGGCATCATCGACGAATTAAGCAATGAAAGTCCAAATGCCGACTTTGAAGAAGAGCTCAGGTTATCTCAATCAATCACGGGGGATTCTCCCACATCCTCAATCCATCAGTCTTCCATAACGGACTATTTAGGACCGCTTCATAGAAAAGTTTATCTAACTGATGTCAAAACTCGAGCATCCGAGAGGTTACCAACGGGTGCCGCGCTTAGGCCAGCTAGGGTTCAGCTGTTCCTATACCATCGGCTCTTAGGGCACATGGCCTCAGGCATGGTGAACTTCCCTGCCATCTGTGACCGTTACGGTCTAAGAGCCGATGTGCGCTTTTCCGACGCTTTCATGGCCCAGATAGGTGGCCTTCACGATGAAATATTCTACGATGCGGACTCATCGCCAAACTCGTCGCCTCAAATGGCACCGCCGTCTGATCTGATGAGATATAGGTCGATTCAACAGATGATACCGTTGCTCGAATCTGAGTTGCGGGATACCTTTCCCCATGGTGCTGCTAGCCTGGGCGATCTCCTCGCTGTTCAGTATCGGCACAGAGATGACGGCCGTGTCATCGGCAACAACTCATTTCCCAACGACCCCGAAGCACTGGATGGCTATATCAAGCAGAATCTAAAATGGTGGCGCGGAGACAGAGAGGCCCAAGGAGTCACCATCGAAGAAACCTACAAATGCCGCTCGTGCGAGTTTGCGGAGGGCTGCCAATGGCGGAAAGACAAGGAGGTCGAGTTCTTACGCAAGAGACGAAACTCCTCTAGGGTCTCAAGCTGACAGGCATCTGACGGATTGATCACTAATCTATCCATTGGAGACTAGCGCTTCTTAGGTTGCAGGCGTGCAAGACGGTTTTCTACGTGGTTTTCTAATTCAAGTGAACGCCCTATACCGCATTTAGATGAGATCCACGCTAGACGCAGCCGGAACGCATTTTCTGGAATTCCCAACCAAGCTTCGTTCTTCGTTTATTAACTCGCATGCTAATGGTCAAAGCAGAGACTACTATCTTCGTCTTGGGGAGTGCTTACTGCGTGGGTGTTTGCTCTGCTGCACCTGTGACAGAGTCCCTGGCCCAGCCGTCTGGGCTCTGTTTATCAATCCTAGTCAGGGTCCATCAGTATAACCCAGTCTATACTGGAAGGGCCTGTTGAATCAAGGTGGAGCTATGGTCAAATTCCCCAAGCTGTCCAAAATGCTATCTGATCAAGCATGTGGTCACACGTCCAGATTGTGGACGATGCTGTGGGGCAATGGAATTATCACGGGCCGGTGCTGTAGGCAAAATGATAGGTCTACATGGATTATTGATTAGTGCTATAATATCGTAAATCGGAAGACCATGCAACTCGATAATATTATGTGTATCTATGACAGTTGCTGCTCTGCGGCGATACATATTTATTGCATTTTACTGGAAGTCCCTAAGTGTGTCTTGTTCAATATAGAATCGAAACTAAAACGATCTCTCATTAAGACTAGTTATTATTTTTATTTTCTAGTAGACCACTTTCATCATTACCAAGGATGGTTAGATTGAGCGTTTACGGGAGGTCAAGCTGAGTATCATCACTAAATATTAAGCATGACTTAGATACCTAACTCTCCCGTGTTACCTCCCCCAGGTTATAATGTTGTTTTTAGCAGAAGGTTATCTATTGGATACAAGTACTGCAGAATTTCCAATTATCAGGCATTATCTCTCTTCTACTAGGTCTACCCCTATTCATGATCCTTGTTTTTATATGCACGATCGCAGCGGTAATCTTGTTACTCGCATCTCGATCTCATCTAGGAAACATCTGACAACTCCACATCTCCCCATCCGGTTTGGCCTCCTTTGAATAGGTGTGCTTAGCGTCAAATCACCGAGACGTCTAGTCATAGCGTACTGCTTCACCGGGCACTAGTGATCTAGACTAGGTACAATCATCACCGGGACGAAGGCCCGGGGCTCGTCGTAAGGTCATCAAGCTTATTACCTAGATCTTAGACCAAAAAGTCGTGTCACTCATGATCCAGGCGGTCAGTCCAGACTTTCTCGCTCCTTTCATTTAATTGTCAGTATAGTCGAGGTGTTACCCACATTTAGAGACAATACAATACAATTTTGCTGAAATATTTAATGTTTCCGTTCTCCAATCACGTATCTTGTTATCCGCTTTGATGGTCATTCATGCTCTGAGTCTGCTCTCTTCCGAGACGAGAACGCTACTATGTCGACCAGACTGTATGAGTCGACAGACTCACAGGGACAACACAAGGAGCCAATCTATCACAGGCGTGCTGCGCCGATTATGACAACCAGTATCGACTCTACCGGTACTCTTCCACCAAAATCGCATGGTGTGAAATCTTCCCCGACCCTACGAAGCCCGCCGCTTCGTTCTGACAAGTTGTCTCTACGACTAAGGAGTAACTCTGGCCTTGCACTACACACAAATGAGTCTGCGCTTAGCCAATATATCGACTATAAAAGGCATCGACCAGCTCGTCCATTCTCATTCGATCCGTCTATCTATAATCTGCCCTTGGACGAAGAGGAAATAAGCTCTTCGCAAAGAATAGGCGATCTTACTTCTCGTCTCCCAATCCTAGACTTTCTAGGCAAAGACGCCTTTAAGATAGCGTTGGCCGACCCAGTTGTTACTCGGCAGTTCTTGAAGTATTGTAAAGGCAATGGGTGCGAGGAGAATCTAGAATTCTTGTTGAAAGTCAGCCTTACCAAGCCAAAGCTGAAATACAGGCAGTAAAATATTAGCGAAGCTAACGTATAGGCCTGGGATAGGTTCGAGAATATAGCAAGTCTACTAGTGAGATGGCTTCCATATTAACTACAATCTCAACGTCATTCATCGCTTCAGGGGCGACTCACTCGTTGAACCTACCCACTATGGTGTCGAAGGCACTTAGTTCTGACATGAAGCGCATTGCGCAATCTACTCTACCCAGTTTAGAGGCCGTCTTCTGTGAATCCCGATCTCACATTGAGCGTCACTTGTCTACAGCGGTATTTCCTGGCTTTATAAAGAATCAATTCGTACTCTGCATGGCTGCGTTCCTCTCAGCTGGCGGCACATCTGGTGCCGCTTCGTCCAAGTCGGAATTCGCGGGCCTTGGCGAAAGTTTCTGTCTCACTGATGCCTCCAGCTGGAGGAACACGACTGTGGGACTCACGGATGCATTTCTCACACTTACCGGCTACCAGCTCCAGGATGCTATTTCTAGGAACTGCAATTTCTTGCAGGGTCCATACACTAACATAGAAGCTATCAGGCGCATTCAGTTGGCTTTGAAAGAACAGCGAGAAGCTGTTGAGCTTCTATTGAACTATCGAAAAAATGGCGAACCGTTCTGGAATCTATTCTTCCTTTATCCTCTGAGAGATAGACAAGGCAAACTGCGCCACTGGCTTGGAGCCCAGGTTAATGTATCCGATTCTGTCGGTAGTCAGAAAGACTTGTTGCGAATCCTAAACGGCGGATCTGGCCCTCACATAGGCCCTCAAGATACCATATACGGGAAAACCGAGCAATTGTCCTGGTGTGGACTCCCGAGAGACACCATGTTGGAAAGAGATCTTAGCGTTCATAGCCGGGAAAGTTCTCAGGGCTCTAAGCGCCATCGTCTCTTACAACAATTCCGAAAACCATCCAATACACCGTCCCTAACCCCATCTGCTTCGTCTGATTATGCTGTGAGTATAAGCCGACCGTCGTCACGGAATGATCAATTCTCAACACCACAATTCCAACCTCGAGCTCCAGTCCCTAAACCCCCTACTATATACTCTTACCATATTTTGTTGAAGTGTACCCCAACATGCGCACCGTCAAGTTCGCAAAGATATCCAACATCTACCGACACACGCAAGAAACTAAATTTGAAACTCCGGGTCGGCTTCTACTCAGAAGAGATTGCTCAGCTCTTGTCACTCAGATACGATCACACAGAGATGGACATATTCCATGTCCTTGTCGACAAGACAAATTCACCCTCCGTTACGAAGTCCTTCAAAACGACAATTCGGGAGCGAATCGAATGTGGAAAGTCAACCAGCATCGAAATATTAGTCAACGCCAGCCGTATGCTCTTTCCGGGGCGGGCAGACAGCGTGAATGGTTTAAGACCGAAGACGGTCGAACCAGAGTTGGAAAAGAACGCAAAACCCGAGAAGAAGTCGGCGAGACATGCCAAACAAGACAAGCTGATGAGCCACTGGACCCCGATGAGGAACGCCGATGGGAACATCGAATATGTCGTATTGATTTTGGCGCCTGCTTTTTAATGATATACATTCTTACGAGTTATGATAAACGTACTTACGAGACCATCCACCTTTTAGGATGACGGATTCGATGTTCGCGGCGTACTTCTTCGCTTCCTGTATATATTCCAGAATATGAGGAATGTTTTGAACATACGATATGTTAATTTGAACACGGAATCTGGTTCCTTGACTGGTCCAATAGTCCTGGAAGACATGTATACGGGAGCGCCCACGTTGATGGTTCGGTTGGCCTATCAACGTCACCTTTTATCAGGACTTGGGAAACACTGTTCACCATTTAATAGTTCTAGATCTAGTCGAAAGGACCTAGTGTCTTAAGGCGTTGTTCTGGTTTGTGTTAGTCAACATTGCCTATACAGGAGGGGCCAGTTCCAGCTCAACTAGCCTTTTATTAACTACAAACGGAGTAATGCCAACAATAATTACTCGGGGCTCCTGGCGAATGTAGGTAATCTGGATCCAAATCTAATGGCACAGAAAAACATTGTATTCTGTTTCTGTCAGGGGTAAAACCGAGAAACAGAACAAGGAGATTCTAGTCACGCTCTGTGTCATATGGAATACGATGTGCTGTGGTAGCGAAGGTTGACAAATATGGCAAACAGTTTCAAGTACAATGTGTGGAGGTGGACGACTAGAGCACGACAACTTAGGCATTGCATCACGGCTATGGTTTTGGCAACTCTAGATAATAGCGTATATCTAGATAGTGGAACTCTCTTTCCAATTGATGCACAATCGGTCAATATGTCGCTTCCATCATTAGCGATGACGCAGTCCGCTGCTTAGAGTTCCGGTAGGGGTATCCCACAATCGTCAAACTTGATCAGACAAAAAAACAAAATTGGTGGATTTATTAGCTGACTAGAGACCCTGACAGCCCTGACTACGAGAGTTAGTTTGTCGATCCTCCGTAGCGTCATCGGTCCGTCTATATTGTTTTGTAAAACCCCGAGTAGTTCTATGAGCGACCCACACTACATTCCAGCAGCTTACATGGCTCTTAAAATAATCAATCGTGGGAGATTAAATAAAAGGAACCTACCAGGCGATGAGTTGGGATCATCTACGCTGATGTCTGAGCACTTTTGGGTATAATGTAAGTAGAGTGGAAAAATATGAATGAGAATACGTCGTGTGCCGTTGGCGGCATTTGGCACTCCAATATGTAGCAATTAGAATAAAGCTCTGTTGCTCATCTCGGCCATCAAGCCATGCCTGGAATGTGATGTTCATTTTATGTGCTAGAGTTTTATCTATGAACTTGATCTTCTGACCTCATATGATCTAATATTTGAACTATCTACTATGCATCTGCTTAACCGCTCAGGTTGCTAATGAACACCCATTATTCTGTCGGGTACACTGAAGTCACTGACGTAAATAGGAACTGGTAGGTCCCATGGGGATGGTCACGGCGCGCAGGTGACCGAACGGACGGAGTGAGACAATAAGATATATGCGGCGATAGTCAGCGCCAACGCTTCTGGCTATTTGTGATGGGTGGGTGCTCAGATGGGAGCTTCTAGTTCAAGGCTCGTTTCTATGAATGGTGAAAGCACAACTTCCTCAAAATGTGTGTCTGTTGGCCTGAAGACGATAGGGTTGGCGGATCAGTTACAGCGCAGTTCATCAACAGTGGAGACCGGCGACCGACGACCGACGGGCAAGTTTAAGTCGGCGTGGAGAATTCGATATTACGACCCTTGTGACGGACAATACCTATGAAATGGGGAACTTGACTTGTCGCTGAAGGAAGTCCCACCGCCGGCCAGCACAAGGGTGCCTGGAAGAGCAATGGACACGGCTATGCGGAAGTAAACAGTCAGAACCGGCACCCGTCAGCCCGTGCGGAGCTCCCAGACGACGGCACAGCGGCGTCAACATGTTATTAGACCCCGGTGCTAATAACGTCACGATGCGTCGTTGTTGACCATGAGCTAATTACTTGCATGAACCCACTAGAACCTGAAAACACGATCCTTCAAGCATGTTTGCATATGAGCAGACTTCATGATCCCCTGGAAGTTATGTTTGGGATATTGACCTTTCAAAAACTACGCCAGGCAAACTTTATCAAGTTGTCATCAGGCAGTTCAAGTTTAATCTATGAACCTTGCCCCTTTCCCCCACATTCACAATGGAGCATTTGGAGCAACGCCAAGCACCCTGGCACTTTGCGACTACAACCTGCTACATAGGGCACCTTTTCAAGACTGCTTCTATTTGGCATAGTAGATCAAAATACGTTATGTACTTGATCGCGATATGATGACATCGTATTCTATAAGATGCCTAGCTACGAAGCCTCCATGCCATTACACTGTCCATCTCGTGATCTCGAGATTCTTAATTCGTTCATGATGACCAACCCCTCTACCTCTGCTGCATCATGTAGTGGGGGCGATTGTCGGCCACTGGTGAAAACGGAAGTCTGGTATCAGTACTCTCTTGACCCCTGTCTCTTTAGCTCGAAGGCTGGTTGGTTGGTTGGCAATCTTGTACTATTCGATAACGCTGCTGTAAAGACTTTGCAGTATGTATATTGGAGATATGTCCAAGTATATTTCCCATCCTTGACCACTGACTTGATCGGCATTGCTACGTAGTCAAAGCAGGGGAGGTAACCGAGATTTCCTTGCTCGTATCTCGATGGTGGCCAAATGGAAGGGTTTCGGTGCTCAGTGCTACCTTAGTCGTCTTCCGTCTTGCCCAAAAAGCTTTGCTGATGCAACCGCCAGCAAATCAATCTCGACGCCAAGTAAATGCTCGTTCAAGTTCAGCAGCCTGAGTAGCTGGTGTAGCCAGGGGGGGGGGGGGCGTTGATAGCCGCGGTCACGTAAAATAAATGGGAGCCCATAGATAGCAAGCAGATCTTTGAGTTTTTATTCATCGCCGCGGATCTCTCTTCTGATTAGGAGTAGGTCTCCGTCAGTTCTGCCCATCTCTCAGACCCTTCCACCGTTCTGTTGCGTCGAAGAAGCCACCATCATGAGGACTCTCAAGCCTACTTATTGCGACAATTCATAGAAGAGGAATTTTCCGTGGTCGGCGGCCCACTTGGTTATACCCGATGTTCGTCAACCCCAGTCCACGTGAGTGGCTTGCCAGCCTTTCGGACAGGCGCGCCTATCCCGTCAGATGGCAATCCGTACTTCGATATGCTACTGTCACTTTTCTGGTCTCTGTAGCCCTGTTCGCTGTCTTCCTTTTTCGTCGCCCCGAGGCCTTACTGCATGTTCATGGCTCACATTATTTTGAGTATTTCTGGAACCAAACGGGAAACCATCCCATCGACGAATTGATCCGCGATGCGCAAGCGTTCCACGAGAACTCTCTCAAACAGCGCAGCCTCAATGTCTCTACAGCCGCTGCCCGGTATCGCGAACGACGAGGGCGACACCCTCCACCGGGCTTCGATGCGTGGTTCAGTTACGCAGTAGAACACGACGCGATCGTCGTCGAGTCTTTCTTCGATCGCATACATGACGACATTGCGCCCTTTTGGGGTCTTGACCCTCAGGTAACTGCCGAAAGAGCTTCGTCATGGGAATATACCGTTCAGGTCCGCAACGGCGTCGCCAATGGTACAGGAAACACCGAGGGGAAAGTCCCGTGGCTCCAACTCTGGACAGGCCTGATTGCGGAGGCTGCGCCGTGGTTACCGGATGTCGACATGCCCATCAATGACATGGACGAATCTCGGTTGATCGTTCCGTGGGAGGATATAGCAAGTCTTGTCGGTATAGAACAAAGGAGCCGTTCTATGAGACCGGTTGACGAGGTAGCGAGAACATACAGCGGCTTGGCGAAAGTTGACGCTAGACGCAATGACATTGAACCTTACCGTCCTAACTGGCACTCTGGGAATTACTGGGATCTTACGCGGGCTGCCTGTGCGCCCGACTCCCCATCTCGCAAGGTACCACCACTCCAGAACTTAGAGGAGCTTCCAGTATTTCCAGAGGGGTGGGACCCCCAGTACTCGTACATGGGATATGTTCGCAATTCTACGGCGTCTACCGACCCGTGCATCCAACCGCATCTTCGTGGGATGCACGGCACGTTCATAGAGCCGCTGACAATGTCGACCAGCAAGGAGCTAATCCCGTTATTTGGTGGTTGCAAGTTGTTCGTGAACAATGAGATCCTGATCCCTGGCGCCATGTATTTGACGGACGATCCATTTTACTCGGGCGGGAAGACGCATGGCCCGCCTTGGGGTCTCAAGAAAGATGGGATCATATGGCGCGGTGTCGCGTCGGGAGGGCGCAACAAGAAGGAGAACTGGATTCATTTCCAGCGTCATCGCCTGATTGAAATGTTAAACGGGACTACCGTTTCTGGGCTAGAAGAGAACAATGCCCGTGCGATGACATTCGAGATGCCCTCTACGAAGCTGTACGACTTTCCCCGCAGGCGCGAGGGAACAATCGGTACATGGCTGGAAGACTTCGCCAATGCAGGTTTCGTCAATCTTCTCTGTTTTCCAGCGGATTCTAACTGCGATTATGTACGACCATATCTCACCGAGGTGGAGAGCGTTCCCATGAAGGAACAGTACAAGTACAAGTTTATGCCCGACGTCGACGGCAACAGCTTTAGCGCGAGATTCAGGGGATTTCTCTTGTCAACTTCGTTACCTATCAAATCTACTGTCTATGCCGAGTGGCACGACGACCGCCTCGTGCCCTGGCTGCATTTCGCCCCCATGGATAATACTTTCCAGGATCTATACGCAATTCTCGATTATTTCACGAGAGATAGGAAAGGCGATAAGTCGGCGCGCCTCATCGCTGAACAAGGCAGACAATGGGGCTCAAAGGTTCTTAGGAGAGAAGATATGCTGCTGTATGTCTGGAGGTTACTTTTGGAGTTTGCCCGGGTATGCGACGAGAAACGGGAATCGCTTGGATATGTGGATGATATACAACCAGCGTAATGAATGACGGTGATCTCGCTTGGAAATACCCTTTGATATGGCAATGCTTTTATGAATAAATACGTAATGACCTCAGATGGAATGCCAAGGAAATGACCGAAAGTGGCCGTGGCCTTCAACTCTTACCTAGGGCGAAGCTGAAAGCCGTCTGGGAGGACGTTCCTACACGCTATCTAGTAAATGTGCACAGTTTCCGTGGAGACAGATTTCTGTCATGTTAGCGGTGCTTCGCTCGGTCTTGTGAGTCTGCGAGATTAAGATCGGAACCCAGTTCGAGGTCGAATTCGCGTTGTTGGAACTCTTCGAGGTAAGTGTGCTATCTAGCATGCCACACTAGATCGAGGGTTACACTAATATGCTAGAAGCTATTGATTGGGGCGAGGGGACAAGACTGTGGCTGTCTATCTTAGACCGCGGCCTACTCCAACGGGGCCTATACTCCCAGCACAGCACAGCCACTGTCGTCGGAGGCTCAGGCTCCCTGGTCAAAGCCCTGATCTACGCTATGATTAGAGACCTGACAGTCAAGGAGATCTTCTGTCTCGGAGTGCGCAACATCGCTGCCAGAACCGACTTGAAATGCCTCGGCAAGATCGCCCACTACGAGGGAGATATACAAACCCCCGTATTGACTTGCCACCGTGCGTTATAGACGATCTGTTCAACCAAGCAGCACTAATTATTCAAAGGGTCCTGAACACCTCTTACATGGGGGTGTATCAGTTGATGCCAGTCTAACCTGCTGACTACGGATAGTTTTGTCGAGCGACGTATGTGGATGTGTCACAAGGGCTTATTTTCGTAATCCGTGTGACAGGATGTATGATCCCATTATACTATCTCTCGACCGTAGGTGCTGGAAGTTTCGCACGGTTCACATCCCCGGGGGCGTCAGTAGTCTCCACACTGTCCCTCACAGATGGCTCAATGGGCTATTGTAGTAGGACTACATGATAAGTAGCTTAGGTGGTCCCTGAGCTCTTGAAGATGGGAGGATATCAATCGATACAACGCCATCACTGTTGAACTGTCGGGATGTGTGGCTGATAGCCCAGGTGGCTAGTATGCACCTTGCGGAGTACAAGCTGCGGCTCTATATAGAGGTACTAGGGGCTCTGCCCTGCCAGACTCTAGTTATGATACTCATAACCTGCGTCTACGTATTTTAACAGCTATAGCCACGATTTGGGCATCATGACGATCGGATAGTGTGGCATATGATGAAATATATGGTAAATGAGACTTTATTGACTTGAGGTCATATTTTAGAAAAGCGGATGGCCTGCTCCATACACAATCATTATGCTATTGGATGCCTTGTGTCGTCTGGGTCTTCAGATAGTCGCGGGTCTTATCATAAGGAAGTTATACCTAGGTGCTCTGCCTGTCTGTTGAAAGTGTTGCGAAGACGTATAGATGTTAGGTCGGATGTGGTACCGTTAGCCTGCCGATACGTTAGAGGCTACAGTCTCTTACATGGATAGCAGTTTAATAGAGCACGTCTTGATTCATACATATGAGCATGTCTCCCGGCAGATACAGCTGATTCTATACGGGTAAAGGAATGTACAGGTGAATGGGGTAGTTCGGTTGGCCATCTATTCTTATAGTCTGAGGTGGCATGGCCCCTAGGTACCATATTCCACGGTTATACCCCTTTAAGCCTTGCTTCTACATTTTGCCTACGCCGGCCTACCATAGATAGACGTGTCCAGTTTAAAATTACTCTATGTCGTCAAGATATGCCCATAGGGCTGAGGTGCGGCACCGTGCGGGCCTACGTATGGCTGCCGCCTGTACTATACATGTGTATATAAGGGGCTCTGCCACCTTCCTATAGCCCCTCCTTGCACCAATAAAATCACCACACTCCTAATTACTTTGTCCCATATTGACATATGTAGAACCCATTCACATAGGCTACAGGATATGATACATTACGTCGTCTGTGGTTTATCCCGCACCCAACGTTGTACCGCTCTGAGACTCGGATCCTCGCCCGTCCAGCGGCTCATACTTACATCTGAGCCCTGCAATCTTTGATAAACGGCTTCGTCTGTAATCTGTGCTAATTCCTGCACCGATGTGTCAGTCAGGTCTCAGGGGAGAATCAGTGGTAAGAAGCAAATAGGGAGATGTTGATATCTCTTTGATAAAATTAAGAGGATCGGGGAACGAGAAGGGTAGTGAGTCATACATTATGCAGCTGCTCGTCACAAGTTCTTAGTTGCCGCCGGTGTGAGCTGGTAGGCCGCTGTCCCTTGAGTATCTGCTCTCGAGACTCTATCCATCTCTGCGCCGCGGCCTGGCGGAGGTAGATCTTCTGCGCCTCGTGTCTCCGAGAATAGCTATCTAGGATGACTCTGTAGATAATTGAACAACATGTTAGTATCTCGCGACATCTAGACTAATGTTTTCGTCTTGGGTAAAGGATGTGTATGAATGGGGTGCAGTGAAGGAGACAATGACGCACTGTTTGAGCTCGGCCTTCGCTTCAGTGTCCTTGCCATTTGGTGCTGTCATGTCAGCGGGCAAATTGAGAATATACCGCCCATCCAGTGCGCATTGCCGCAATACCGCCCAGCCCTCGGTATAATAGTCCTCGCTATCTAACGGGTCTACTGGCGCTGCGGCGACGTAATACTGGAGCGTTCGGAAATCACTAAGAATTTCGGCAATCCGAACTTGTCTGTATGCATCGTATCCATCCAGAGATTCTGTGGTCTCAACGTGGTAGCCTGTTGGGTATGGAGTGGTCCTAGGTAAGGTCGAAGATATGGCTGAGCCGCTTTCAGCAGTAATTGGGTCTTGAGAGGAATGTCTGGAGACAGCCGACCTTGTGTTGGTCTCTTCTCGTTCTTTCTCCAGCGCTTCCTCTAACCTTACTGCGTCTTCCTCAGCTGTATTGGCAGAATGGGATGATCTGGTAATAGAATCGTCTGCCACGTTCCTTAACGAATGCTCACTTAAGGCTTCGTCGCCATTATCGTCCCTGAAGTTGCGAGGGAGAACAAATAATGCAATTTCCTCCAAGTGATGGCCAACATGACGTTTATATTCTCCGGTCGAGTGCATGAGCTCCTGACAGAAAGGACAGTTTCTGGTACTATTGAGAGAGCGTTGGCTCGTGCATAGCTCCATGCAAGCCTTCATTTGGTCGTTATTAGCAGTATTCAAGTGGGAATCTTCTAAGTGATCTTGAAGGCATTTATATGAGTTGAATGGTGGATGGATGCAGAATGCACAGTGCCAAAGGCGCCAGTGCTTCTCTAACATATGATTTATCCACTGATGTCGTCTTTCAAAGTCGCTCCCTACAACTGGACAGTCCAGTGCAACACAACTGTACGGCCGCAAGTCGCCAAAAATATGTTTTCTATATCCGTAAGTATAACATTCTCAAGTAGCATTATACTAATGTCAGTAAACCTACTTCCACGCATGTCTACTGGAGACATGGACTATTGTATAACAGTACGGACATTCGAATGGCCCTTTCGATGCTTCGGCTGGTAGAGTTGGAACGTGCAGCCTGTTAGTATCGCCATGCGTGGTTGCATATGAACTCTGGGTAATGCCACTTTCGGACTTTTCGTCCTCGTCAATCTGACCGAGCTTGAGGTCTGGTAAACTATCCTTTAGATATTGCGGCATTGATGATATAACTGTGCTTTGTTGACCAGCGACTGATTTGCTGGTGTCCGCGTTTAGGCCTTCGCAAAGTTTGGCGTGTTGCGACTCTCTGTACTTGAAGAACTGCCTGCGGCGGGAATTTGCTTCACCCAGGTGCTCAGCAAGCTTCGAATTTGCCGATTTAAACTTTGCTCTAATGTGAGAGATGTCAAATGCCTCGTAATGGGAGGTGTTTATACTATTAGATGCCTTCAGTCTATCATGAGCCGCGGGGCTACGTATGGACATGGAAAGTCTCAACAGGCAATCCACAGCTTCTGCGACATCTGCACATATTTGGTCTAATTCTGTCTCAAACTCGTAACCGTCGGCCGGCTTATTTTGGTCTTCGTCTTCGTCGTCAGATGAAAACTCATCCCAAGGTATTCTTTCGCCATTCAGAGTAGCCCGGGCTAAGACATAATCAGCCCAGTTCCCACACACGTTTGGTTAGATGACAAGAGAAGGAGTTAATCTATATAAAATCACTTGGTACCACTTTCGAGTGAGTTACGCAGGTCGATGAGCAAAGTCCTGACTTGTTTTTGCAAATGTGATGCATCTCGAAGACGATAATCAAGGGAATTCTTCCTGCGTTTATGAGCCCCGATATTGCCCGCCCAGATCTTGAATCTTGCGGATTCGTCTGCTAATTTGGATACCGCCACTTGGTTGAAACCGTCGGGGGCAGCATCTAGCGTAATGGAGTTGAACGATTCGAGGCAGAAAGCTACATGATCTGCAATAGCAGGCATTTTCTCTCGCGTGAGATAGCAAATATTAACGAGTCACGATCAAAAGTATGAAGCTGTTCTGAGTTCTAAGCAGAAATAACCCCGCGCGACATACTGTTACATTGCAGGTATAGCTCTTGGACATGAATGGTTAGCGCAGAGTTGAGAACGCAAATCCTTATTTTTGCCAAGGCGGCAGCGCCATAAACATTACTCATCAGGAGCCTTGAACCATGACCTAGTTGAACTGACCCCGTTGTATGTACATGGCGCGGCAATACAAGCATGGCAGGTGTAGAAGTTGTAGGTATCGTACTCGGGAGCATCCCATTGGTGATTTCTGCTCTAGAGCATTATGGGGATATAGTGCGAACGTTCGACAGATGGCGATTTACTGTGAGAGAGCTTGAAAGCCTTAAAAGAAGACTTGGGACGCAACACGCTATTTTCGTTAATACTTGCGAGAATCTATTGAGGGGAATAGTGCCTGCCACCTATCTTGAAGCAATGATTGCGGAACCATTCGGGCCGCTGTGGCAGGACACTGACATCAAATACAAGATCGAGATGCGACTCGACCATGTGGTGGAACCTTTCAGAAATACGGCCAAGATCATGGTCGAAGCAGTCGAGCAATTCAAAAACCGATTGGGACTCGACGAAAACGGCGAGGTAGGTTTAATCTGTTTACGGTCTTTAAGCGTACAGTGGTCGTCGCTAACACCAGTATAGGTGGGATGGACTGAGGCGAAGGCAATAGTACGTAAGCGCAAACGAGTCACATTCACGATCAATAGGTCACACTTCAATGATCTTCTCGATACCTTATCGGAAGGAAATAAGGACTTGATAACCCTAACGAATCAGAGCGTGCAGCTCGAGCCCGGTAGAAACGCCGGATACCAAGGCAGACTCCTAGTGCGGCTTCATGATATCTCTGAAAGCGCATACACCGCAATGTCGAAAGGCTTCCCGTGTAACTGCCCTACGGCTCATGGCGTCACTCTAGAAATGGCCACGCCGAGCCTAACAAGCACCGATAAAAATGAGCAGGTCTTACAGAATGCGGTGTTTCGATGTATATTTTCCTTCCTATCAGACCACCAAAATACAGGTGCAGATGTACGACGCTGGGAAAAGGTACTATTGAAGCTGGAGGCGCAGAAGTCGGCGCAAAACAAGTTAACCCAAACTCCGTTGCCATCAAATACTGCGAGGCCAAGAACATCGGAGAGGTTCCGAGAAGGGTTGAAAAGTGTCAAGTTTGCTCTGCAGTCGACCTTGGGTGGTGGCACTGACGTTCAACAATCTACCAACGTACAGCCACAGTCAAACTACAGTCCGAGGATCCTAGTATCTAATACCGATATGACAGATATGGACGCAACGCTGCTTCCGGTCAACCTTTGCCACATCATCAGAAAACAAGGCAAATCGCCTTATGTCCCCTGCTATGGGTACATTGCCGACCAGAGCGTACCCCAAAATTCAAGATTCGGAGTATATCCTCCGGGGCCACATGAAGACGACGAAAATATAACCTTGTTGTCATTGAATCTCGTCCTTGAAGATAAAGGGTTGAAGTTTCCACAGATACCTTATCGTCAGAGGATGAAGCTTGCTGTTGACATATCATCAAGTCTACTGCAACTCAATGGGACCCCTTGGTTCCCAGACATTCTTACCAGCAAGGATATCTATTTTATAGCTCGAAACGAAGTTCCAATTTATGATCAAGCCTTCGTGGCTAAGGGGCCTCGATTGATGGTCGTTCCGCAGGCGGGACCAGATTCTACAACTCAACGACAGAGCCGCGTCTCGAGTCGATCACTTTCCGCGCTCGGTACAATACTGGTCGAGCTTTTGTTGCTCAGAACATTGGACCATTTGTGGACGCCGAGCTGCCACGGAAAGATGGCGGATGTCACGACCACCAATCAGACCGTCGGCTGGAAGGCCACCAAAGATACCTTGGACCAGGTCGAAGTCATCGGTGGCTCGAATTACTATTCTGCAGTCCGGCGCTTGCTCTTCGAGTTCACGCACGTGGATACCTCGCAAGATGAGGAAGTCACATACACAGAAATCTATGGGAAGACAATTTCTCTGTTAGTAGAAAATAGTAAATTATCTCAATTTTGAATGTATCTAGAATCGTCTGACTATATTTGATTTGGCTGTGCTCCCACTTCGTTTGATCTGCGACCGCACTGTCGATAAATGGCTCGATGAATTGATACAACCCTAAGGAGAAATGCGGCTGTGAGATGTTTACATTGTTTACGGAAGTCTTTGTCCTCTACAGTCACGCCCACTATTGTACGCCATAAGAAGCTCAAGAGATTGGATAAGATGCTCGCCATCCGCGGGATCTCTGAAGGAGAGTTTGTGCTGCTCATGAAGCTGTAGATCGGACTTATTGGATATGATCTGAAATATACCCCCTAGGCAGCTGGGATGCTCTTTAGCAGTCTATTAGATGTATTGTACGCACGCTAGGGCATGAATATGGGTAGAACTTGTCGTATGCCTCCCAAGAAAAGACTTATCAGTTTCCTTTCCCCTTGCAACTTGAATAGAAATATGAAGGGCTTTGATACATGCCGGCCTAGATCGTGGGCCGTCCTGGCATCATCTTCCAATTTCATTAATTCATGTTTGAATATATCTGTTACAACCTAACCACTCATTCCAACCTCCTCTTACCCCCGCACAGTCATGTGGAAAGTGACTGACCAGGGTGGTTGCCAAGGCCCTATTTGGCTGGCAACCGCCCCCTGTCTCTGTGAGGCTATTCGGATATCTAAGACTCTAGTTCGCCGACCCTTAGACAGAATCTCTTTTAGCTAGCCAGCGATCAATCTGAGTATTTACCCCTTCTACGCCTCCTGTTACATCAAATCAAGACCTGTGGTAACGGCTTCGTTACAGGTAGGAGTGATCCGACTTCCTCTTGCGCCGCATTCACAGTCTCATACGAAATATAAGGTATAGTAGCCTTCAAGACGACTTGCTGAAAGTAACTGTCCTTGGTCTCGTAACTCTACAGAACGGTTCTGAGGATAGGCTGAGCGCGACATACAGCGTTCTAAGCCATATGAGGTCTCCTATCGTCCACCTCCATAGAACTTCTCGTTGGCGTGAGTTTCATGGTAAAGCGCATCTAGTAATGACACCCAGGGATCTTCAGCTGAGATATTAATATCCCATCCTGTAGTGGTGTGTAAAATAATAGTCGTTCTACATTGGACGTGCCGATGCCGATCAAATCGAGCTGCATATTAATTGCTTGAAGATCGTTGTCACTGTAATGTAGCGAAGACGTCTCACTTCCACTACCTATTATACTTTGCCCCCTCGGAAGAGATGGTATGGCCAGGAAGCACTTCACTCGCTGCAGCAACGTTCGCAAGACTTTCACTCCGCAATAGAGTGGCGACGGACACTTTGACTCCGCGTTTTCGGTATTTCGTAGCAACATTGGTCGCCGCGATTGAATCACCCCTTAATATTATGATTGAGCTCTCGCGTCCTATGTCTTCCAGAGGTACAGAGAGCGCATTCGACCATGTGGCTCGTATAATTCGCTCTATCTCTGATGCTGGCGACGTCAAAATCCTCAAGCTCAAGGTCTTGGTGTTTGCCGGCTCCCATTGTAGCAGCCATTTCTTGATTGAACTTCGATCAATCTTCATGGAAGCGGTCCGGGGCAATTCTTCCACCACCCGCCAGGTGGTCGGGACCATGTAAGTCGGTAATCTAGATGCTAAAAAAAGTCGAATGTTTTCAATCTGCTCCTCGACTTTTGATGCAAATTCTCCAGAAATGTTTTTCAGAGGCGTCCTTGTTGGCAGTTCGGGTTCTTCCAGACAGAGCACAGCTACCAGGTCTATCTGGACGTTATCTGTTCTCTGAACCGACGTTACGACACGTCGGACAATCGTATAAGCACTCAAGACTTTCTCGACTTCCAGGAGTTCGACACGCTGACCATTGATCTTGACCTGATTATTGCGACACCCAATGAACTCGAGACTGCCATCTGCATTGTATTTGGCCAAATCACCGGTCCGGTACATCCGACAAGGCGTTGCGGTTGTGCGGCCTCGGCGAAGTGGGGCCCAACGCGGTCGGGAAACGTTTAGATAGCCCCGCGCTACGCCCCGGCTCTCTACCACCATTTCTCCCACAGCACCGACAGGCACAAGCTTGTCAACATCGTTCTCATCAACTAGCCAGATAGCGCTCGCAAGAGGCTTGCCAATACTTTCCAGGTTGGTGTCAATTCGGCCATGGTGCTCCCGCACGCTGTTTCGCTCTGACCCCAAGCACTAAAGAAGCGAGCATGCCTTGGCGGCCCAGTGGTCCCATCAATTTAATTCAATTAATTTTCAGCTCTGCATTGAATTGACTTAATTATTTTTTGCTAAATACGATTAAATTAATGATATTTTCGAATTGAATTAATTAATTATCCCTGGATTACCTTTAATATTACCTTTAATATCACCTTTAAATTACGCCTATTTTTTTTTAAACCTTTAAAATTTTTATTAAAAAATAATTAAATATAATAAAATTATTAAGTAAAGCTTATAAACGTAATAATAAATATATTAACACGGGGTATAAAGTGGCTAATATAATAAAGGAAAAAAAAAGTAATTATTATAATAAATAACTTATATAAAAGAAAATAATGTTAAAATAAATTAAAAAACATTAATTATATATATAATGATATTTAAATTAAATTAATAAAACTATTATTTTAATTATATTATTATAAGATTAATATATTATAATATATATATATATATATATATATATTGCTTGTTTTTTATTACTTTTAAAGAGATTATAAAATATAAACGGCTTATTGCCAATAATAAACACTTTTTCCTTTTTAATTAATCGTTATTATAAGGAATACTTTTATTATTTTAATTACTTTTAATCGGTTAGTTATAAAATAACTCCCTTTATAATACCTTTACTCCGACACCCTGTTTTAAAATATTTAACTTTCCTAAATAAGCTTTAACTTTTTTATTATTTTAATTAATCGAGAAAAATAGTTTAAATAAAAACAGCAATGAAATAAAGCTAAAAAAGACTTTAATAAAACCCTTAAAAAACCATTAAATTAACCGAACTTAAAAAAAGTATAAAAAAAACTAACGGTAAATAATTATTTAAAATAAAAAAGTAATATTGAAAATAAATAAATTAATAAGAAAACTTATAAAAACTTATAATATATATTAATAAACTAATAATATA